>QRDG01001492.1:523752-583297 GCA_012064385.1 Puccinellia tenuiflora | reverse complement strand
GGTGGTATTTGCAGTAAAACCCTTGTTATTTTCTCACCTGGATTTCAGGGCCCTGCAAAGATAAGTGAAGAACTGGCATTGACATTCGTATTGATCAAACCTCGAAACCTTAAAGGCATTTTTTAGATTGAAAGATTTTCATAGGAATATTAAAAGATTCTAATTTGTAGGATTTTTTCTTAAGATATTCATTTGGATTAAACGAGTGACACCTCCAAAATTCCTATGAATTGTATTCCTACACCCTAATCACTTAGGAATTTTAATATCCACCCTAACCAATTTTTTTACACTCATTCGCGTAGGATCAAAACATTTTTCCTTTGCCATCTAAATGCCTATTCCTGTAGATCTGCCGCTCTGTTTTGTAATCCTCTGTTTTACACCGGCAAACCTATCAAATTTCTATGTTTTTTCAATTACCGCGTTTTCTACTCCAGTGATGAAAGGAGCCTTAAAATGCCATACTCTGGTCTGCTGGCTCGAGTACTGTTTTTTCTTCGCATCGGGCGAGCTCCTGTAATTACGAATACATTACAGGGTCTTTATGAGAAATCACAATACCTGACGAGCGTATCGCCAATTCCGAATACATACGAATGCCTTTACGCATAGCGTCCTTGCCTGCTGAGCTGCTGCTCACTGTGGTCCCACCTCTGTGTCTCCCTTTTTCTTTGGGCACGGAGACGGAAAGGACAATCTGTAACGCGTGCCTGCCCTGTCCCAACTCAAGCTTCCCACTGGCCTAGCTGCTACCTCGATCCAATGGGACAGTGAGGCAACACTAGCAAGATTACAGTTTTTTTTTGTAATTTTTCATTTCACACGAAAACCAACTGGTTCTAATTATGCATAATTGCTAAAGTTCCAACACATCTTCTCTCTCGCTCCTACCAAGTAATCCCAGGTCTGAAATATAGGATTTATCTAGTAACAAGTCCTTGGACTCCAATCGATCAATCTTGTTTCCGCATATTCAGATCATAGGATTTTATTAATAAGTATACAAAGTCAACAAGACAATCCTGCTTACTCTAGAGCATCTTCAGTCGGGGTGTCAATTGCGTTATTGGACGCGCCGGATGAAATTTGGCGTCCAGTCGCGGCGCCAATAGCCCGATTTCATCCGGCGAGTCCCAATAGCTAGTCCGCCACACCCACCCCACGCTCTTCACGGAGGGAGGCACTTGGATGCGCCGGACGAAACGAGGACGACGCCACGTCGGATCCCAATGGCGCGGGCCAGCCCTATCATTGGGACAAAAGCGATACAAATTTGGGATACAAATTATTTTAATTGGATTGCAACTTAGGATACAAATTCATAATAAACCATAAAACATAATTTAACCATCAAATCTAATTTCACCCTAAACCCTAAAACCCTAATGCATATATCCATGGCCGCCCAGGTCGGCGGCAAGCTCGGCACCCTTGCGTACCATGGAGCAAGGGCCATAACTAGAACTCCAAGTTTTCAGTCGAGCTGCTCAAATGCACTGCTCGAGTTGCATATCTAGTCAAGGAGGCTGCAAATCCCCGGCTACGTCGATATCAATGATCGCCGTAGACCGTGGAGAAACCACTGCTTGACTAGAATCCTGAAAGCTCTCGTTCTAGCCGGGATCGATATCAATGACCGTCGCAGGAAGGAGGAGGCGCCTCTGCCTCCTCGTCGGACACCTCGTCCGGCAGCCTGTGGTTGTCGCCGGCGGGGCGACGCCTGTGAGGCGTTCTTGGTACTCGCATGCCACCATTACGTCCCAATATGTCGTCGTCACGTTGAACGGCGGTAGCTGGTTCCTCTCCTCCTCCGTCGCGCCGTCCACGTCGGCCTGCCATAACGCGGTGATGTAGTCCAGCCTCGCCTGCCCGGCGAGGGGTGGTGCCACTGGGACGTTGTCCAGGTTGGTATGCCACCCGTCCGGCAGGCGGCGGCCGGCCGGCACCGGAGGTAGTTCTCCAGGTGGTGCTGCGCTTCGCGACCGTCATCGAACGCGGAGGAGGCGGTGGCGGTGGAGGTGGCGGCGCAACAGCCCGCTCCGCGATCCGGAGCCCCTGGACGCGGCGTGCCTCGTTGCGGCGTCGACAGCCGTCGAGGCAACGGCGTCGCTCGCGGTCATCCTCCGTCGGTCGGTACTGCGGCCGCGGCGGTGCATGCTTCCGTTGTGATGAGTGAAGGGGAGAGTGTCCGGTGGTGGTGTGGATATATGAGGGGGCCGGTGGTGGCCTTTTAAAGCCGGCCGATGGCGCCGCGTGGTCACTGCGCCCGACGGTTGGAATGCCACCGGCATGCATGGCACCGCGTGGTCATCACTGCGCCGATGCATGCGTCGCTGCGACAAGGTGATGCTTCACACCTCTGCGCTGCATCAATGCGCCGCCTGCATCGATGCGTCGCTGCTCTGTCTGCATCGATGCGATGTATCACTGCCCCGTCTTTGGGTCGATGACATGCGGGCTCGATGGACTGAATATATTGATAGTGTTTATTTTTTGAAAAAAAAAGATTAAGCCCGCGTCGGCTATTGGCGCCGCGAATGGGGAGCGTCGGCGCCAATATAGCTCGTCCGGGTGCTCATCTGGACACTGTATTGGCGCCGCGATTGGAGATGCTCTTAGGTCATGTATGTATTCAAAGTACAAGATTGTGACATCTTGGCTGGGGGCTTAATAGGATTGGCAGAATATTCATATTAATAAGTTGTAATTTTTTAGGAAGCTCATCTCGATACAACCCAGATGTAAAATGTGTTTGGTCTAGAGTAATAACAGGATTGGTGTCGGACTAAAGAGTCCTTATCGAGTGCGCACGAGTGAGGATAAAATGTGCAGAAAAGATCAGTGTTGATCTATAAGACAGTCTATAGATCATAGAGAGTTGCCGGAGGTAACGGCCGCCGGCCCAAGGTGGCCGGGTGTTACAAAGATGTTGTTCGATCTGATGAGTTTGTTCTGTATTCTTGCTAGCCGTTGTCTGTTGATTTTGTCTTCAAAATCAACCACGTTAAGTTTTGAAAAAAAAAAATCCGCAACATAAATTGTGAGATAACATGTCACCAGGCAGCGTGTACTAAAGAATTATGCACATCCTCACATTCATATGCCGATTATTTTAGAAGAGTCTCATTTTCATGACATGGCAACTTTGTGTCGTACTCCCTCCGTCCAAAAATAAGTGTCGTTTGCTCAAAAGTGGATGTATCTAGACATGTTTCATATATAGATACATTCACTTTTTGTCAAATTTGAGACACTTATTTTTGGACGGAGGGAGTATATTTTTACAAGAAGATATCATATTTTTGCTCAAGTTACAAGATGATTTTTTCTTTTTGCGAGGAAAAGTTAAAAGATGATTGACTCTGGAAGAAAAAAAGTATCCTGGATGATGTTCAAACAAAATGACACATGTAAATTTCTTTGGTCCATTTCATGGAAACAATATACACATATCATCTTAGAATACGTACCTAGTTTTTTTTTTTTTTTGCTAATAGACGTTTAAAAACTCGAATCCCAGGATCAAGTACGGAGTAGTAGCAGCTTTTGTGGTTTTCACGCCAGTGGCCTTTTGTCCACGTGACGTAGGCCTGGCATGGGCTAGTAGCTACTCCGTGTAGCAGTGTGGAGTGGAGCATGGACGCCATTCAAGCTCAACACAGTCAGTGAGGCAGTCAGTCAGTCAGAGTGCGCAACGTCCGATAAGTCCAGTGGAAGCCTTTTCTTTTTTCTCTCGTATCTTGTCTGTTTCTTTCGTCTTCCTTTTTTCTTTCCTTGTATTCCATTCACCTAGCACGTCAGGGGAAGGAGACAAGAGGAGCAGATGCGGCGGCTAAGTAAAAGCAGCAGCTCCAACTGCCTATAAGGCTATGTTGATGTGTGTTTTAGTGGTTTGATTAGCTGCAACAATTCTACCGGTAGAGAGAGAGACAAGACGAGAAATGCGCGTATGTTTTTCCATTGAGAGAGATTGGGCAACAGAAGAGAGGGAGATTCTCAGAACCATTGCAAGGGAAGATCCGTTGTGGCTGCTTTGGTCTTTTCTAGAGTCGATGAGCAGTTGAAGCTGCATCGAATTGAAATGGGGGAAGATGGTTAGGCCAGGCATTATCAAGCAGGTGTACTGTTCCTTTTCGCGGGATCAGTCAAGTGTACTTTCGTACCATAATCTAGGTCTACATGTAGAGAACACTAGATTATTCACATGATCTGTTACACGTGTAAACTAGACCTTTTTTTTTTCAGAGATGGGGTGCTCATGCAGAAAATTAAGGACGGAGACAAGAATTGAATTCTCGCGGGTGCAAAAAAAGCTTTCAGAGACTATAGGAAACTAGACTTTTTTTCCTCTCCTTTTTTGTTTAGGCTTAGAAATTTTATGTTTGTTTCTTCTATATCAATATAAACGACAATTTTTTGCATTGTTTAAAAAAAGATCGCTACTGACATGTTTGCAAACCCCTCCCTGATCTTGATTTGCTTCCTGACCATGATTTGCTTCTTTACGTATGACTCCAACATCCTCCTCTCGAAACCGGCCACCAACTATCAGGGAAACAGAAAAGAGAGGCGGTGCTGCTAGGGTTAACCCTAGCCGCCGCTGCAGCCTGTCGTCTCTGTCTTCTTCGTCCGGAAATCGATGGGTCCCCGCCACCTCTCCTTGCCGCTCTCGCGGTGGGAGGACTGGGGACCTTGGCCCTGCGTTTGGCCCTGTTGCAAGATCTCTAATTTTAGAGTTTGGTTTTGGTCTCCCTAGCGGCATTGGCGAGATGGTGGCAACGATGGCGCATTGGAATAAGGTCTCTCCGGCCTCTCCCTACCTTGTGAACATTTCTATCATTTGCGAAGGTCCAATGAGGGTGAGTGTTGTCAGATCTGTTGGTCTCCATTGTATTATGGCAGTTAGTGTGTCGTTCAAAGGAACTTGTTCGTTGGTCTATGGTGGAACATCTTCGATTTCTTCATTCGTCTGGGTCTATGGTAAGGTTCGGTTTCTCCAACCCTCCGGATTGGTGGTGGAGGATTTCAAGCTTGCGCTGCTGCTTGGGGGTGTGTCCCCAGCTAATGGTCTATCTATGTTTATTCGATCTCGTCATTCACGCGGGTGGCTATTGCGGTCTTCAAAGCCTTGGTTGGCAAGGGCGTTTGTAGGTGGCCCAGTCATTTATTGTTGGTTCGGTGTAATGTTTCAAGCTCCGACAGTCGTCGATCGATAAAGACTACCAGTATGAGTTTCCTTTATTTTGATTTTATATTGGTTGTGTTGCGTCGAGTTGTATCTCCTTTACCAGTTGTTTTCCTTGACCAATATTAGATATAAAATGCCTTCGGGTGTCTTTTCTCAAAGAAAAACCTCCACTGCGTGATCTTGCATATTGACTCCAAAATCCTCCTTGTGGAGGACTACAGTTGAGATCCGGTATCATCCAACACGGGCGGAGGCGTAGCGTGGCATGGAGGCGGGAAGGAGGTGCGCAATCGATGGAGATGCGCGATGACAACGTTGTTGGCGATCTAATTTAATTCTGGAGGGTTTTGTTAGAATTTGTATTTTTAGAGGATGTGGATGTAAAATGGAAGTTGTTATAATTTGAATGTCTCCAGCGACATGAATTTCGGAACAGAGGGAATACCAATTAAGCAGCTCGAGTAGTTGTGCGCACTCACCTTAGGCTACTTGCAGTGGGGAGTAACATGCATATGTTAGTACTCCATGTTACTACTTCCATAGTGAGTAGTAACATATATGTGGTGTCATGTTTATTAGGGTATAGGTTTATTTTGTATTGAAATGTGTGATGTTAAGACTAGCCATAATGGGGGTATAAGTAATATCATAGGAGTCATGTTAGAAAAAAGATGATGTGGCACAACAATAAATGAAAAGAGAGGAGGTTGTGGTACCATGATATAATACCATAACATAACGGATTTCAAGACACAATGAGTCTATACGCTAATAAATACAATGTATCATGATACTACAAATATGTTACTACTCACTATAGACATAGTAACATAGACTAGCATCATATGCATGATACTAGTTTATGTTACTTCTCATTGTGACTAGTCTAAGGTAACATATTATATATTACCACAACCATCTCTCTCCTTATTAAACACGCCACATCATCCTTTCTGCCTATGCAGCATTTATGTTAGAGCATCTCCACCGACGGCCTCTAAAGGATCCCCTAAAGATCCTTTGAGGTGTCGGACGGAAAAAAAACTACCACACTAAGGACCTCTAATGCTCTCGTCCGGCCCAAATCCTGTCCGGCACCGCCGAGCAGGCCTCCAACTTTGGGTGGTGGCTCGGCGGCGCCGAACACTGTCAGGGCTTGTCCACAGACAGGTGGTCCCCACTTGTCCTCCTCACATCGGTCATGTCGAGTGTGCGTTAATGATGGAGCATCCTTCCGAGGCGGCGCTGCCGGGCCGATGCGGCGGAGACGTGTCTCCGGCATTAAATCGGCACGTCGCCTCATCACCCACCCGTCGGTTCCCGCGTGCGCCACTTTTTCCCGCCTTGCTTTCCGGCCGCTTCCCGCATTGCTTTCCCGCCGAGCTGGCCAGCTATAAGAAGCATAGTCGTGCCACCGCTTCTTGTAATGCTCACATCCCGCCTTAGAGAACACAATCCCCACCGTCGTGCCACCCACCAGCATGCCACGCCGCCTAGCAACCTCATGGGCCACCCTCACCCAGGCCGCGCACCATCATTTTCCGGCGGAGGGGCAAAATCCTCCGCCGCCTAACGGCAAGGAAGGCGAGGAGGGGGATGACGATCCGATGGAGGAGCCGAAGGAGGGGCGGAGGAGGAGCCGGAGCCGCAACAACCGTTGTGGCCGGAGCAGTATGTGATGTACAACTCTTTCGTCACTGCGCGAGGAGAGCGAGCGGCGCCATTTCAGGTCGTTAGTCCATGCCGCGAATGACGCGGCGGAGGCGCGTGTCATGGAGCTGTCGCGCCAGACGGCGTTGGAGGAGGAGCATGCCCGCTCCCTCTTCGAAGCCCAGCGGCAGGCCCACGAGGAACGCAACACCGCCAGAGGCCGCCCTCGCGGCGTTCAGCTCCTCGTGGAGGTACCGGGAGTCGGGTGGAAGACGCCTTCCGCCGGGTCGACAAAGCGCAGTAGCTGGAGAGGAGGCACCGGGAGTCCGTGGCACGGGAGGTGGGGCGGAGAGGCAGGCGGACACGGAGAAGCAGCTCCGCGCGGCACAGACCTTGGGGCACGCACAGAGATGCCAACGTGCACGTGCGCACGCCCGCACGCCCGCAACGAAGTGGTGGAGCTGCACGACCAAATGGTCGCCGCCAGGGTAGAGAGGCGCAGACTCACGCGTCAGGCCGGCCGCGATGATCCTGGCTCCCCCTATTTTGCCGAGGGGAGGGCGAACGGCGACGAGGCTGGCCGTAAGAACTCTGTCCGGCGTGTAGGTTGTTAGTTGTAGTTTTAAGTCTAAATTTAGACAAGTTTAAATTTTAGTTGTAATTTCGTCAAAATGTATCAAAATATAATGAAACTCGTGTTTTTTACAAATGTTGATCAATCGAAAAAAAATAAGGGGTTTCGTTTGGGACCGTCCACGTGGAAGACAAGAAAAAAATGCGTCGGACAGGAGTCCGACACCCTCAAAAAGACCGATTGGGGTGTGCTGGAGACACAATTTAGACATCCGATGCTTTACTATGTTACTCGTAGTCTTAAGGATAACTAATCATCTAACTAACACATAGTACTGCGTGCGAAAAGCACCACGTGACCAGCTATAGTTGTACTGTTGCAAGATCTAGTACCCGGCTAGCTTCTCCTCCAAAAGAAAAGAAACACAGATCGTCAGCATCATATGAGTGTTCATGACGACGGGACGGCGATGATCTGTTTTGCATCATCGCAAGGCAGGACATTCCCATTTGCAGCACCGCATGCGCCCTACTCGCCTCCTCCTCCTCCTCCTCGCCTTTTGCTGCTCGCACTACGAGAAAGGTTCGCCCTCTCTGACCACCTTTCTCTCCATGGCGCCCGTCTCCACTTTACGATTTTAATTTGGTACTACCATCGATGATCATGTCTCCTCCCCATTTCTCCTTTTTGAGAGAATGTTAAACTTATTGCAGACAGACCCCAAATGACATGGGCGGCAACAACAGGAAGAAGACAGGTCAAAGGTCAAATCTCAGTCAAACCTGCCAAAAAATACACGGTTCCCTCCAAATCTAGTTAAATTAAGAAACAAGACAAAACACAGTTCTCAACATTAGACATGAATAGTAGGTTAAAAAAGGGGAAGAACCTGCACCTGAATCGTCCGTACGATACCGTCTTGCTTTGGCTTAACAAAGCAGGATTAACTAAAGAACAAAGCACTGAACGTCACAGTAAAAGTGTATCACTGGGTTCGAGACCAGGGGAATAAAATCTGCTGCCATGAAACGCTGAGCTCTGAGGACTTTTAACAAACCAAGGCTTTGAAACAGCAGACCCATGTCAATATGGCCATTTGCATGCTCTTTAGCAGACAGACAGCGCGATAAAGCTGGTTAACTCAAGAGAGGCGCAGGAGAGAGGTGAAAAGATCAAGCTCAGAGATGGATATCGGGGGAACAATGCAGTAAACCTGACGGATCACTTTGTCACAACACTATCATGCAGTCCATATGGACAACTAAACAGATTCATTATTCAGGTCAACAAGGTAGCAGCAATTTCAAGTTGGCACAAGCAGATTCATTATTCAGGTCAACAAGGTAGCAGCAATTTCAAGTTGGCACAAGCAGTGGCGGACCTAGAAACTTTCGGAAGCCTGGGCAAACGAGTTAAAAATGTCTATTTTTCAGTAAAAATCGCTATAGAAATTATTAAAACTTAAGGGATGCACCGTCGGGAAGCCTGGGCGGCCGCCCGGGCTGGAGGGATGCTAGATCCGCCCCTGGGCACAAGGAAGACAACTCTTTTTTTTTATGCAATGCAGTTCCTAACTGTAGCTCTAAACATGTATATGAAAATTCGCCTATTTGATCAGATTAGCTTGTCAGGACTCCAAATAAAAACACAGTACACTTTTGAACTTGAAAGCAAGTGAAATTTACCGTATTTAACCCTTTTCTAAAAGTATTATACAAAATGAATCCAAAATTAAAATAATTTCCGAACCAACCCTTTTTCATGGCGTCCGCACCTAGGCGTCATACTAAATTACACGACGTCTTAACCAAAGGCGTCATTGACAACACCACGTCGACCCAGCGGGACCCGCATGTGTTTGCATGACGCCTTAGGCTGGGGCGCCATGCATTCTACCATAGCACGTTTACCCTGGGCGCCATGCTGCTGGCCTTTGCATGCACATGCATCGGATGTAATCTTTGAAGAAACAAAAATGCATTGAATGCACGGGCATCGATCTTGCATGGTGAGAGGGCTGTGGGCCGCTACTAACATATCATTACTCAATGCTTAATTAGGCAACGTTGCCGGTAAATCTATGTATGCACGTAAGTACGACCTGCACCTATCATACTATATGAGCTACCTACTATCTTAGTAAAATCTTTTTCATATGATTTTCCATTTATTTTAGAATAATGCGATCGTATTTATTGGGTTGTTAAGGAATAAAGCCGACTCATCCCGCGGTCGATATTTCTGAAATTCTAGTGTTGTTTGCAACATCATAAAATTAGGTCAATGTTGAAATCGATGCCCTCTTTTTATACAGCTAATTAATTTAAATATTTGAGTATTTCATAATCAGTTATTTTATATGATCCGAGACAAAATCGATGTCAATAGGAGGAGGAGGCCTGTCGCGTGAAAAGCTTGATGGCCTTCATAAAGCCGAGGGTGTCCGAATCTAATGTCGAAATCCATTTTATAAAAATCCATATCCGGTTTGAAATCATTCGATGGATAAGGATATATGATTCTAAACTAAAGAATCGGACACGATATAGGATATGGTATGAAAAATAGCATCCGAATATGAATTATTCAAAACTAATTAGGACTATCTGATGGTTTTTAACTGAATTATCTGTTTTTCTACTGAAATATCTAAGAGAATATATCACAACTTATAGTTAGTAAGTTGTCGAGTATGTTCGTTAATCATCAGATCACTTACGGATTATCCTAAGATAAGTTTTTGCATGACTTGTAATTTAAAATAAATTTTTGACGATTGATCGGCTTTAAAAAATGGGTGGCCGAATTGTGTCTAATTTTTTTGAAAGAACCACCTTGTGGGCTCACCTCTTTGTCCACATCGGCCTTTTGTGCTATTCGATAATATAAGAAATACACGAAGCTTTGTGGGAGTACTCCAATGTAATATTGATACTATTCAATATTCTGTAAAATACATTAATAAACTGAGACAAAACTTTATCTTCTTTTAAAGATAAACTGGTACCGAACTGATCGGCATATAGATGAACGTTGTAGTAGACCCACAAACAAATATGCATTGCAGAGTGGTGGTCCTCACTTTCTATCTTTCAACTTTGAACAAATACATACTACCAACAATGAGAAAAGAAATACAAATCCACTCCACTACATGGTGCCTCTTATAATCAACTGCCCGTGGCTCCCTGCTATTAACAGGCTAAAAGCCATACATTGGTAGACTATATACTACTAACAGTATTACCTATTAAAAATAAAATACGGAAAATCATATGAAAAAGATTTTACTAAGATAGCTAGCTAGCTAGCTAGCTTATATAGTATAGCCATCACAAAGATTACGTGTAGCTTGTACATACGTGCATACATGGATTTACCGGCACCGTTGGCTAGTTAAGCATTGAGTAATGATATGTTAATAGCAGCCCAAAACCACCTCAGCATGCAAGATCGATGCCCGTGCATTCAATGCATTTTTGTTTCTTCAAAGATTGCATCCGATGCATGTGCATGCAAAGGGCAACAGCATGGCGTCTGGGATAAACGCGCTATGGTAGGATGCATGGCGCCCCAGCCGAAGGCGTCATGCAAATACATATGGGTCCCACTGGGCCGTCATGTAGTTTAGTATGACGTCCAAGGTGGTACGGGCACTATGAAAAAGGGTTAGTTCGTGAATTGTTTTGATTTTGGGTTTATTTTATATAATATTTTCAGAAAAGGGTCAAATACGGTAAATTTCACTGAAAGCAATATAAATCGATATGCCATGGGTTAGTTGTATTATACTAGAAGGGAAGGCGCTCTTTGCTGCGGCCGCTAAATTTTGGCAACAAGGTAAACTGAGTACACCTTGGATTTTTTCCCATTAGAAAATTGAACATGAATCTATATGGAAGTTATGTGTGAACTCCGTACAAAAAAAACATCTCAATACCAGAATTGAATCTTTTAAGGAAAAGGCTAAAAACTCATGTTCACCACTTAAGCAGTTGACATTACACGTTTATTGATTCTTTAGATAAAAATTTGAGGCCTTATGGGTTCATTCCAAGGTTAAAGGAGAGAGCGATATTCACAATATTCCATTGCACACGTCTTTAGCCACTGGCAAAAGCCTAGAATTTAACATCTCCACTTAATTTTATTGTGACAAATATATACACTGAAACAGTATACATTAAAGCCCACTTCTTTTATCCTCACTCTGATTGACCTTAAAGTGCAGCGAATGTGGAGAGGGGCTTGGATTAAGATAGGACGGGACATCTACCAATAATCCATGGAGAAGCAATTGTGTGCATAAGCATTGGCAAGAGATGCTCCTAGTAACAGGTTGCCTCCTTCTGCATGTGGTAGAGAGGCACTCACCTGGAGTGGCATTTGCGACGAAGGAGAAACAAATAGCTGCAATAGCAATACCTTATAAAAGATGACCGAACGAACAATTGTATTTCTGTTTCTGAATATGCAAAGACTTCTTCATTTCCAGATGTGTCAAATGAGGCACAAGATATAAAAGAAATCTTAGTGAATTAACCTTTGTTGCCACGGCTTGAAAGATCCTATAACAAGTTGGATCCTCCGTCTGTTATGAAATCTAGCTGAAAAGTAAGCAAGATAGGGTTGACACATGGATAAAAGAACACAAGTTCAACATATTCTGAAAACTAACAACGAATCTAGAGGTCAAGGAGAGCAAGTTTTTTTTTGGGCAACTATGAAATCTAGCTAAAAGTAATCAATAAAGCTTTGGCACTGAGACAAAAGAACATGAGTTCAACATTTTTTTAATAGAGTGAGTACAAAGTTTCAGGATAGCATGTTCCTTCTAACGAACTTGAGATGAAGTTGAAAGAGGCAAAAAAAAAAGGTAAATTGTTTTTTTTTCTTCATTCAATCTGATCATGCACATAGGTTGTGCAAAGGGATTAACACTTCTAAAAATCCACAAGATTGTTTTTGGGAAATATTAAAATTACTTTTGTAACTTAACTGTACATGCTTCCGTACATTATTTGGAAAACTAACCGGACAAAAAAAGAGGTAATTTAATAGCAAATCTAAATATCCGTAAAAAGAGACTAATTCGATGCTACCAGAAGATGCGCATATCCTCTTGATGCATATGCCATAGAGATCTTAAAGCATGAATAATACGCGGGGTCACACTAAATATGCTAGTCATGCCTTTATTTATGTTAACAAGCGAATGAAAAATAAGAATAAAATTTATAGTTACTGCTATTGTCACCAAATTAACAATCTTCAGTAACAAAATACATAAGTTTATCACATGAAGCAGCACAACAAAGGCCGAAATGAGTTTTGACATTTTTTACGTTTCAACTATGACGTGCAACCAAGAAAAATGTTTATGCTCACATAGCAAAGCCTACTTTCCTATATTCAGTCATAGCAAAATAACATTATATTCACTTGGTCCTGCATCATACATTGACCACATAAAAATTGCTTAGTTCAGTGGTTGATTAATGAATGGCACATGAAACTATGTTTAAGTAGTAGTAGTATATAATATATTTAATCACACCAGGAAAAAAATACAAACAAAGATAACCGTGATGCTTAGATGTGAGAGAGAAAGAAAAGGTAAGTAGGGTTAACTTATAAGGTGGCAGGTGTCAATATTTAATTGGTGCACTGTGAGGAGCAACCATAAGCCTCTATTTCCAGGGAGCTTAGAGGTTGGAGAGATATACCACTGTACCATAATCCTGTAAGGAAACGTCCATCCCAGTATAGTAGGTTACTAAAACAGGAAAAGTTAGGTGATGCCTAACGAAACAAGACAGAATCACCTGACTTCAGTACATCAGCATAGAGTGCCATGTATATTTACCGTTACCATGCAAGAAGAACTTCAGATAGATGGTAAATCAAAGCAATTCATAAACACAATAGCAGTCAAGATTGCAGACTATAGGTGTGAGCTTCAAAACTGAACTGTATTACATGTATTGATAATAGAAGCCATGTCAACAGAACACCTGGAACTACAGTAAATTAGTGAACTTTGTATATCCAAGTACAGGATGTAATAAACAGGTTACGGAAATTCTAGAATCAGGATGGTCCCTTTAGACACCGCGAACAGGGCAATTCAGACAGCAACTAATAGCCTCGATTGGTGGGTCCTGGTAAATCAAGATCCACACAGCTGTTTCAGACCATTTGGTAGGGATGACACCATGTGATCCTTGCGTAACAACATTGGCAACAACCTGTCATCAAAGGTGGAAGAATCAGCAGGGAGTGGTGTTGCTGCAAATAAAGTATTTTTTACTGAGTAATGTTGAACTAACTGTTGCGAGTGTGTGCAGAGGTTTTGGAACATGCCATTAATAAAATTATTACACATTAACATGAGCTCTTTTAGCAAAATGCGACCGACTATGACCAGGTCAACTCTTCTACGTAGTAAAAAGATTAAATAAATGATTTCATGAAATAGCAGAGTCACTAATATAACCTTGATAAAATGACAAGGCGTAGCTTTGCATGCTCAAGTTCACAACTACGACCATGCATACAGTCAAGACTTTGGTCCTTTCCTATCCTTGAACAGATGGTTGATATCTGTTTGTGAGACCATGGTGCATCTATTACATGAACGCAGTGGCGGACCCAGAAGGTTCTAGAAGCCTGGGCAAACACGTCTATAATGTCATTTTTTTAGATAAATTTCTGTAGAAAATCATGTAATACAAGGAGTACTGCTGCCAACAAGCCTGGGCGGCCGCCCGGGCTGTAGGGATGGTGGATCCGCCACCAGAACGCATACAACCACCCTTGGTCGAATAGGATGGTGTGCAACCTCCAAAGGGGTAGTTAACAGTTATCACGATTACCAGTTAATATACATAGTACCTTGCCAGGAGATGCGAGTAGTTAACCACATGGGATTCTTATCCACACGTGAGATAAGTTATATGTACCAAGAATGGTGCAATGCAACAAACTAGACATCAAGACACAAGGAATCCACACCTGCCTGGAGTAGGTGAAACAGCAGAGCCATACTTGTATAACGGTTAACAGAAAGAAAATAGATGGGGCAGTACCCTCATGATAAATCGATTATCAGGGAACATTTTATAAATTTCACCAACAACCCGAAAAAGAGTTTCAACTAAAGAATATACGAGAAATGAACTAGTATAGATAGGGTATCAAACTATCAAGTGTCAACAGATAATTATGTATTCTTAGTGGAATGGTACAAGGTAAAAAAACATATATTCTGGGAAGAGTTTACCTTGTTTCTATTTCTGGCCACCAGGTTTCGATTGTTTATGTATCTGCTGAAGTAGGGTTGCTGCCAACTGCAATGTTGCTTGAAGGCGTTTTTGAGGATCTCCGTCGAGGTCATCCTGAGCAGACAGTTGCTGGCCAGAAGGAAGCAAAGTTGAGGCACCGCCTGAAGTAAGCTGCTGAAAGGGGGGAGGGCCTTCTGGAAGTGGAGGAACAAATGATCCCAACGGCATGGAAGAATGGGCTGCACTTGCGTAAACTTGCATAGGTGGTAAATGCGAAGTTGTATGATGAGGGATAGAAGCATTGGGTGGAAAAGTAATTGGTGGGTTTGATGGTAGTGAACCCTGTATTGGCGGCGCATGGACCTGTAACTGTGACGGGACAGATGGTGGAACTGGTAACTGCGAGTTGTAGACAGGGATGGAACCTGAGTTGTCAGGCATCACTGAAGCATGCCCATGAGGATTAGAGTTCTGTATGAATCGACCTGAGCTGTCTGGCATTACTGAAGCATCATCATGTGGATAAGAGTTATGTATGGATCCTGATTGTTTGTTTGAGCTGCCTACTGGTAAACCAGCTTCTTTAATTCGTTGGTTTTGTTGTGCGAGAAGAGTGGCCAGTTGTGCAAGTTGCTCCGGCGGGAGAGATACTGGGAGAGATGGAGGCTGCCGAGATCTAACTATCTGGTGTGATGGAGGTTTCATGGAAGGCAAGGACATGCTCGATGCTTCACCCGGTTCATACCCTGATGGTGTATCTTTTCGTACTCCCAGAGTAGCAAATGAGTACGGCTCTGATGTCCTGTTGTTTAGTGTATGTGAGACTGGATTGGACATGTTCGATGCTTCACCTGGTGCATACCCTGATGTTGTACCTTTTGGTACTCCATGGTACGGCTCTGATGCCCTGTAGTTCAGTGTATGCGAGACCGCATTCGTAGCCAAAGAATTGAAATTACCAGAACCTGGACTAGGATCATTGTTATTGGACCATCCGGAGGGCCACATATTTGGGGATTGCTGGCGCTGGCCTTGTGCCATCTCCCTGCGGGAGTCCAGTGCTGGCACTTGTTGAGGTAACTGAGAGCCCAGATATGGAGTAGCATTTGCAAACTTGTATGGTGGAACAAAATCTGTACTTGCCGGAGTACGGATTCCAGTTGATGACTGGAGATAATCTGGACCCTGAGGAGCTGCACTCATATCTGGTATGTTGGGTTGTCTTAATGCATCCCGATCCTGATGACTACTCACATCAGTGTTCAGATGACTGGCAAAAGATGTGGGCACTTTTTCCAATGCCTCCGGTTGGCGATTTGTGGAGGTCAAATCTGAATTTGCCTGCTGAAACTTCAGAATGACTCCAGATATGCTCACTTTTCCTGGCACCCTCAGTACTTGCTCAGAAAAGTCTGAAGGTGGAACAAGAAACAAGGTGCTCCTTTCTCCAAGTTTACAAACTGCTGCACGCTGCTTATCACCAAGGTAGTTCATGAAATCATTATAAGCTGCCATGTCAGCATCATTTTCTGGAACAAAAAACACCACCCAACTGCTAGCAGCTTCATAGTAGTGCTTAGAAAGCATCTCCAGATTTGTCCTAGCAGTGCAATTCAAAAAGTCGGGCCTGAAAAACAAGATATCAGCACGTTGGCTGTCAAAAAAGCGCATCTAATCTAGATACTAATGTCTTCACTTGGATAAATAGATGAGAAGAGCAGTTAAATATCTATTACTCCCTACTGTCCAGCAAATCGTTTGGACAAGGATAAGGTCAAACTTTTGAAGTTTTAACTACAAATATTTTTATCCAATACTTCGAAATCATATGAGTGAATTTGTCTCAGAAGGTACTTTCAGAATATACAATTTCTTTTCTTGGACCCCAACCCCGGGCGGTACCAAACTCATGAATATGTTGTAATACAAATTGATGGTTAAAATTGTACTCTAGAGTCCGTGCCAAAGTCCATAACCACAGCTTTTACAGACCACAATAAGTACCTAACGTTACGCATAAACACAAACTTATGTTCCTGTTAAGAAAGTAAAGTGGTGAGCAAATTTAATGGTATAAATTTTGTACACCTTCGAAAGAAGAATAAAATATAGGAAAAGAAGAATCCAAACTTACAGCATGAAGTCAAGGACCTTCCCAACAGGAAAGCACCGAGCTCGGCAGATTTGTGTACCACCCTTTGCTATCGTACCATTCCAGCTCCACTCTTCCTTAGGAAGGGGTCCATGCTGTTCAGAAGTTGATCTGCCCACTTCTCCTGTATGCGTACCAAAACTGTTCTGTGAACGCCATGGTTCATGCCTATCAGCAGGTGGGGTTGGATTCCTCGAAGGATCCATGTAATTTCTACCGTGTGCCAAGGGAAGCTGACAGGTTATGGGGTGTGAATCATCTTTCGGCAGATCGTGGAATGGCCTCCTTGGGTAACGAGAATCAACATGTCCTCGATCAAACTCAGAGAAAGGATATTCAGGAAGTTCAGCATCATGCACTTCACCAGTCCTCAGCTTCTTTGACGATGGGTATGAATTACCCTCTGCATCCCAAGAATCTTCCAACGGTAAGGGTCTCCGAGGTCGCTCAAAAGGAATATTGCGCCATGGTGCATCACTCCTAACAGTAGGACTACTTCTATGTTGTTCATATAGGTCCTCAGACATCCTTCTTTCTGGACCTAACCCTCGCATTCTAAGAGGTTCAAAGGTAGAAACATGGCTAGACTCTATTTCAGGTCCACGTCGAAAATAATTATCTCTGCTGAAATCCACATCATCAGAATCTCTCAGTAATCTTTCAGGGCCAGAATGCAGCGATGACATGCGGAAATCTCTTGGAGGACTATCAAAAGGCCTAGGCCTAGGAAAACCCTCAAATTTTTGGTCTTCAAAGATGGGCTGCGCACTAGGGTTTACATGGGGGAATACGGGGCAACAAAGGCACCTTTTCCAGCTTCTGCTGCACTACTATCATTACGAGAAAAGCATATGCTTACTCTTGGATTATTGAAAAGCCTCCCCTGAAGTGCTTCTTTTGCCCTGCATGCCGCTGTAATGCTTGTGTACTTCACAAATCCATAGGTGCGGCCTGTGAATGTTGTTATCTTGACAATCTCACCATAAGGTGAAAAGGCTTCCCACAGAGCTGCTTCGTCTACCTTTAGACCAGCAGGGAAACCTATCCATAACACCTCACTAGGTTCTGTAGACTTGTTTCTTTTAGAGTTATCAATTGATTTTTCAGGGCTTGGTTGATGTTTTCTTCCACGTTCAATAAAATGTCTCTCATCAGTGGTTTGTGTATATCTGTCATCCACAGAGCTATCCGAAGACTTATCCTGTAAATTAAAATACTTCAGGTAACCTGTCACCACTAGATGTACGGAACAACGTAATAAAGATGATCTGGGATACGGTGATGCAAATATATGGAATTAAAGCATAATAAGTGGATAGAAAAAATCATAAGTTGTTTAGTGAGCTTAAACAAGACAGAACAAGCAGCCAGGTTACACCTCCCATGGGGGTGAAGACAACTCAACTGGCTATAATCATAACATCAAGTTAGTACCCAGTACGTACTACTTACAAAAATGAGGGTCTTGGGCCTCTTGGCTCATCTAGAGCAAACATAACTTCGTTAACTTGTGAGACTAAAAAATAACCTAAGTTATGAAGTAAGTCCAAGCAGATAATTTTGCAAGTATTCTGATATGACTACAAGGTAATTTCCAATTTTCAGAAAAAAATATCTGCACCTTAGCCCCAATGGTATGTTCACAAATGAATGGAAGCTACAGAGCTAATTAAGTCAAGACAATGGGAAACAACCACTCTCCTGGAACAAAAGGATCAAAATTGCACCCTACAGCTTGTACTTTTCTAGTTAGTCAATAAGGATAGGACACCCATATCCCAGAAGCATAAAAACTTCGCAATTACTAAATGAATCCCAGAGATCTTTGGGCAAGTACAAACTCCAAAGAGGGTTCTCCGTCCGCTCATCAGATAATACCTCAGGACAACATATGAACAAAGGCTTATTGGTTAATTTACTATGAAATAGGGCTTCAAATAACTGCAGCTCAACAAAAACAAGGAGATTGACTATGGACGGTGAGCAGCACTTAAATTGCAGAAAAAATGTCAGAAGCTCCAGTTATATACTCTGCTGCTTAGCTAGAGCACTTTCTTAGATGATCAGCTCCAGGGTTTTGATACAATAGTTCAGCAAAACAATCAACTTAACAAAAAAAGCAAATTATCAGAAAGAAGACATCACATTTCTAGTTTCATGGCATTCCATAGCAAGTCAATATTGTACATACAAACGGCTCAATGATGTTAGTACACCTCGACTGAACCGAAACGGATACTTATGTTTAATACTCAGCCACGTGTACATCCTCATCGCGGGAGATTATCAGCAGATTCCAATTTATATTTAGCCTATAACAACTTTTATAAATAGGTCAGGCCTACAATAAACCATATTTCTATGAGTTTGACTGTCCACAATCTGGCAGGACAGGAATGTGTTGGTAATTTGTTGGATATTATGAGTATCGTAGAAATTCCATTATGTTGTGTCACAAGTTGCCAAAAATGCCAGGCATACTGGTAAGCGACACATAACAACATTTTTTGTAGCCTGCACGTTGTACATAACCAGTACTGGTAAACAGTACTGCTTCCCTTCCATCCAGCCACCATTTTCCACAGTTCTCAACCTTTAGGTCTTGATTGTCCATTAGTCTATACAGAAATTTTGACATAATAGATATATCAGTCATTCATTTCAGTTGCATCCTTTTATCTCCTCCCTCCATCTCACCCTTAATTATACCTAGCTTAGGAACGGAAAAGGACATGGTAACAGTGTCATATCAGTGGTGCATGGTTTTCTTATTGTATTTACCTGTCAGCTATCTTTCAGTGTTCTTCCAACATGTATATACTATAAAGCACATGGAACTGTATCATATCTATATCATCATTCATGTATCTCGTATTAGTGCTTAGGTCAACCTTTTCATTCCTTCTGTAAATTAGCATAACTTACTGGACCCGCCTATAACTTTCTTATTCTTAATGTTATTTTTTTTACTTCGAGGCTCAAGCTCATTAATTTGGAGGCATTATGATGAGTCATGACTAACCATTCAGTATTACTTGTTACGGCAAATAAATAAAATATTGATAGCTGGACTGCTGGAGCAGTGAAGCTGGTGAGGTACACCAGGATGATTTTGCAATGTTAACACATATCCTAGTGTCAACAGGTACTCATTTGTTTTCAAACAAATTATGGTAAGTATTTGTTTTGTCTATTGTGGTTCTAGCATGATGACTGTGTTAACATGGCCTGAAAGTGAACCATCTTAATTGCATTAGTATCAACAGTTGTCAAGGACTACCATATGAATATGTCAATGTTAATCCAAAACATTATGTACAACCAGTATTTCAATCAGGCTCCCACCTGTCTGTGATTATCCAACCTAATTGGTTAAATGCAAGGTTACCAGCTGATTATATGGGTACACTGGAGGCAGAAGACCACCTGTTTAGTCGACCTAATCGACCAACGTTTAGAACAGCAATTCCATGACTGGCCAATGATGTAAAATATCATTTTACAGCTGATGCTTAGGTCAACTTTTTTCTTAAACTGAAGGTCTTCCATACAAGATGTCGCCGTGGAAATGCAGGATGTACCTATGTTCATACTGTTATTAGATCGACGAGCTAGATTGATCTGTCAAGCGTCATACTTATGTCCATACTCTTTCTGATTATTTAGATATTATATTGTCTTGTAGACCATAAGTACGTACATAAGGTTGTAGCAGATACAACTTGAAACACTCAAGGCTGCCAAGCAACAATCAGAAGTTAGAACCACAATTGTAGCCTTATGTTTTCCATTTGGAACAAACCCGATCGTATAAACCACGACGAAGGTGCTATAGACATATGTTACTTTACTGTGATAACAAGAAACGACTTGTCATGGGCTCACATCACTTTTGGACCATCGGTTGTTTAAATTAGAAATCGATTTGTGAAGCTACAATAAAACCTGATTGACACAGCCTCAGATGAAAGGTGAATGAGCTGGAACTGTCATACACTTCCAACCTCTGAGTTGAACCTTTTGGCCACTATCGGCGTAAGGTGGAAACATGGATTGTATTTAATGCCAAATAGTCACTGACATAATCACATTTAGATACCCTGTTTATCATATCCTAGTGTTCTAAGAGAGGAGGGGAGAGGGGGGGGGGGGGGGGGGGGGGGGGGGGGCATTCAGCCGCAATGACCTTTCTTTACAAAATATGTGTCTTGTTTCAGAGTACAAACAGAATAAAACATTCCTGAGACTATCATAGTTTTACCAAAGCAAGAACAAGATATCCACACAAATACACCAAGCAACTGGCAAGGTAAGCATACATCATGACACAAAAAGGTTGTGTGCAACTGCAACACTATCATGCGGATCAAGCTAGCATTGAGAACTTTAATATCAATATGACTCACGGTCATTCCATTATATGTTGTCCATTATTAAGATGCCTCCGGGTAGCGATGAGACATATTGTTTCTGAGGATGGTTTTAACATCTAATGCACGTATGTTGTTTTTTATGGGGGTGAAGTGAGGGCAGTTAGCGGTAACAGATCAGTTGTAACTTGTAAGTACCTACGAGGTTTATAAGTTTGAGTCACAAGTCAACATACGATGCTGCAGTCTTGTATCCATTATTCTGAAATAATTGTCCATGTAGATGTCGTAAAGAAAAAAAATTACAACCCCAGTTCTTAACAGATGCCTGCAGTAATGTCAAGAACAGGGTCCTGTACTGATGTAATAATGTCAAGAACAGGGTCCTGTACTGATGTAGTGTACCATACTATCATATCAATGAGTTTTATAATATGCAATTTGTACTTGGCAGGTAAAGTTGCACATGATGTCTTTGACATGGTTCATGTTGCAATAACAAGTCTGAGTGAACTTAACAGTGTCAAGCGTTGAAAAAGGGTATAATGCAGACATGAATGATCTTGGCATGTTGCACTTCCTGAAAATCTTCTCTGATGTTTCATATGCAATACCGAGGTGTATATTACTTCTAATTAAAAAATGGAATATCCAGTTCTCTCATGCAGTACAATTTTTCCTGGTGATGCCTTACAAGGTTGCTCATCATTAAAAAATGTGTTACTTTCACAATATGGAACATCAGACCAATGCTCTTGATCTTCAGTTGAAAAGATCTCTCAGGCCATGATAACGGTGTACCTGATCTCCTGCAGACTGTCTTTTGGAGGTTTTATAGTGTCGTGTCCTAAACGAAAGCTAATAATAGTCAATGCGTTGCTGATTATAACCAAATTATAGAGCTGAGAAATTAGGTAAGCTGTGACTGAGTCCTGTGCATTATTTGTTTTCATAGAATAGTTGACTATAAGGGGTTGCTGATGCATAGACAGAGCGCCAACTATCTGGTTTCTGTGGAGCCTGGGGTTCAAAGATCCTCTTTGTACAAAAGGATCCAGTTGAACCATGTGACGTTTTGCATTATTCAAAAGAAGGAAGGAACTTGTATTTTATTTCTCATGCACATTATATGGATGAGCCTGTTTTGGTTTCATTTTTTCCTCAAACCTAAACCTGTATATCCAAAATTTTAGCTACTCACACACAGTGTGTCTTGACTCATGAGACTTGCTTATACTATTTCCAAAATTCATGATCATAAACATGGTAAGAGAAGCACACTGCACCAATGATACTTTTGAAACAAAGCATATTTTCATGAACAACTCGAAAAAAGTGCGGCCAACCGTGATCCGGGCGGGAGGAAGTTCAACACTAACCCCCTTGGAATACTCGATCCTAATGGGCGCCCCGCGGAGCCGAGCCCCCTGCAGCTCCTCGACCGCTGCGACCGCGGCCTGCTCCCGAACGAAGCTCACGAACGCGAAGGTCCGGCCAGGGTCACGGTTGATGCCCTCGATCGCGCCGCACCGGAGGAACAGCTGCGACAGGTCGGAAGCGGTGACGCCGGGGCCCAGGCTGCCCACCCACAGGTGCCGAGACGGCGGCGCCACGCCCCACCCGGAGGAGCGCCGTGGTGGTGGCGGCGGCTCATCCCGGGAGCCTAAACGGGGCGAGCCGTCGCCCCTCCCGCCGCTGAACCTCCCCCTGCCCCCGCCTCCGCCTCCGCCTCCGCGACCCCGTCCTCGGCCCCTCCCCAGCTGCAAGAAGTAACCAATCGCGATTAATCATGGCAGACAGCATTTCCATCAGCAGCAGCAGCATCTATGAGGCGAGAGTGGGAGGGGACGAACGAGAGCGAGGTTACCATTGGTTTTGTGGCTGCGGCGGATAGACGGCGGCTAGGGTTTGCGCCGGCGGCGACTGGAATGTTAGGGTTCCACGTCGAGGTATGATAGGCCGAAGGAGCTTTCTTGCGTCTTTTGGCTCAAGTTCGGATTTTCGCTGCAAATTTACGGGTTTCGTATAATTCTGTCGAGATAATATTTCCCTTATCTAGACAAACCACTCGTGTTTGAAGGGCAACTTCAATGTTGGCCGTATTTTGGTTTCTGTCTACCTTGGTATTTAGTTGCGCAAAATCTATTCGGTGCCTGCGCACTATCGTGTCTCTATCCCGTGCCCACCCGCGTGCGCCGTCCGATCGCCATCGCGTGGCCCGAAGTGAGAGCTCGCGTGCCTCGCGTCCCGACAAACCACACCGCCCGTTGAAACCTCCCGGGAAACGAGCCTTTTCTCGCCCCTCGCGAATCTCCGTCGTCGCCGGCGATTCTCGTCGGCGTTGACCTCCAAATACCTGTGGGACGCGCACGACGGAGCTCCTCCATCGACTGGTCTCTGTTGATTTGGTGGATTCGGAGCAGCGGAGCGGATCCGTACCTCGGCCTCCTGCTCAGCGCCCGCCACGGAATCGAGCTCTGTCGACCGCGATATCCGCAGGGACGCGTGCGTCAAGCTTCTCCATCGACTGGACTCGTTCGTTTTGGTGGATTTTCGTAGCAGCGGAGTGGATCCTCTCGGGCTCGCCGTGAAGTCGCAGACCGGCCTATTTTCTTCGCTTCAAACCACATCGAGTTTGATCCCCGTTTTGACCTCGTTTATGTGAGTCAAGCTATGACCCTAACTACTCGTTGTCTCTGGTGGTTTTGCGTACTGGTGATTTTGTGCGATTGCTGGCTTCTAATCCGCGATGTACTTGTTTGTGTAGGGTTTGCAGGTGATCTGTGTAGAAGGACAAGCAAGTTTGGGTGAGATTGAACTGGTGAGTCCTAATCTCCATGTACATCCCTATCACTGCAGTTTGCAATCCTCGTGATACTCTGATAGACGTAGCTCTGCCCATGCAAAAAATAGATGATTAGTGTTTTTCAGCGTGATGTAGCTCATTTAATACTGGTTGTACTTTCAGTTCACATGCGTCCTTTTGTACGTGTATTTTTGTAGCTTTCTCTTTTTTTCGCCAACACTGATGTATTTTTGGATGTATGAAGCACATGTATATGTATATGTACACAACGTACATGTAGTTATCTATGTAGATAGATGTATTTTTTCTATATTGGCATGTATATATATGTTTTTAATTAAAAATACAAAGCACTATCAAAACAAGCACTGAGAAAATAATTTGGTAGCTTTCTGGAATGTTTGTATGTACTTTTCCTCACCCATATTTTGCATGAATAGGTTTCTGAATGTCAGGTTCCATTATGTAATTATCATGTATTTTGCATGGAGTTCTGGCAGAAACCTACAGATCACCTTCCTGTTTTTTAGCTGTAGTTTCCATGGACATGCTTCAACTCTGAACCTTGTTACTTTTCTAGGACTCTGTCTTTGCCCTGTTTTGCATGAAGTACTACCAAACTACTTCCAGTACTGTTTTTTGCAGCAACTACTACCAGCACATTGATTTCGCAGATGTAATTTTGCCCTGTTTTGCATGAAGTACTACCAAACTACTTCCAGTACTGTTCTTTGCCCTGTTTCATGATGCCGGGATGTATTTTTTGGTTTCGCAGATGTAATTTTGCAAATACCAGGGATGTAATTTTTGCAGAGAAGAGAGCTGCTATTGCCAGTACCATCCTATTCTAGAATGGATCTCTCTTTAAGTAGAGAAGAAAATCAGAAGCTCGGTATGCAACAACGCCTGGCTGTTCTTATTCCTTTCCATATACTGCATAAATGTCTAATGTAGTTTGCATTTTGTGACAACACAAAATGGCATTTCTAATTGGTATTGCCACACAAAATAGCAGGCTAGTACTTCCTGAAACTTGTGCGACATATTTTTTCTGAATTCTGGATGTAGTTGTAGTTGTCAAGTGCATGTAATTTATATAACAGGCTGTTAGCTTCTCAACTTTTTCAGGATGAATTTTCTGCATTCCGGGATGTAGTTTCAGCTTGACAATTGCATGGATTTTTTGCAAAACAAATTAATTTTTAAAGTGTTCCGGGATGTAGTTTCTGAAGTCGGGGGGGGGGGGGGATGTAGTTTCTAAAGTCCGGGGTGTAGTTTTCACACCTAGCCTGTAACTTTTTTGAGTATGGACTGTAACTTTTTATATCTAGCATGTAACTTCTTGTGTATGAAGTGTAACCTCTTATTTTCTAGCTTGTAACTTCTTATGTATGAACTGTAAATTTTCATTTCTAGCCGGTAATCTATGCATCATGACTATATCCTTGTATATCTAGCAACTAGCATGTAACTTCTTATATATGGACTGTATATATCATGTAAATTTTGTGCATATCGATGTACCTTTATGAATTCATAGCATATGTGTTACTATTTTTATACTCCATATATTGTTTGTCATTTTTTCTTGACATATGCATGTAACTTTAATCAATATGAATCTAAATTGAGTTCATATGTAGTTTTCCTACACCAACTAGGATGTAATTCGAAAATCATGTAATTTACTTCCAAGTAGGTCAACCATGATGTATTTTTTAGATTTAGATATACATGTAATTTGGATGTGTTTTTTAATGTTAGTTTCTGATTTTTTTATTGCCAATGTTTCTCTTGGTTGTTAATTACAGGGAAATGCTTGCATTTCCCAATGGGGATTTGCAAGACCAAGAAACATGAGGCACATATCCGAATGTAACTAGACAAATTGCAAAACCTGGTGTACAACAGATTCCTTACAATTCTGATAAAAATAGTTGCACACAATGGTGATCAGGTTGTAACGTTCTACTTGTATGAAATCTGTTACAGTTCTGACAAAGTAGTCTGGATGCATGTAACTTTTGTTTCGAACTGCATGTCCATAGCGTACGGTCCAACAAGTTAAGTGTTCCATGCCTGTAACTTTTTTTTCGTCTACATGTGTGTCATGAACTCATGATTAGGACCTTTTGTCTACGATATCAGGTTGAGTAATCACGATGCATTTTTATTTCTCGACCAATACAAATCCGTTAATTTTGTTTGATAAACTTGAGATTTCCGGTACCAGAGAGTACGATTCCGTTGATCAACTGGGAAAGCAGCGGTGTTGTAATTTTGCTGTAGTTTAATTTATTCGGTGTGTGGAGTGTGGACACAATCGGAAGAGGCGTGCAGTGTTTGAGTTGGTTTTCCAGAAGGTTGCGTGACTGGGTGGACTTACCAGATAAAAAAAAGCTGAGACACTCCTCGCGACGCGTCTTTCCTAATCGGGTCATCGCTGGGCTGTCGGAGCGAGCACTGCGTAGCGCAGAATCGTGCGCGCGCACCGTCTAGTCACGTCCATTTAGTTGGACCCAATTCCAATCTAAATTCCGTACGAACACAAAGCGGATAAGGGCGGATAAAATATGTCTCCATCCTTATCCACTCGTCAGCCTCTCACTCGGTCCTTTTTTTTCATGCTTCGAAGAGGCTCATCCCTATCAATTCCATCTCACATTGCCTCGAGCCGACATGAATTCTAAATCAGTCCACTCCCCGCTCGCGAGCCTACCCAACTCCCACTAGTGTATTTTTTGCCAAAAATGGCCCCAGGGCGAAACTATAACATATGTGGCCTCTCCGCTGAACTAATTCCAAATCTGGCCCCTGTGGTCGGCGCCATCGAGAATGGAGCCGACGTTGTGCAGCTCGGCGCCACCGAAACCGCACGCCGAAGTGAGGTCGGCAGGGTCGGCGCCAAGCCCCATGGCGCCAAGCCCCATGGCGCCGAACTCCCAGAGTGTTCAGATGGCACAAAACTCTTGGCGCCGAGCTGCACAACGTCGGCTCCATCCTCGATGGCGCCGACCCCAGGGGCCAGATTTGGAATTAGTTCCGCAGGAAGGCCGCATACGTTGTTAGTTTCTTCAAAGGGCCATTTTTGGCACAAAAAAATACCCCACTGGTATGTCTAGCCGCAGCGAGCAGAGTGTGCGGTGCGCCCAGGGCGGTCGCCGCGAGATGCATCGCTAAGGCGAGGTGAGCTCGTCCCGTATCTCGCCTCTCGACGCTCGTCGTCTGCTTACATTGTATGAGGCATGCGACCTTGTGCGCAAACAACATTCCGTTGTCTGTCGATGGTCACCTCCCGAACGGTTGGGCGACCAACTTGGTCCACGTCCCGATGGCCAGGCGTATCTCGACTTAATTAGGGCTTGTTTGGTAACTGTAATCCCGGGGGATCCCGGCCTTTTCCCGGGGAGAATTTTCCCCTAGTCCGAAGGTCGGGAATAAAATCACGAGGTTTTACACCTGTTTCTTCAGATTCTCGGCCGGGATTATTTTCCCGGGGCTATTTAACCTGGACAGCCAAACAAGCCCTTAAAAGGACGTGGGTGTTCATGTCATGGTAGAAACCACACGATCCCAAGTACGCCTGGTCGTCGCCCATTGACGCCCATGTGAAGCTGATTACGAGTACCACCTCCACAACATCTTCCCACATCCAAGGATTACGAGTCGCCCAAGATAATTTACGTCGGACCGTGACATCTCCCCCATCGCTCCAACGAGGAGGAGGAGTGGTCGGAGATCCCGCAGTAATCCGGCATGCAGGCGGTCATCAAAGTGTACTTAGCACCGTTGCCGCCACTGCGCGGCTAGGCGCATGCCCACAACGGCTGCTCGCCATAAACGCGGTGCAAACCCTAGATTTCCTAGGGTTTTATTTAAATATATGTTTATTAGTTTTAGTTTTATGTATGTGCAATGCCTATGTATAATCTAAATCGAAAAATTAAGGGGGGAAACAATATGGATCGCCGTGTTGGGTGTACAGTCAGACCGGTGGACAAGTAATGGACTCCTTGTGTCAGCGGTGCTTAGCGCTGGAATTCGAGCCGAGCCGAGCCGAGCCGAGCTAGCTCGGTGATGCATTCAAAATGCATCCACTTTTCCAAACACTTTGCCTCATAATTTGCTCCGGGATCCTTCCATATTTGAATAAAACTGCTGATTCTGACACTGTTTTTAGCAAAGTCTCTCCCCTGGCTATTTTTGCAGGAAATAAAATCGGGGAAAAATCCCACGTCACTTTTCATGGAAAAGAAGCATTTTGGACAAAAGATGGACACGGGAGGGTGCCAGAGGGCCAAAAGGGGTGGCCCCACGCAGCCCCTGTACCTGTCCGCGTGCCCCCCCCCCCCCCAAATGGGCCTCGGGCACCGTCTCGCCTCCGGTCTTCGACGTACGCCTATATATATGAGAAAAAACGCTTGCCCTAGGGGGGAGGAGCTTTCGCGAAACACACCGCCGCCACCACCACGTTCTTCGTTTCGGGGACAGATTGATCCAGGATTTCTCCTCCGGTGGAGGGATCCGGATGCCGTCTTCACCGCCATCTTCACCGCCTTCATCTTCATCAACCATGAGCTCTTTCTCCATCACCATGTGTGAGTAGTTTGCTGTAGACATGTGAGGTGGATGGGGATTGGATGAGATTGACCATGTAATGCTTTTGTATTGAGGATGCTTTTGTATTGTGTTGGTGCACTTATGCTATGTTTAATGCTTGCTACTAGGGCCCGAGTGGCATGATTTCAGTACTGAACTTATTTGCTTCATCATATAATTGAGTTTGGTATTTACCTGCAAAGTGTATCACCTGCTATTATATTGAACCTGCGAACCCTAAAAGTGACATATAGGGAAAACAAGGGGGAGATGTTCTAGTTTGAGGATCCTATATGTTCATGGAGTGTTAATGCATTGTCCCGGTCTACACGAAAGGGTAGACCTTAATTACCTGTAGTTCCAAGTTGGCCCTGGTGAAATGGACAGGTAGGGCAATAGATGTTGCGCAAATTCTCTTTGTTAGTACGCACAACTATTTAAGGAACACATACCTACATATATCGGAGTTAGAGAAAAGACCCATTGCTAGCTTTACTTTATTATATGATCAATCTCATTCATGCAACGCCCCGCTGTCACCTCATGCCTACGTTTTAAATCTCTGAGTTACACTTTCACTTTTCCGGTGAAAACTGGGAAATCCTTGTTACTATTGCTGTTTTATTTCTGCTCACTTGAATCCTTTACTGCCATCACTACTACTGCTGCAAGTTATTGATATACAGGTGTGGTTGAGAGTGATGCCTCAATTGCTAAGGTCTTATTAATATTCTTGTGTTCCCATCGTGTCGAACTATAAATTTGGGGTAATACTTCCCAACGAAGACTTCAGCGATCCCCGATACTTGTGGGCATCAAGACGTTTTCTGGCGCCGTTGCCGGGGAACCTAGCTTTATTGGTAAGACAACTTGATATTATTTATTTGCTGCATTTGCTTGTTCCTAACCATGGGAAAGGAAAAGACCACTCCGAAGGAAATTAGGCCTTCAACTACTCGTGCAGGTAACAATTTGCCAAGTAGGCCAAACTTTTCACCTGATGCTGCTTCTGCTGTTGAGAAAAAGGGGAAAATTGTTTCTAGTTCACCATTGTCTAAAATGTCTACTAGTAATGAAAGTGATTTAACATGTGGTAGCATAGACAAAGAAGTGGCACTTGAAACACCTGAAATTCCTGAAATATCTGAGATAACTGAAACACATGAGAATCCTGAATCTTCTATTTATAAAAATGTGGAATCTGAGCTAGAAGATAGGGAATATTGTGATGATATGGAAACTTCTTCTGAGAAAGAGGATGCTATTATTAAGGCTTTCATGAGTCCAGATTATGATGAAATGGATAAACTTGCTAGCTATATAAATTCTCCTCTTGATGACTATTTTCCTGTTACTGATAAAATGAATGGTCCAGCTATTAAAATTAATAATAAAGACTATGAGTTTAATGTTGATCCTGAAATTATTGAAAGGGCTGAGAAGTCTAAGTTTTATGGGAGATAGGATGAGTTTCCTTTCGATCACATTGCTGATTTGCATGAATTATCTGAGTTATTTGGGAAAGATGAAATTAACCAACGCTACTATTTCTTAAAATTGTTTCCTTTTTCTTTGGGAGGAAGTGCTAAAACTTGGTATAATTGTTTAGAACCTGGATGTATTACTAGCAAGGAAGAATGCTTGCGGATGTTCTTTAATAAGTACTTCCCTGCTAATAAAATTCATGCTCTAACCCTTGAGATTAGTATTTTTTCACAAAAAGAGAAGGAGGATTTACCCCAAGCTTGGGGGAGGTATGATAAGATGGTTAGGAAATGTCCTACCCATGGCTTCAAAGATAATGAAATACTTGATATATTTTACAATGGACTAACTGAAAACGCCAGAGGCTATCTTGATAGTATTGCAGGTAATGTTTTCAGGGAAAGGACCGTTGATGAAGCAATTGAGTTATTGCAAACTATCTTAAAGAATTATGATGATTGGAATACTGATGAGATATTTCTGGAGAAGAAAGGAGGTATACTCAAACTGGACAAAGAGGCAATAAAACAAACCTCAAAGGACATTAAAGAGAAGGGAATTAAAACCTCTCGTCTCAAGGAATTATCTGAAATGGGTGTCAAACTTCCTAATGATCAACCATGTTTCCCTATACCAGTCAATGTTATTAGCACCACAAAAGGTAATGAAAAGGTAACATCTTTTACTGAAGTATCATATGATAATGATTTTGCTTATCGTCATGATCCTGAAGAGCATAATATTAGAATGATGATCATGGAAAACTCTCACAAAATTAAATTTCTTCGTGAAAGTTTGCATGCTAATGTGGGAGAGGCAAAAAGAATTGTTAAACATTGTGAGATGATGAATAATCAAGTAGAACAAATAATTTCTCTTCAAAATCAATTGTATGAAAAGCTTAATGTGAAGAAACAGGTTTGTGGAGTTAATACTAGGGGAGGTGCAAGTACTCAGGACCCTGACTATCCTGAAGACCATCCCAAGAGGAAAGAGCAAGAAGCTCGAAAGAAAAAACTTTCTGCGGGCAAATCTTGTAACAGCCCCAGATTAGTACCCTAAAATATGGGCCAAATTTTCACTTTTTGGTTTGCATTGCATCATGGCATACATATTTAAATTGCTAATGATAAATAAAACAACAATTGGAAATTAAAAACTAGGGAAACAAACCCTTCCAAATTTTTCCAAACCAAATACAATACTCAATTTGGTAAAACCAATTATTCTTGAGTCTCCAAATTGTTCAGGAAACTCAAGGATATATTTTATAAATAATTGCCAAAGGCTAAATTATTAACAAGCAACTAAATAAAATTGAGAATTCCATTTGGTTCAATTCAAATTATATCTTGAAACCCAAGATAAGCTTTCCAAAAATTCAAAATAAAAATATGGAGTGCTTCATTATTATAATATGAGCTTCCATAAATATTTTCATAATTTATTGAAATGCTTAAATGCTCCAAATAAATCGATTTTGGAAATTATCAAAAGTGCCCTATTTAAACTCCAAGACAAATGTTGCTCAAAACATTTTTGCTTGCCACCCCAAAACTTTGTGGAGCTTATATATGTCAATGGGAGACTACTGGAATAATTTCAGAATTTTTAGAAATATTTAAATTGCCCTAATAAATCCCTAAAGCCTGCTATTCCAAAAGGGGGAAAAACAGAAATTGGAAAAGTTCAGAAATCAGCAAGTGGGCCCCTCCTGTCGGTCTCTCCTCTTCCCCTTTCTCCTCACAGTGGCGACCGAGGGCCCTGGCGCCATACCGCGCTCGCCATGCCGCTGTGGCCTCGCTGCCGTGCCCCCCCCCCCCCCCCCCGTGGTCAAAGGCACGCCACCTGCTCCCCTCTTGCTCCGCACCCCATCTCTCCCCCCCCCCTTTTTTTTGGATTGGGACAGACCATAGCTTTCGGTGCTGTCCTCCGCGGTGGCGACGCCGTCGCCGACGATTTAGCCGTCGTTGGAGTTCCCGGGACGAGCCTGCGCTGCCACTACCTCCGCCTCGACCTCCTCTCCCTCCCCACCTGCAGAATCGGGCCGGGAGGCCCGGAACCGACGTCCGCGTCTTCGACTTCCCCGCGTCTGGCCGCTGCACGTCGAGCTCCTCGCCGCCCCCTCCGTCGAATCCGGCCACCAGGACGCGAGCTAGAGCCGCCACCGGATCCGCGTCGCCAGCCTTTGCCGTTTCGTCGAGGGCCTCAAGCCGTGACGCCCTCACCGGGGCATGCTACGCCGCCTCCTGCCGCGCCGGCCGCAACATGCTCAGCACGCCGCCGTCGTTCTTCCCCGTCCCCGCCTCCGCCGCGAGCGGCCCCGGCTCGAGGGTGAGATCCTCGTCCTGTGCCCTCTCTTCCTCTCCCTCTGTTCACTCCCCGCGCGCATCTGGCCGTCGCGGCATTTGACCGGCCGCACGAAAGCGTGCGTGGTCGCCCGGCCCTCGCCCCGGCCTCGGGCCGACCAGGAGGCCGGCCTGTTCGGGCAGCGCCCCGGCCCGCGCGCCAGCCTGGGCCGGCCACTAGGCCGGATGCTTCGGGCTGCCCCCCGGCCAGCAGCCCGGCCTGACCGGTTTGGAGGCCGGCCCGCCTGGGAAATGGTTTTTCCCTTTTCAGAAAATAAAACAATTTGAATTAATTGAGATCTATTTGAAAAATGGTTCAAATTGGACAAACCAAATACCAAATTGTTCAGAAAAACATCACCTATCTATTGGAAACACTTCCATAATCCTTTGAGCAACTTATTTTGCCTTATTTTAAGAATTCCTAAAATGGGTTATTTAATACCCAAAGTGGGAAATTCACAACTTATTAAATATTGATCCAAAAATTATGAATTAAATATCAATGTGATCTACACTTCAAATGCTATCAACCTATGCCCTTATCACATCATGATCACAAATTCTTATTTGATGTTATTCATAATTTGATTTAATGAATTAAATTCTTTTATTTATTTAAATTGCTAATTATTCATCGGTGCTCCGAAAATTACAAATGAGGTACCAAAATGATCGGAATAACAAACCCTACCCATTTCATGTCATGTTCATGCATATTGAGCCACTTTTTCTAATAATTTAATAATCTATGACAATTGTGGTCATTAAGACAAATATGGAGTCGTGTCCAAATAATTGCATTAATTATTTGGAACTCCATTTAATTTGTTAATTAAATTAAATGATAATATCTTTGCATCAATTGTACATGTCATCATGTGTTTGAGCATTGCATCTTGTGTTCTTGTGATTTATGTGTTCCTTGTTTTTCCTTTTGGGTATCGATAGATTCCGGAGTCGAGGGTCTCTCTACTTACCCCAACGAGCAGTACTTCACGCCCGGGCAGCAAGGCAAGAGATAACCTAACCTTCTTGGCATCTAGCATCCTATGATTTTATCAAATTATTTTATCCACCATAATATTGCATGCGGTTCAAATGTCTCTTTTGATCAAAATATAGAGAATCCTATGGTTGCATGTTTTTTTCCCGAGCCAATCACATGTATCCCTACCTATGAACCCTAGTGTTGATGTGTTGGCCGGATACAAATATAATTGTTGGTTATATGCTTAGCCATGCTTAGAAATGCTTAGTTGAGATACTAGTTATGTCCGTTATTGAATTCCATACTTGTTGATGTTGATGGAATGATTCGGGCATGGTGGATAATGGTGATGCTTAATTAAAATGCTAAGACGGCTTGGGTGAGTTGCCATCGGGGATGGTGTTTTGCCTCACTCTAGCCCCTAGGTGCGAGTTCTTTACCTCTTGAACCAAGACTGAGCGTGCTTCCGGAGGTGGGGGCATATGGAACCCCCTTTGACCGAATAAGTTGTGAGGGGCTTGTCAAGGGTCCTCTAGTTTGCTATTTCCATTTGCGCGTGAGTTGTGTGGGTGGAAAAGAAACGAGGATGGTGGTGTTTAGGATGTGGCCGCGGGGCAGGGCGCTGGGAGCGCTGAACCTGTCCTTCCGCACACTGATGGTCCTTGAGTAAGCCTCATGCAATGTAAAGGTCTAACCGCGCCCACTCGCCGGCCTTCCCCGGAAGAGGGCCAACTAGGTGAGCCGGACGGTACCGATGGGTAAATTAGTACACCCCTGCAGGGTTAATCTTTTCAAAAAGCCGTGTCCACGGTTATGGACGACTTGGGATCGGATATAAGATCGTAGAGAATATTAACCTAATTGATATGGCAGCTAAAGGTTGCATAATCACGTGTGATAAAGGTTAACTTCCTCGAGGGTGATTCGAGGGGGTGCCTTGGTGGAGATGAGTGTGGTTGGTTACAAAAGGATTCGATGAGAACCAATGTTGACAATGTTATTCTCTTACCCCCTTTCTGAAAAGTATTCTGAGTAGACGACGCCTCGTGTCATTTATGTCTTTATTACTGAAAACTGGCTTTATGCAAAAATAGCTACACGATACAGCTTTAGAGCCTCCGTCAGTCATTGGGCCTATATCTCCCTACTAAACTTGCGAGTACATCGTACTCAGTCTCTCTTTGCTGCCTCTATGATTTTGTATTTCAGAGGAGGACGACACCGAGCAGCTAGGTGGGTTTTTCGTTGACGTCGACTACTAGTCTGGGGTTCCCAGGTGGCAGCTTGGGACCGTGGAACAAGCTGGCTTGGGTGGTGTTTATTGTAGGCCTCTTAGGCCATATATTTGCTTCTGGTTGTTAGACAACACTACCCGCTTCCGCTTGATGAACTGTTGGATCTGTGATCCTTTTGCTGTGTAATATTTGTATTCTTCTCATTATATGAGTTGCTATATGTTTTGTGTCGTAGAGTCATGCAATGTGCCAGTTTGTTCCACAAGTCTCGATCTCTGTGTTATACCTTGATGGCTGTGCCAATTACATAGCCTCTCTGTATAATTCCGGGGTCGGGGCTTTACAAATCTCCCAATGAAAACCAAGATAAAGATGATTCTGAAGAACAAGATAATAATATCTCTATTTCTGATGCTGAGACTGAATATAACAATAATGAAGAGGAGGAATCATCCTCACCTGAAGAAGAACCACAAAGAGATGAAAATGTTGAAGAACCTGAAGCAGCTGAGAAGGAAGACCCTCAACCATCTACTGAGAAGAACAAGAGGAAAAACCATCCAAATCCACAAAAAGGTAAAGAGAGGGATCCATGGGTACAAAGACCCATACCATATCCTCAAGAGGTAATGAAAACTTTGGATGACACTAGATTTGAGAAGTTCTTTGAGTTGATTAAATCTTTATATTTGCAAATTCCTCTTGTTGATGCTATTAAAATTCCTCCTTATTCAAAATACATGAAAGATATTGTCACTAATAAAAGAAAGATTTCTACTGATGCTATTACTGCCATGCTTACTGATTACTCCTTCAAAGGGAAAGTGCCTGAAAAACGTGGAGATCCCGGTATTCCAACTATTCCTTGTCAAATTAAAGAAATCTATGTGAGATATGCACTATGTGATTTGGGGGCTGGTGTTAGTGTCATGCCTTTCTCTTTGTATAAGAAAATTGACTTAAACAAATTGGTTCCAACTGAAGTTTCATTGCAAATGGCTGATAAATCAACTGCTATACCTATTGGAATATGTGAGGATGTACCTATTTCTGTTGCTAATGTGTTAATCCCTACAGACTTTGTTGTATTAGACATGCCTGAGGATGATAATTTGTCTATTATCCTTGGTAGACCTTTCTTAAACACTGCATGGGATGTGATAGATTGCACTGAAAGCAAAGTGACATTCAATGTTAAAGGAAAGGAGCACACTATCTATTTCCCCAAGAAGAAAGCTGTTACAATGGTAAACCAAATGGTGAATTGCATTAAAAGAAATACTCTTATAGTTGGAAGTATTGAAATTCCCTTACCACCTCCTGAACCAAAATATGCTACCATAATGATTGGAACTATTCCAATCAAATATGAGGTAACTTGAATATCTTCTTTACATATAAAAATAAAGATCATGTGTTATATCCTTTACATATTATTAATGAGACCTGATCAACCTCATTATTAATGTGGAAATGATGCAAACTTGATCCCTATAAAGATTGCTTGCATTTTTTATTTTATATACTCAAGAATTCTTAGAATATTTGCTTGGGCATATTTATTTCAAAGTGCAGAAATTTCAGAAATATAGTTTTGAAAAGTCTCTGTAGAAAATTTTCTCGAAAAAATCCAGAAAAATTCAGAGGTAAGTTATTTTCACGGGAGAGCTCACAGCCAAAAGAGGGACACCAGAGGGCCACCAGGGGCCAAAAGAGGTGGCCCCATGCGGCCACTGTACCTGGCCGCATGGGACCCCCCACTTTGGTCCACAGGTGGAGTTAGGTGTGGAGTCGGGCCTCATCTCCTTCCTCTCGACAGAAAACCAGCTCCAGGTATTTTCTCCAAAAATTTTCGTGCTCTCTTGCTGCTCTCCTTGGATCTCCAAGTTTAGAGTAGCTTTCTCGAATCTGTTTGGTGGGATTACTCCTAGGTATGTGACTTCTCCACTCATCCAATTAGTTTTTGTTCTTGTGCTTTGTATATGAAGTATTTTGCTGCACTAGGTGTCACTAAATATGATTGAGAAATCCATGGATTTAAGTTTTCTAGTTGATATTGATGCATGATATTGATGTGGAGACTAGATGTGGATGGCTTAATGTTGTGTTATAGTTTCACATCTTGATTTTTGTTGAAATTTATTTATGGGCAGCAAGGTACCATGTTTAGCAAGGGCAAAGGATTGCTTGGGATGAGCTCAAGGCCCAAGAGAAGAGCATGCAGAGTCTCCCTCAACTACGATGACAATCACCTCCGCATCATTTGTGGGGGAGAAGTTGAGGATTCACACGACGAGATGTCAAGACCCCCGTGTTCTTCAACAATGGGGAATGGAAGAGGATTTCAACTCCTTCGCCACAGCGACCGGGTTGCTGACATTTTCTCAAAACCCATAGGACACATACGAGGAGCTATCACGAGAGTTCCTCTCTACCTTCAGATTCGAAGGGCCCGAGACTCACAAGCACAAGAATAAAAGAGCACTGGAAAGTGGATCGTGAGGGAAGAGCCACCGCAGGAGGAGGCACAAGCTCCAGCAATGCAGGGCTACCAACCTCAAGAGATGCCACAATACCCAAGCATGGGAGTCTACACATATGGTTACTACCCTGGAGGTGGAAGTGGTGGATATGGCTACCACCCAGGATATTAGCTTGACTGCAAGCTTGGGGGAGTACTTCTCTTCCTCTCATTTCGTTGTTTTATATCACTCTTATTTTGTTTCGGTTTCTTTCTTTAAAATTGCAAAAACACAAAAAGATTCTATTTGTTCTTCTTGATTATTTACTTCTGGTCATTTACTTTATGCTTCTTAAAACCAAAAAGAACAAAAAGATTTTCGTTTTCTTGAATCCGATGCAAAAATGGAGGTGCAGAAATTTCCGAAATCTGCTCACTGTTTTATTTTTCATCTTTTTTCTGCAAATACAATTGAGCTGAAATTTTAACCACAACTGCAACTTTTCATAACCTACACACCTGTAAATTATGAGATTATTATGAGGTGTTTAGGTAGGGTAAAAACAGTACTGTATGCAGTGACATTTTCTGGCAGATTTGAGTTCTTATTGTGCAGTTCGAGTTGGGAGAGGAGAACAACAATGATGAGCTGATGTGCATGAAGTAGATGAAAGGTATGACACCTTTGCCATGCTTATGAATACTTTTTAATAATAGCAAGTGTGCACATCATAGTTTTTTTAACATCTAGGGAACTGGTAGCAAATGTCTATCTTCTCCATGTTTTAGTGTGTATGATGATGCAAGTGAGATATTATTTAGGGATAATACTTGGCTATGGTTTGAACAACTGTAGTTCTAAACAAAGGTCTATGCATCCCATTGTGCTTACTAAACTTGCCAACCACGGAGAAAGTGAAAGAATTTTTCAAATGTTAAAAATGAAGTCATATGCTTGACAAGCTCAGTGGTTAGGAGCTAGCTTAAATGTGTTGACACATGGAAAGCTTTTAACATTGCACTTAAATTGAAAATTAGTTGATATCCTGTACTTTTGTCTATGGATGCCTATCATGTCGAAATAAATGTGGAAACTTAGCAAGTTCGAGAAGTGGGAATAATTGGCTAGAGAGACGCTAGGGCCGCCAATTTAAGCCATGCATCATTCATGATGGAAATTTACGGCATATCATAGTGAACATTCAGTGATGCACTTTATCATAAAAAGCTAAACCATCAGTAAATAAAAGAAGTGCTGAGATTGTTCATTGTCCGTTTGTCTTGTTGTTTGGACATGGGCTTGTCCATGTCCTGGGACAAGAGGTACCCCGGTTGACGCTCTTAATGATGCTTTTATTCTCGCAATGACTGAAAAAAAATTCGAGCTTGCCTAGCTACACGAGTTGAGTAACACATGGTGTAGGTACTCGTATTCACGGGGCATGAGGCTTTTAACTACAAGTTTGTCAAGCATGTGAGTCATAATAGGGAACATAAAATGTTTTGATAAATTTAAGAGCAAGGTTGTAAGCACAATGAGTTCACTAGTCAATACATGATTCAATCAAAAGCGATGCAAGAACCTTTGTTTATCTCTACAGTTAGGCAAACTCATCCAAGTATTAACACTATGTGTTATTTCTCTTGCAACATATATAGATGCTTTAACATTGATGAGATATACCTTTGCTAGCATTTTGTTAGTTGTTGTAGGAATTATGTGTTTAATACTTGTTGCTATTAAACAATGTTACATATGCAAGGCAAAGTTCTTATCAAAGTCTTTTTATTGCTTCAGCACTATGTTTGAGTTGTTTGAGGACAAAACACGAGCTAAGCTTGGGGGAGCTGATGCATTCAAAATGCATCCACTTTTCCAAGCACTTTGCCTCGTAATTTGCTCCGGGATCCTTCCATATTTGAATAAAACTGCTGATTTTGACGCTGTTTTTAGCAAAGTCTCTCCCCTGGCTATTTTTGCAGGAAATAAAATCGGGGAAAAATACCACGTCACTTTTCATGGAAAAGAAGCATTTTGGACAAAAGATGGACACGAGAGGGTGCCAGAGGGCCAAAAGGGGTGGCCCCACGCAGCCCCTGTACCTGGCCGCGTGTCCCCCCAAATGGGCCTCGGGCACCGTCTCGCCTCCGGTCTTCGACGTACGCCTATATATATGAGAAAAAAATGCTTGCCCTAGGTGGGAGGAGCTTTCGCGAAACACACCGCCGCCACCACCACGTTCTTCGTTTTGGGGACAGATTGATCCAGGATTTCTCCTCCGGTGGAGGGATCCGGAGGTCGTCTTCACCGCCATCTTCACCGCCTTCATCTTCATCAACCATGAGCTCTTTCTCCATCACCATGTGTGAGTAGTTTGCTGTAGGCATGTGAGGTGGATGGGGATTGGATGAGATTGACCATGTAATGCTACCCGTTGTTCGATAATCTTAGGGTTTATCTTGAGGATGCTTTTGTATTGTGTTGGTGCACTTATGCTATGTTTAATGCTTGCTACTAGGGCCCGAGTGGCATGATTTCAGTACTGAACTTATTTGCTTCATCATATAATTGAGTTTGGTATTTACCTGCAAAGTGTATCACCTGCTATTATATTGAACCCTGCGAACCCTAAAAGTGACATATAGGGAAAACAAGGGGGAGATGTTCTAGTTTGAGGATCCTATGTGTTCATGGATTGTTAATGCATTGTCCCGGTCTACACGAAAGGGTAGACCTTAATTACCTGTAGTTCCAAGTTGGCCCCGGTGAAATGGGCAGGTAGGGCAATAGATGTTGCGTAAATTCTGTTTGTTAGTACGCACAACTATTTAAGGAACGCATACCTACATATATCGGAGTTAGAGAAAAGCCCCATTGCTAGCTTTACTTTATTATATGATCAATCTCATTCATGCAACGCCCCGCTGTCACCTCATGCCTACGTTTTAAATCTCTGAGTTACACTTTCACTTTTCCGGTGAAAACTGGGAAATCCTTGTTACTATTGCTATTTTATTTCTGCTCGCTTGAATCCTTTACTGCCATCACTACTACTGCTGCAAGTTATTGATATACAGGTGTGGTTGAGAGTGACGCCTCAATTGCTAAGGTCTTATTAATATTCTTGTGTTCCCATCGTGTCGAACTATAAATTTGGGGTAATACTTCCCAACGAAGACTTCAGCGACCCCCTATACTTGTGGGTATCACTCGGCTCGACTCGTTCAAACTCGTTAAAACAAGGAGTTAGCTCGGCTCGGCTTGTCTACAAAACGAGTTCAGTTATGAAACTCAGTTCAGTTAGCTTATTTAGCTTGTTTAACTAATTCTATTATTAAAAATTATAATTCTCTTATTAATTTGGAATTAGAACAATTATAATCCTTCAACTTTTTACATATGTCTACTCATACGGTAGATTAATGATAAAAGATAGAAAATCTACTTCATTATCGGTGCAAAAAATGTTAGCACTTTGACATTAATATATAAATATTCCAAACTTTGTATTTGAACGAGTTTAACGAGCTAAACGAGTAACTCGTAACTCAGCTCGTTTAACTTGGTCAACAGTCGATCTCAAATTTAAAACTCGGCTCGACTCATTCGACACCGAGTTCGAGCCGAGCCGAGTCGAGTCACGAGCTACTCGTTTAGCTTGCAAGTTTCTAGTTTTAATTTCAGCCCTAGCGGTGCCATCCAAACGGAACAAAACAGACACATTTTATGTACGTTGTGCGTTCCCCGTTAGAGTAGTCATAAATCTTAGATTATATTAGAAGAATATCCCGCGTGTTGTAGCTGAAATTTCTTTAAAAAATATTATGTAGATGAAATGGGTATAAGACGTATGAAATATTCAGTTGTCAAGATTCAGTTGATCACAATAGTCAAGACACTAAATTTAATTCATATGAAATTGTTGATTATTTGAGGGCTAAATATTAGTGACGTGAACAATTATATGGCTGAAAAAAGATGACGTTTTGATAGTTTGCATGAAATATGTACTACACTATTAATTATTGTTAGTGGACATGCCATGGATAATTGATTGGCTAAAATAATGTGTGATGTGGATAGCTTACACGTTGAGTTAGAAAAATAATTAATACATCTTAGTGGGGCACTACAAGAAAAATGCTATCTAGTGACCCTCCATATTGGTCACTAAAAGGTCACGTTTTTTCATTTGTGACCTTTTTGTGACAAAAAACAGTTGGTCAAAAGATGAGTGTCACAAATGAAACTACGTGACCTTTTTTGGAAATTAGTCATAAACGTCTGTGACAAAAAAAAGTCATAGATTTTATGACCAAATTTTTTGTCACTGGCAATATGATCAGACCACGTCAGATCCAACGTGGCAAGGCTGACGTGGCAAATTTGTGACCAAATGGAATGGTCGTAGGTCAGAATCAGCCCAATCCATTCCAACCGTCTATATGGGCCAAGCCCAATAATTCAGCCCATTTAATATTTTTTCCGGTCGACTTTTTACGGCTTTATGGGCCAAGCCCAACAATTCGGTATTTTTTCGGGCCATAGTCTTTTTACAATCTAGAGAATACAGATTTTCTATTTTTGGCCATTTTATTGGTGCTGGTCCCACTAGTCAGATTGGTCCCACCTGTCATGCTAACCACATAATTGGTCCCACACATCATAAATTTTGAAATTATCCAAACAATTTTCATAAGTGGGCCCCCCTGGTCACACTTCCATTTCACAGGTATTCAAATCACATACACAATCAATATTTCAAACAGACCAATAAGCAGATGAAATTTGTTCAAAACAACACTAAATTGGTCTATTACAATCTTTACTCTACAACACGGATATGCCTAGTACTGCCTACTACTCTTTCCTGATAGGCTTCATGGCTTCGCACTTGGATTCACACTTCACCTATGCAAAAAATAAGAATAAAAACGAGTACACAAACATCAAACAGTCACCAGGAAGGGATCCAATAGCTTATAAGCAAGAAATGACAATAGATTCTGTGTATAAAAATAGTATGACTAACACTAACCAGTATGTGTTCATGGAGTGACTAAATGTACTCACTAGCTAGGAATTTTTGTTATAGAGTATACTGACATGTGCGACTCAAATTTTTACAGCAATTTCATTGAAAATATTAAAAGTACACATGTGAGAAACTAAATTGATCTTAGAAATGAAAAGACCTGTAAGAACGTGTTCAATCAGAATCCAGGCAAGTCAAATTTTAAGCACCAGTAGAACAGATCTATCAAACACTACAAGAAATATGCTATGTCGTAACCCTTCATATTGGCCATTGAATGGATCATTCAATTATCTTTTTGTCAGCAGAGAAGAATCAAAAAAAACTGGCAGAAATATTTAAAACGTCTCAGTCGATGACTTTAAACAAGTATAATGGATACAGATAATGCATATCTAGCCAACAGGCAGGTATAGTTACGTACCGTAGAAGGGTGTACCTTGATGTAGGGCATGAGGAGGGACGGCTGGAGCGCCCACCTGAACTGCAGCTCGGCAATAACCATGTAGGTGAGCACCACCCGATACTTGGGTGCGCCGAAAAGGAGATATCCGCATTGCTAGGAATGCATGGAAGCACAAAAGTATGAAGAATCAGAAAAGCACAGAACATCACTATTGATTAAAGCAACTACATTCTTATGTACAAGCATCAACCAGAAGCACTAAACTGAGATTGCATCATGGAAACTAGAATTGGCAATCAATTGGTACAGGAAAGTAATATAGACATGTTTGTATTGACATGGAAACATCATAATAGAAACAGCATTTCAGAATTTCACACTGTTAAGTATTGACATCTTTGTACTTTTTTTACTGCGACACAGACTAAACAGTTTATGTTGTATATTGTATCCTCCACAAATGCCAATATTGTAAAGTTATATAATATTCCTTTTTAATGTATTACTATGAAATAAGGCAATTGATCATACGTCACTCCATTGTCTAGAGTTATATGAATCTGCCACTTCCCAGAACGTAACCATTTATTTACACATACAGAATGCATAGTTTGTCGGAATCATGTTAGAAACCAGCGGTACAGTTACAAGGCCTGCACCGAAACAAAAAAAATTGTATAGTGGCTTCACGTAATCCACTGGTTGTGCATAGAATCACTGCCAGAGCATAAAATTTCATGCTAGGGATCCACGGCACTAATAGGTACCATGGCATAGCAGCCAATAGTGCAATAACGCAGCACAATAATCTGAAGAAACTACTATTCCACTTCCAACCATCCAACAAACGGATTACAAATAGCAAATAATTAAGCTAGCAATAACAAATTAAGAACAATGAAATCAACTTGTACCGTACTACATTGATGCCAGTACCGTATAAACCGAAGTTAAACACTATGTATTTTTTCTACTACCACTGTACGGGAATCTAGCAGTGGATTACAAGAGGGAATAGATCTGAGGCATGGCCGACTGGGAAATCGATGCAGGAAGACACAACGGAACAAACCTGACAGATGGTGGGCGCGGGCGTCACCATCAGCCAGCGATTGGAGGAGGAACCTGGCCGGCCGGCGGCGCAAATCCGCCTACACCCGACCTAAGTAGACCAACACCGGCGACCCTACCAACCCGATGAGCCCGGGGATGATGGGTACCTCGAGGACGGCGGCGGTCTATGTACACGTCCTGGTGCCCCGAGAGAAGCGCCGACCGGAGGACCGAAACCCTGCATCCACGCACAAATCAATCCTCTAACAAAGATGGGGTCAAGAATAGGAAACGGAAGGAAGACGGAGAGAAACGAGGGTGATGTCGCCTTCGCTGCTGCCGCCGACCAGATCGGGGTGACCGGGAGGAGCGGACCTGGCTCGCGGTGGGGTGGGCGGCGGAAGGGGGGGCGATGCGGATCTCGCTCGCGGTGTGGTGGGCTGCGGGAGGCGGCGGGACATGGGAGGCTCCCGGTGACCTAGTGTGTCTGGTTAGAGAGGCACGTCGATTATATAAGGGGCGCCCACCAACTCTAAGGCACCGGCCGGGCCTCCACCTACTCTTCCCCTAGGCTCCGGCCCAAAACCATGTTCTTTTCAACGTTTTTCTTTTCAAAAATTCCTTTTTTTGTTTTCAATTATTTGATTTTTTCTGCTCTATTTGACATTTTTTTATGTTTTCGTATACACAAATGTGTTTATGTTTTCGTATACACAAACTTATTTTCAGTAAAAGGATGCCAAGTGAAGGTTTCCCATTTTTTTATTTTTTTGAATTAGTTGTGCCTAACCCTAACCCTAAACCATGACCGTAAACACTAACCCTAAACCTAAACCTAACCGTAACTTCGTTCCTGCAAAAAGCGCCAAAGATCTCTAAAGAAAGTACATATTGTGGATCTAAAAGTACATATTAGTCCGGAAATGGGGCCTGTTTGTTGGTCGATGGTGGGTCCCACCCGTCAGATCGTTGGTGGGCCTCGTGTTTCAGGTCTGTGTTGGCCACTTGTCAGTCCTGGTGGGTCCAGGTCGGTGTTGCCATGTGTCAGTCAGCTGTGGGTCCCGCATATCAGGTTGTCGGTGGGGTCCCACATGTCGGTTTGGTTGGGTCCCAACTGTCAGGTCGGTGGTGGGTCCTGCATGTCAGGTTTTAAATTGACACATGGACATGACACATAGGCGGTTTAAATTGACACATGGACGTGACATAGTCAAGAATTGACAAATGAACGTGACACATAGACGCCTCCCTGTCATTTGAATGACTATTTATATTGGTCATAATCGGATAGGAAAAAGGTCGTAGGCTAGTGCTATCTATGTTATGACCAATTTATGGAATGAGACTATGACCTTTCTGTTAGATTCGAAAACAGCTTATGACCAAGTGGTACGAAATGGTCACAGATCTATGACTAATTCTTTCAAGGTCACTGACAGAAGGTCACTAGTTGACATATTTCTCGTAGTGGGGGTTTGCTTTATAACAGGTGTAGATTTGCTTCACGTTAGTAGACACACGTCCAAGAGTTTTTGTTTGAGAACAAACACGTGTACTCCCTCCATCCCGCGAAGAGTGTACTTTCAATTTTCTTGAAAAGTCAAACTGTTTTTAAGTCTAGCTTAGCTTTCACATCTTTTTAATGTAATGCACACTTGAATTCCATAAGCAATTCAAAATAACACACATATTAGAGGAAGCTCCATGTATACAACAAGAACCAAACGACCAACGAGATTTTCACGGTGGGTGGGATGGTTCCATCGGGTTGGGCGTAAGGATTGTTTGGTTCGTGGGTAAACATTACCAAGTAGTTATATTCGATGAAAATCAACCTTTAGCAGTGTACATGCATGTTTGATAGTTATAGAAAATATAGCTCATTTCTAGTCTATGATTTGTGATGGTTCTACCATCATCGTTTTTGAGAGGTGATAATATATAGTTGTCCATATAGTTTTGAGTAGCAATGGAAGAACTTAGTATTTTCTCCACCAAGTTTAGGCCACATATTAGCCTTTTCCCTCCAACAATTTATCTTAGTTTTGGTGGCTCTCTCATTTTGTCAAAGCGAAATCATAGAACACCGTGTGATATATTGAGATAGAACCAACATAAACACAAGCACGCAACCGGGGATTGCTTTTTGGAGGCTAGGGTTTCGGCGACCCCATGCCACTTTTCGGGTGATGTGGTATCGAAATAGAATCGACCAAATCTCTACTACTATTAAAAGAGCAAACATAATTTTCCCTAAACCCACCCGGATAACGTACACAGGACAACCAAAACCAAATACCACCTCACGATCATGCCCACTGAATTAGATCTAACCGTCAATGTTTAAGTTAGCCCTCACCGGTGTACGTTTACCAATTTACAAGAGTGGACGAAAACTCTGCCATCGATCGAAAAGTTCCACCCCTCACGTCCGCGTTCACAAAAAAAAACGTACGAAGTTGATGAGCAAAAAAAAAATACAGAAAATTAGGCACAAATAACGGCAATTAACACGTCCGTGGAATCAGCTCGATATGCCTTTGCCGTCCAGACGTACTCCGCTGTCCGTCCCAGCCGCCCAGCCTGTCCGGCGCCATCGCCGCCCTGGGGAGCGGACGACGAGCTCCTCGCCAACGCAGGTGGTGCAGACTATTCTCTTCTAAGCAATATCTGGCCAGTTCCATCCCAGTTAATCTCGATGTCTTTCATCGGCGTCGCCGTCCAGACGCACCCTGCAGTGAGACAGTCGGCGCCGCCAAACCAGTGTTGCGCCATCGACTCCTTCCGCAGCAAACAATGTCGGCGCCGACGAACTCCTCGGCAACGCACGTGCCTGCACCAAGGTAACACGGTATGATTTTACAGGATATTCAATTGGGTTAATAGTGCAACAAACTGGAGCCCTCCATCATACTGTTCTAACTGTATAATATTCGAATCTGTATGACTCAATGAATAAAACCCAGTCAGTATGATCTATAGGTAACCCAGTCCAAGAGAGTGGAGAAAGAAAACCGAGACCAAGAATATGTAACCAACTCATTAGTTTTAACAGTATAGGGTTCGAATCTGTACGACTGGACGAATAAAATGAACATTCAGGCCCTATGGATGAATCTGTGTCAACCAATTTCATGCTATGAATTGTGAATAACTGAATATACATGTCTTCAACGGTGTCTGATGCATACAATATGAATCATTCACATATGATGGAGAAGTGGACTTACTCTTGGATTACAGAAGAAGCATCATTTGGGGTTGAGTCCAAAGTCCATGGATTCAGGCTTCACATGCTAAGTCTGAAAAAATGAAACCAAGATCACAACTGTACGACCACAAAACTACAGAATTTTGACATCCAGTAACTAGCTAAATAGAAGTTTGTTTCTGAGAATTGGAAACAAGATATCACAATATTGATCATATACAAATTAATTCATCATTGGAATTCTAACCGGTGCAGTTTGTTCTTCTTATTCTTCAGTTTGGAAGTGTTGCACTGCTACTAAATGCATCTCGACTAGGAACTGTGTCCATATATCAGTATGATCGATGCCATTCACAAGATTGACGGAATTGGTATGGCCCCTACCAATCCAAACTTGGTATAACCAGAAAAGGAGGGTATCTCTTATCCTGTACTGCTTAAGATACTGGAAGCTTGTTGCTACACATTTACTTAAAAAAACAGCATGACACCATGAAGTCACTCGCTCACCCAATGAACAAGGACTGAATGTCAAAACACTGCTTTGTACAGACGTATAACATGTTGAATGACTCACCAATAAGCAGTAGATGGAAAACCCCCATTTGCACACACTGCGTCTTCCCACTTTGGTTCTACCCCAGCCTTGAATAAATAAGAATCTGCACTTCCTATCAACTTACTTGGACGGAAAATCTGATCCTAGAAGCTGCAGAAGAAACAAAACCATTAGGTGTTAATATTGCAGCATACAAAAACATATAGGACAAACAAAATTTGCTTGGTTCATATAGGAGGAATAAATCACATCTAAAGCTAACACGCAATATAGCAGAGTGGTATCACGCATAAAGGGGGGGGGGGGGGGGGGGGGGGGGGGGGGCAGAGAGCTGGACCTACGCCTTGTCGGTGAGGAGTGTGAGCCTGGAGACCAAACCTGGCCAATGGGGCGGCCCGGCCCGGCACAGGTTTGGCGTGCCTGGCCCGGCACGGCACATACCGGCCCGCGAAGCACGCGTGCCGTGCCAGGCCGGCCCATGTGCCTGGCAGTGAGGCACGGGCACGGCACATGCCTTATACGGGCCGGCCCGCGGCATGTCAGCCCGCGGGGCCGGAAAAGTGGCCCGCGTGCCTGTTTTTTATGTTTTTTTTCGATATTTGTCCAAAAAAAATGTAAAAAATTGTAAAAAATATAAAGTCTGCAAAAATTATAATAAAAATAGACGTTGCATCGCTGCTGTGCTGCATGACTGCTGGCTGCGTGCTGGCCAAAGGCCAAAGCTGGCTCCGATCGTTGCCTCGCTGGCCGCTGCATGCATGCACGTGCATGCGATGCAAGCCTGCGGCCAAAGCTGTGTGCTGGCCTGGCCCTGGCCTCGCTCGCTGCTGCCTGCTGGCCAAGGCGGCAAGGCCAAAGCTGGCTCGTCCCAGGCCTGCTCCCCGCTTCCCCGCTCCCGCTAACGGGCCCCGGCGTGCCAGCGGGCCGGCACGCGTGTGAAAGGACATTGTCCGTTAATCTTGTTTTGACGTTTGATTACAACACTTGGAAGTATTTAACATACTCTCTAGTATGAACAGGAAATATGACTGTCTACATCAAAAGGATACTTGTGTATGTCTATGTATGCAAAAAGGAAGAAATGCCGTATTGTCGGAAATGAAACAGGAAAGAAAAGCTACTCTGCAGGCTGGCCGGCCCCCAGACCGGCCTAGGCCGGGCTCCAGGCCGGGTGGGTCTGGTGGGTGACCGGCCCCCAGACCGGCCTTGGCCGGGTAGGTCGGGTGGGGCGACGGGCCCCCAGACCGGCCTTGGTCGGGGTTCCAGCCGGGTAGGTCTGTGGGTGACCGGCCCCCAGACCGGCCGGCCGGTTCTCTTGGCCGGGCTTGTCTGGTGGGTGGCCGGCCCCCAGGCCGGCCCTGGCCGGGCTCCAGGCCGGGCGCGTCTGGTGGGTGGACGGCCCCAGGCCGGCCCAGGCCGGGCTCCAGGCCGGCGGCCCAGTTTGTTCCTGCATGATGATTGTTGGGCGGCCCCCAGGAAGGCCTGGGCCGACCTCCAGACCGGACATCTCCTGCATCCAATGGCTTGATTTCTAGGAGGGGTACTTATACCCCTCCATCTACCTCGAGACAACTACCACGACCAAAAGAAGAACACCTCCATTGTTTGAAAGCTTCAAATCAATAGATCTCCCTCTCTAGCCACTCAATCACTTAGCCCTTTGGGGATTTGAGAGAGGAGACCTAGTTCCACACTTCAACCAAATCGATTTGATTTCCCCCTTGATTTGTGAGAGGGGGCTTGCTACTCTTCGTGTTCATTGGAACCCTAAGAGGTTGTGGTCCTTCGGAGCTTTGGGAGCTACGAAGACTTTGCCGGGAGCCACCAATTGAGTTGTGGTGTGTGCCCCGGCCTTGAGCATCGAGTCTTGGCGGCTCAGTGCATTTGGTGAAGACCCTCCAACTTGTGGAGTGAGCTTCATCCTTGTAAAGGTTCTAGTTGTCAACCTCAACGGCAACATAGTGACAAGTGTCTCGCCACATCGGTGGTAAGGACATAACGGAGATACGGTGTGCCATATCAAGGCTACTCGGTGTTTCACTTTGGTGAACACCGCGCCGCTCCAACGGAGATTAGCTTCCATTGGGAAGTGAACTTCGGGATAAATCTCCGCGTCAACTTGTTGGTTATTCCTAAACTTTCCTTTACTTGTTTCTACTAGCCTACTCATATTTATATCTTGTTCTAGTAGTCTTTTGCTCAACATATAGGGTTGTTCATCTAGTTGCATAATCTAGAGAACTTATATTTGAGCAATACCAATTTAAAACGAAAAAGAAGTAAAATTTGTAGTTAACCTATTCACCCCCCCCCTCTAGTTAACCTCATCGATCCTTTCAATTGGTATCAGAGCCTCGTCTCTTTATTAAAGGCTTCACCGCCTAAAGAGGAGGATGGGGGATCCCACTCCCATGGAATTGCTTCAAAAACAAGTCGAGTCCATGGGGGAAAGATCCGATAAGAGGATGGATAGGTTAGAGGAACTAATAATGAAACTTGCCTCTACATCTAGCAATGCAAATGAAAGTCCCTCTCTAGATGAAAATGGTAATCCCATATCCCATTCAAAAGAAAGTGACGAACACTCGTCTAAAAATGAAAACCCAAATCAATTTGGACATATTTATAACAATGCTCTTAATGTTCAACATCCACATGTGAACAATCTTGGTAATCCACCTTTAGTAGATAGGGCCCGTTTTACTAATTGGAAAAGCTTCTATGAAATCTTATGTGTGTAGCTCTTCAATGCAAATATGGAGAATCATTGAGAGGTGATACTATCCTAAGGATATCAATAATTTGACCTCAAGTGAGATCATTGATGAACAACTCAATGCACATGCTATGCACATGCTCGAGAAGGCAATGGTCAATGAAGGTGTTGAGCACATCCGGTCTCTCCGAAACGCCAAGGAAGCTTGGGAGTATCTACTCGCCATGTATGATGGCAATGTGAGCATGCAACGCTCAAAGAAAACACTTCTTCAACGGCAAGTTGATCACTTCATCATGAAGGATGGAGAAGTTCCGGAGGATGTATATCGAAGACTCAAGGCTCTAGTTGTGGACATGAAGGATGTTGGATTCAAGGATTGCGGTGATGATTGGTTCAAGGGAAAATTTATTCAAACCTTGATTCCATACAATGAGAACATGGTAATGAATGTTCAATCAAGAGCGGACTACATGGAACTAACTCCCAATGATGTTTTGGGTACCTTTGTCACCATGAATATGATGAAGAAATCCTCGGAATATGTTCTAGCTCGTGTGAATGGAATGAAGAAAGTATCTCTTGCCTTGAAGGTAACATCTTATGATGAGGAAGAATCAAGTGATGAAGGTGGATCCACCTATGTGCCATCCGAGAAGGAAAAAAGGGTGTCACACAATGAGTGTTTGGCACTTGCCAACCATAATTGGTGGAAGAAGGGGGATTTTAGATCAAATGCGACGAAGAACAAGGGAAGAGAAGGCTCAAGTACAAAGAAAGCAAGAACTTGTTTCAATTGTGGAGATAGTGAGCACTTCGTCGTGGATTGTCCTTACAAGAGTAGAATTGAGAATGGAGGAAAGCTCGTCAAGAAAACCAACTTTGTTCCTAAAAACAAGAACTTCATGAAGAAGGTATCTAAAAGGGCAATGGTGACAAATGAGCAAGAATACATATTCGGAGGTGAAGAAAGTGAAGATGAAGAACAAGTTGGCATGGCGGCCATGGCAATTGGGGTTATTCCTCCTTCTTTAGATTCTCTCTTTTCAACTCCGAATGACAAGAAAGGTCCAACCAAACACAAGTGCCTTATGGCCAAGGGTACATCTCCAAAGGTAATCCACTCACTAAAACCCTCAATTTCCTCTACTCCATCATTGTTAAATTGTGTTGAGGAACTTGATGATGAGAATGCTAATAATCTTTCAAAAGTCATGAGATCACTTGAAAGTGAAAATAAAATTGCATTCGATGCCTTCATGACTCAACTTGGTAATGCATATGGTCTCATTGAAGAACATGAAGAAAGAATATGTGAACTTGAGGGTTTCGCTCGTGATGATGCTAATAGGATAGCGGAGCTTGAGGAAGCTCTAGATAATGCACTATGCCTTAAAGATTCTATTGAGGAAATCTCCACTTTAGATCTATCTAAAATGATGGGTGACCGTGATCATGCACTATGTAAGCTTAAGGAATTTATGGATGAAAATGATAACATTATGAATGGTCACAATGAACTACTTAAGGATTTTGAGCATCTTGAGAAAGCTCACATGGCACTCTCAAGAGAGCTCAAGGTTCTTAAGGAGTCACATGACAACTCTCAAAATAAGGATGTAAATGAAAATGCTTGTGCCACTAACCCCTTGTGTGTCAAAGCATCTCTCATATTGGAGAACAATAGGTTGAAGGCTCAACTTGAGAAAGGACTAGTGTCTTGCATCCAAGGAGAAAAGAACCTCAATAATCTTTTGAGAAATCAAAGGAGAGTTGTGGGTAAGGAAGGACTTGGATTTGGAGTCTCATCCAAGAAGACCAATGAGAAGAAGAAACCAACTCCCTCCACTAATGCTATTGTTTTTGTGAAGGAGGGAGAGTTGGCTAATGATGAAGATGAATTTGATATCCTTGCTAAGAGCATTGCTCCTAAGAACACATCTTCTCACAACAATTTTGCGGGAAAATATAACCCATCATATGTGCTTTTAAAATCTAATGATGGACATGTTTATGCAAAATATGTTGGAACATCATATGGTAGTGATTATCACGCTTCTATTTGGGTTCCCAAGACCCTTGTGACTAACAAGAAAGGACCCATCAAAACATGGGTACCTAAATCGAGGACTTAAACTCTTTGTAGGTATGTGCTTCCGGAGGATCATCATGGCTTATTGATAGCGGTTGCTCCGCACATATGACCGGAAGCAAAGAAGTGTTAAGTGACTTAATGCATCAACTTCTCAAGGTATCTCATGTCACGATTGGTGATGGTTCAGAACTCAAGGTATTGGGGCATGTCAAGGTGGTCATTTCTCCGGACACGTCCATTGAGAAAATCCTCCTTGTTGAGTCCCTTGGTTATAATTTACTTTCCTTTTTGCAACTTTGTGAGTGCAACTTTACTGTTGTCTTTGGACGGTATCATGTGCTCATTCTTCACACAATTTCTCTTAAAGTAGCCTTCGTTGGATTTGTGGAAAACCGTATGTATGTAGTGGATTTCTCGAAAGAAACTACACATATTGCCACAAGTCTAATGGCTAAATCTGACGTGGGTTGGCTTTGGCATCGCCGGTTGGGCCACGTCGGTATGAGAAATTTGCAAACACTTGTGAAGGGTGAGCATGTGGAAGGACTAACAAAAGTGAATTTTTCCAAAGATCGTCCTTACAGCTCCTGTGTTGACGGAAAGATGCATGAGAAGAACCATCCCAAAGTAACAACAATCAATACAACAAGGCCCTTCCAACTCATTCATATGGATTTGTTTGGGCCTCCTACTTAAGAAAACCTTGGTGGCAAGAAATATTGCTTGGTAATTGTTGATGATTATACAAGATACACTTGGACCTTCTATATCAAAAAGAAGAGTGAAACTCAAAAGGAATTCATTGATTGGGCTACCCAAGTACAACGCCAATATGACACAACCATCTTGGCCATAAGAAGTGACAATGGAACCGAGTTCAAGAATTACACCATGGATGAATTCTTGAGTGATGAGGGCATTAAACACCAATATTCCGCTGCATATACCCCTCAACAAAATGGTGTTGCGGAAAGAAAGAACCGTACACTTATTGATATGGCAAGAACTATGATGGCCGAATTCAAGTCTCCATATAATTTTTGGGCCGAAGCCATCAACACTGCTTGTCATCTAACCAACCGGCTCTATCTCCGCCCATTCACTAACAAGACTCCTTATGAACTTCTTGGTGGTAAAAAGCCCAACCTCTCTTATATTAAAGTTTTTGGTTGCAAATGTCAAGTTTACATTAAAGGTTCTAAATTGCCTAAATTTGAGTCTAGAACTTTTGAAGGCATATTTGTTGGTTACGCCAAGGATTCCCACACTTATAGAGTCTACAACATATCCACCAGGTGTGTTGAAGAATCTATGAATGTGGTGTTCCATGAGGATAATGGCTCCCAAGTGGGGCAAGTTGATCTTGATGTTGTAGGTGATGAGCCCTCCTCCATCGCCATAGGAAGAATGGGTATAGGTCCCCTTATACCCATTGAGGAACCCCTTGTGGCAACGGAGTTGGACTCAAGCTCGACGCAAGTGGAGCCCTCTACATCAACCATCGATCAAGCGGCAAACCAAGAACAAGCTCAAGATTTACAAGATGATACCAACCATCATGATAATGATCAAGATCCACCCAATTATAATGGTGGTCAAGATTTTGGTGATCTCTCACCAAGAACTATAACCCACTCTCGGATTAATCAAAATCAAGATGAAGGAGATGATGAAGATGCACCTCCTAATGAGAGACCCTCAGATGCTCTTGCTCGTCGAGTGGCTAGCAAGGCCGTGGCATTACATCAAAAATCTCTCTATCAAAAGAACATCATTGGTGGTCTTGGTAGGTGTGTGTCCACTCGGAGTCAACTATTACTCTTTTGTGGCGTTCATGCTCATATATCACATTTTGAACCTACCAAGGTGTATGAAGCTCTTGAAGATGAAAATTGGGTCCATGCTATGCACGAAGAGCTCCATAACTTTGAGAGAAACAAAGTATGGTCCCTAGTGGAAAGACCCAAGAACCATAATGTGATTGGAACCAAATGGGTGTTCAAGAACAAGCAAGATAATCATGGACAAGTGATTCGCAACAAAGCTCATTTGGTTGCTCAAGGCTACTCTCAAGTCGAAGGACTTGACTACGGTGAAACTTTCGCTCCCATAGCTAGACTTGAATCCATTCGTATATTGCTTGCATTTGCTTCTAGCTTTAAATTCACTTTATATCAAATGGATGTTAAAAGTGCATTTCTAAATGGTCCACTTAATGAGATGGTATATGTTAAAAAACCTCCGGGGTTCGAAGATCCCAAGTGTCCTAACCATGTCTACTTACTCCACAAGGCTTTGTATGGCCTCAAACAAGCCCCACGTGCTTGGTATGATCACTTAAAGGAGTTCCTAGTAGACCGTGGTTTTGCACTTGGGGTAATCGATCCCACACTCTTCACCAAGAGTGTAAATGGAGAATTCTTTGTATGCCAAGTATATGTCGATGATATTATATTTGGTTCTACTAATGTCTCTTTTGTAGAACAATTTGCTAAGCTAATGACAAGTGAATTTGAGATGTCTATGATGGGTGAATTAAAGTTCTTCCTTGGTTTTGAAATTGAGCAATATGACGAAGGAACCTTTATTTGCCAAGCTAAATATACTCAAGACATGCTCAAGAAGTTTGATATGTCAAATGCAAGCCCATTGAGATTTCCAATGGCAACAAACGTGAATCTAACACTAGATCACGAAGGTATTCCGGTTGACCAAAAGCTTTATCATTCTATGATTGGTTCTTTGCTTTATCTTTGTGCATCTAGACCGGATATCATGTTTAGTGTGGGTTTGTGTGCAAGATTTCAATCTAACCCTAAAGAAAGCCATATGACTGCTGTCAAAAGAATTCTTAGGTACTTGGTTGATACCCCCAATCATGGTCTTTGGTATCCTTCAAATACAAGCTTTGATCTTGTGGGGTATTCGGATGCGGATTGAGCCGGTGACAAAGTGACTAGGAAATCAACCTCGGATGCTTGCCAATTTCTTGGTAGGTCACTTGTGTGGTGGTCTTCGAAGAAACAAAACTGCATATCCACCTCCTCCACGGAAGCCGAGTATATTGCCGCCGCAAGTTGTTGTTCACAATTATTATGGATGAGACAATGTCTTGAGGATTTCAGAATTAAGAAAAAGACATTGCCTCTTTTATGTGATAATGAAAGTGCTATAAGAATTGCTCACAATCCCGTGCTCCATGGCAAGACAAAGCATATTGAAATACGGTATCATTTTATCCGTGATCATGTGGCCAATGGAGATATTTCTCTTTCATATATCAACACCAAAGACCAACTCACCGATATATTCACAAAACCACTTGACGAAAAGAGATTCAAGGAATTGAGGGGAGAAATCAATGTCGTATGTGCAAGCAACTTTGTTTGATTAAGAATCTTGCATACACACCTCTACTAGAGTTGTATTTGAATCCTAGATGTAGGCATGGATTTAGGGGAGTGTTGTCCTAATCTATTGGACTTTCCCTCCCCCCATTATGCCAGAGAGAGAGAAAAAGCTCTCCGGCAGGGAAAAAATCTGCCGGGGGAATTCCCTCCCGGAGGGGAAGATCATCGCCATCGTCATCGTCATCGAGCTAGGCTTCATCGGGATCATCATCATCATCTCCACCACTGAGCACCATCATCCCCATCACGCCACTCCGTTCCGCTGTAACATCTTGGGTAGAATCTTGTCTAGTTCATAGGGGAAGCTTTCCCGGTATTGATTACCCTTGTGATTGATGCTATTGAGTGAAACCATTGAATTAAGGTTTATGTCCAGATTGTTATTCATCATTATATCACCTCTGATCATGATCCATATGATGTCTTGTGAGTAGTTCGTTTAGTTCTTGAGGACATGGGAGAAGTCTAGATGTTAGTAGTGAACTATGTTGAGTAATATTTATTGGTTTGATACTTAAGTTGTGGTGTTATTCTTCTAGTGGTGTCATGTGAACGTCGACTACATGACACTTCACCTTTTAAGGGCCTAGGGGAATGCATTGTGTATTTGGTTTACTAATTGTGGGGTTGCCGGAGTGACAGTAACCTGAACCCCCTTTGGTACATCATTGCATAAGGGATAGCAGGATCTCAGAGTGTAAGGCTGTGGTTAGATTTATCTTAATTACTTTCTTGTATTTGCGGTATGCTTATGAGAGGTATAATCACAAGTATGTATTAGTCCTAGGAAGGGCGGTGCATTAGCATAGGTTCACCCACACAACACTTATCGAAACAATGAAGATTAATCAGCTATAGGAAGCGAAAGCACTTGACTAAATTCCCGTGTGTCCTCAAGAACGTTTGGTCATCATAAGTAGAACCACCGGCTTGTCCTTTGCTCTAAAAAGGATTGGGCCACTTGCTGCAATTATTATTACCGCATTTTATTTACTCGTATTTTATTATTCTGCATTATCAAAAACCACTAAAAATCTGTCTATGAGCATTTACAGTGAATCCTTGATTGAAACCACTTGTCAACACCTTCTGCTCCTCGTTGGGTTCGACACTCTTATTTATCGAAAATACTACGATACACCCCCTATACTTGTGGGTCATCAAGACTATTTTCTGGCGCCGTTGCCGGGAGTAAAGCGCTATTGGTAAGTGGAATTGATAAGGGAAGCTTTATTGTAAGTGCTGTTTTTATTTCTGTCCGCTATTTTATTTCATTATGGAGAGGCTACCTATTGATTACCTCTTTAAAAAGTCTACTACTACTGCTATTGAAATTGATGAGGCGCCAGATGAGGAGGTAACCCCATATAAGATGTCGGAGATTGTCCCCAGGAACTAGGGTGTCCCCAAGGTATCGTGTAAGGGGCTGAACACGGAGTCAAACATCCACAACGTGCTCCGGCAACGGTGCTCGTCAGGCTCGCTGCGGACGACACTGCAGAGATTGACACAAGGTCTTACCCAGGTTCAGGGCCCTCTTGTGGAGGTAAAACCCCTACATCCTGCTTCTGTGTATTGCACTGCTTGGAGAGTTTACAGTACAAGGAGAGCTTGTCGAGATCGAGGTGGCTAACAATGGCTGTTTGCTAGTCTTCAGATCTAGGGTTCTTGGGTAGGCTCCTAGACTCCAAAAACCGAACCCTTTGCTTGGGCGTGCTCCTCCTCCTTTTATAGGCGCCCTGGGCCTCTTCTGCCCAAACATTTGGGCGGGAAGGGCTACCACATGGCGACGAAGGAGGAGGCGCGGTGCACCGTAAAGGTGAGGTCTACCATAAAGGCAAAGCTCGTGGACGCGGTCCACGGCAGGGGAACAGCGTCACCAAAGCTGAAAAGGGGCACCGACCAGCTGGACAGTGGGCTGGCGCTTGCCGAGGTGGGAGGTGGCCCACGGTGACGTCGTCCTTGGAGCGTAGCTGCAGACTGTTCCCTTGTCACCAAAGAGGCAATACTCGTTGTCCGCTTTGCTTGGCTCCGCTTTGTTGACTGCTTTATACATGGAAACAGCAACTGCGGCATTGTCGTCATCGCGCGTAGGCACGCGCGTCACTCTGCACATGGCGCAGAGCCCATGTGCGCTCTGCCGCGGGGGCAGAGATGGCTTCACGAGGAAGGAGCTTCGCGAGGCGAAAAGCCTCGCCGAGCCCTTCAGCTTGGTCCTTAGCAGAATTGCGGGCGGCGTCGGAGACGCCTTGTTGAGTCGCGATCCCTCGCCAAGGGAGATAAATCCTTGGCGAGGAGAGAAAACCCTTCACGAGGGGAAAATCCTTCGCGAAGGTCGCCAGGCTTGGAGAGCCTAGTCCTTAGCGAAAATCATCCAAGCAAACCTGCGAGCCTGGCAGGCCGGCCCGTGGTACCCTGGTTTCCACTGTGCCGACAGTAGCCCCCGGGCCCGCAATGGGCACGCCGAGGCCCATGGACGAAGGCAAAGCGTCGAGGGGCCAAAGATGCCTGACAGGGCCGCGACACGTGTCACGCAGCGGTTGCACCCGCGGCCACGACCTCCTCGGCTCCAACGGGCGACGTGGCGGGGCCCGCCACGACTTGAGAGCCGGTCAATAAAGCCTGGGCGCGCAGGCGGCGCCCGTCACTTCTCCCATAACTTCTCCCCACGCCTCCCATTTCTCCAGAGCGCTCCAACTCCAGAGTACTCTTCTTCTTTCTCCGGCGACCATGGCACCCAAGAAGGCAGCCACCGACTTGAAGGCCAAGGCCCACAGCGCAGGCGAGCACGTCCGCGGCGATGGCGCACGCCGCTGCTCTCGAGGGAGCACTGCCGCGGACGCGTGTCACCGTGGCGACGATAGCGACGGTACGCCACCTGGCGGCGGCGAAAACCAACGAGCACAGCGCCACCGAAATGAGGTCGGCCGGGTAGCAGGCTCACCGAGACGTTCTACCCCATCTTCCTCCACCACTCTCTACGCCGGCCTGGTGCCAGCATTCTCCGACTTCCTCCTGGCGATCCTGGAGGTGTACCAGATCCAACTTCTCCATCTTCATCCCAACTCCATCCTCATCCTCGCCATCTTCGCCCACTTCTGCGAGGCCTACGTCGGCATCCGCCCCTCGGTGGCGCTCTTCCGCAGCTTCTATTCTCTTCGGAACTCCGCCAAGGGCGAGCGGCTTGGGTGCGTCTCTTTCCGCATCGCCGACGCCCGGAGCGACAACTACATCCCCATCGCCTGGTGCGGTGAGGACGCCATCACCAAGGTGACGAAGAAGGTGGACAAGTTCCGCGAGAAGTGGCTCTTCATTGACGCCAAGGCCACACACCCTCTCCTGGAGGTGCCCGAGGGGCCGCCGAGGAAGTGGGCGCGCTGGGCGAGCGCGGACTTCAGGGGCCCGAGGCTTGACGCCGTGTACGAGTACATCCGTCACATCCGCGAGGCAGGGGTCACCGGCCAGATGGTGGCAAAGGACTTCACCAGGCGCCGCATCGCCCCCCTCCAACGCAATGCGGCTAAGCAGGGACGGCTTCGAGCCTGACGTGCTTCGCCAGATCATGAGCGTTCTCTTCACGTCGCCGGAGATCCCGTCCGCCAAGAAGGAGGCGGCCAAGCCGCTCATTGTCTTCGCCGAGGAGAGCATAGAGGAGCAGCGCTCGCATATGCCCATGTTCGACGAGTGGGGAATTGTGCCCGCGGGGCACCGCGGACCTCGCCCTAACCCGTGGGCGGCGGAGCGGAGTACATGGATGAGGCTCCTGAGGCTGAGGAGGCCGAGTCCGCCGAGGAGGAGGCCTCGAGAAGTGAGGACCCCCTTGGCGAGGACGAGGGCTTCGAGGGGCGCTGACCCCGTCGGCGAGGGCGCCGGCTCCTCGAGGAGTGCCCACGCCGAGGTGGGACCTCCAGGTG
>QRDG01001492.1:487604-519624 GCA_012064385.1 Puccinellia tenuiflora | reverse complement strand
GTTCCGCTGTAACATCTTGGGTAGAATCTTGTCTAGTTCATAGGGGAAGCTTTCCCGATGTTGATTACCCCTTGTGATTGATGCTATTGAGTGAAACCATTGAATTAAGGTTTATGTCCAGATTGTTATTCATCATTATATCACCTCTGATCATGATCCATATGATGTCTTGTGAGTAGTTCGTTTAGTTCTTGAGGACATGGGAGAAGTCTAGATGTTAGTAGTGAACTATGTTGAGTAATATTTATTGGTTTGATACTTAAGTTGTGGTGTTATTCTTCTAGTGGTGTCATGTGAACGTCGATTACATGACACTTCACCTTTTAAGGGCCTAGGGGAATGCATTGTGTATTTGGTTTACTAATTGTGGGGTTGCCGGAGTGACAGCAACCTGAACCCCCTTTGGTACATCATTGCATAAGGGATAGCAGGATCTCAGAGTGTAAGGCTGTGGTTAGATTTATCTTAATTACTTTCTTGTATTTGCGGTATGCTTATGAGAGGTATAATCACAAGTATGTATTAGTCCTAGGAAGGGCGGTGCATTAGCATAGGTTCACCCACACAACACTTATCGAAACAATGAAGATTAATCAGCTATAGGAAGCGAAAGCACTTGACTAAATTCCTGTGTGTCCTCAAGAACGTTTGGTCATCATAAGTAGAACCACCGGCTTGTCCTTTGCTCTAAAAAGGATTGGGCCACTTGCTGCAATTATTATTACCGCATTTTATTTACTCGTATTTTATTATTCTGCATTATCAAAAACCACTAAAAATCTGTCTGTGAGCATTTACAGTGAATCCTTGATTGAAACCACTTGTCAACACCTTCTGCTCCTCGTTGGGTTCGACACTCTTATTTATCGAAAATACTACGATACACCCCCTATACTTGTGGGGCATCACTCTGTAACCTCGCCGTCGTGCCAGCGTCCGCACGGCCGTCCGTCGTGGCCGTGGCATGTCGCGCACGATCATGTCACCCTGCGCCCCCCCTCCGTCTACCAGCACTCGCACGGCGACCCCCCGAAATTGCGCACTTTTTGCACGCACTCGTACCCACGGAGCGCCGCCGGAAAGGGGCCGTCGCCGGCCATTCACCATCGGTCGCCGCTCCACACGCCCCGTGCCCCGGCCTGGACCCCGGCCTGTCCGGCCAGGAGGCCGGTTGGCTCGGGCAGGAGCCCGGCCTTGTTCTCGGCCTGGGCCGGCCTAAAGGCCGGCAGCCTCCGGAACCATCCCGGCCCGGACCCCAGCCTGGGACTGCCACAAGGACGGTTGCCTCGGGTCACTGCCCGGCCTTGGGCCCGGCTTGGCCGGTTTGGAGGCCGGCCTATCTGGCTATTATTTTTCCTCTTGGAAAATAAAAACAAATTAAAACAGTTGATAACTATTTGAATACTGCTCAAAATTCAACAAATCAAATACCAAATTGTTCAGAAGAACAAACTCTACATGTTAAAATCATTGAAATGTTCTTTTGAATTTATATTCTTTCTGTTTATCCAATAATTCCTAAAATGGCATAATTAATACCTAATTTGAAAAAATTCATAACTTGAGAAATATTTAACCAAAAACTGTGAATAAAATATCATTGTGATCAACACTTCAAATGCAATCAAACTATGATAATATCACGTCATGATCACAAATATTTATTTGATGTTATTCATAATTTGATCAAAAGAATTAAATCCAATTAATTTTTTAAATCACTATTTAATCATCGATATTTGGAAATTTACAAATAAGGTACCAAAATGATCGGAAGAACAAAACCTACTTAATTATGTCATGTTCATGCATATTTGAGCCACCTCTTTTGTAATGTAATAATTTATAAATAATGTGGTCACTAAGATAAATATGGGGTCGTTTCCGAATAATTGCACTAATTATTTGGAACTCCGTTTAAATTGTTAGACAAATTAAATGATGTTATCATTGCATGAAATTGACATACCATCATGATTGTGCATTGCACTTGTCTTCGTGTTATTTATTGGTTCTTTTATATTTGCTTGGGTATCGATAGATTCCGGAGTGGAGGTTAACCCTACCTACACCGACGAGCCGTACTACACGCCCTGGCAGCAAGGCAAGAGATAACCTAACCTTCTTGGCATCTAGCATCCTATTGTTTTCTAAACTTATTTTAGCCACCATAATATTGCATGCGGTTCCAATGTCACTTTTGATCAAAATGTAAAGTATCCTATGAATGCATGTTTATCCCCGAACCAATACATGTATCCCTACCTATGAACCCTAGGTTTGATGTGTTGGCCGGAGACAAGAATATAATTGTTGTTTTTATATGCTTAGCCATGCTTAGTCGAATGCTAGTTATGTCCGTTGTTTAATTCCATAATTGATGATGTTGATGGAATGATTCGGGCATGGTGGTTACTTTGATGCTTAATTAAAATGTTAAGAAGGCTTGGATGAGTTGCCATCGGGGATGGTGTTTTGCCTCATCCTTGCCCCTAGGTGCGAGTTCTTGTCTCTAGACTCAAGATCGAGCGTGCTGCCATTGGTGGGGGTATGGGCTCCTTACTGACCAAATAATTTGTGAGGGGCTTGTCAAGGGTCCTCTAGTTTGCTATTTCCATTTGCGCGTGAGTTGTGTGGGTGGAAAAGAAACGATGAGGACGGTGGTGTTTAGGATGTGGCCGCGGGGCAGGGTGTTGGAGGCGCTGAACCTGTCCTTCCGCACACTGATGGTCCTTGAGTAAGCCTCATGCATTGTAAAGGTCTAACCGCGCCCACTCGCCGGCCTTCCCCGGAAGAGGGCCAATTAGGTGAGCCGGACGGTACCAATGGATAAAATAGTACACCCCTGCAGGGTTTAATATTTTCAAAAAGCCGTGTCCGCGGTTATGGACGACTTGGGAACGGATATACGAGACCATAGAGAATCTTAACCTAATTAAAATTTGGCAACTAGAGGTTGCATTACAACGTGTGACAAAAGGTTCATTTCCTCGAGGGTGATTCAAGGGGGTGCCTTGGTGGTGATGAGAGATGATTCTTGGTGCTATTTGGTTCGATGAGAACCGAAGGAAAATTTTACTCTCTTATCCCTTTTTCAGAAAATATCCTGAGTAGTCGATGCCATGGGTCTCTTACATCTTTTAAAAAGAAAATCTAGCTTTATGCAAAATAGCTACATACAGCTTTAGAGCCTCCGTCAACATTGGGCCTATATCGCCCTACTAAACTTGCGAGTACGTCGTACTCAGTCTCTCTTTGCTGCCTTTATTACTTTGTTTTAGAGGGACGACACCGAGCACACCGGTGGGTTCTTCATGGACGTCGACGAGTAGTTCCGGGTTCACAGGTGGCAGCTTGGGACCGTGGAACAAGCTGGATGGGTTATGTTTATGTGTAGGCCTCTTAGGAAAATATTTGGATCTTGTTGTATTAAACAACACTACTTCGCTTCCACCTGTTGTACTGATGGATCTGTGATCCCTTTTGTGTGTAATATTTGTATCTCTCTCATATATGAGTTGCTATATGAATCTTTTTGTCGTAGAGTCTGTGATGTGCCAGTTGTTCCACAAGTCTTGATCTCTCTACTATACATGATAGCTATGTCTGAGCTTATGGCATGATCGAAGTGTTGTGTGCCGATGATCCATTCTGAGCACACCTGCCAAAGGTTTTGGCCTGGGATTGGTAAACCTAGTAACCTTCGATTGTGTAGCATGACCGGTTGCACAAAGCTTCACTGTATAGTTCTGGGGTCGGGGCGCTACATCCATCTCCATGGATATTTGACGTTCAAACTAACTTCACAAGTTATGCATTGGTCCATGACAATATTTACAACATTCATGAAATATCCATTTCACTCAAACAAGATGTTGTAAACTCCCACTCAAATATACACCATACACATATTAAATTGTGAAGCCACTTTGGCTCCCACTCAGAAATATGTTATCTCTACTCTGATCTCTATTTGTTTTAAGCTTGGTGTCGAAGTTTAGGTTCTCGGGGTTGGGTTCTACCGTCCATTGTTTGTCTCGAGTCGGTTATATCCGTTTGCTATCGACGCGATGACGTGATGTCACCCGTGGTTGACTAAATCTGTTTGTGATATCTTAATTCTCCATATCTGTAAGGACTCAAATGATCTATCCTAATTGTTCGGAGTTGTTTACTAACTATATCCTTGTTCCAAATCTTCAGAATGGATCCCACCCGTCATGGTAACCCCGGTGATCCTGATGCACCGCCGCCACCCTCAATGGCGGAGGTCCTGATGGCCATCGAGGAGAATCGGCTGCGGAATGAGCGTCTGCTCGAGCAGTTGGTTCAACAAGGGGCTAGGAGGAACAATGACTGCAACACTCTCACCGAGTTCTTGCGGTCCCAACCTCCCACCTTCTCAGAAGCTAAGGAGCCGCTTGATGCGGATGATTGGCTCTGAGCCCTCGAGCGCAAGTTCGCGGCCTTGCACGTTCCAGTGGCAGAACAAGTCAACTTTGCCACCTACCTGCTGAATGGAGCCGCCGGCTCCTGGTGGGAGAGCCATGTGTCGATGTTCGACGCTGGCCATGTCTTCACATGGGTGGAGTTCCGCGCCGCTTTCCGTGCGGCATACATCCCCAAGCCTATCATGGACCTCAAGAGGAGGGAGTTCCTGGACTTGACCCAGGGACGCATGGACGTCCAAGCCTATGGGCGGGAGTTCAACCACCTCTCCCGTTACACCCCTCGGGACGTGACGAATGATGAGGACAAGCAATACCTCTTCCGCAAGGGGCTCGCACCTCGGCTCCGCTACGAGCTCCTGCCCTTCAAGTTCCAGTCCTATGAGGAGCTCTACAACCAGGCTCTCACCATGGAGCAGGGTAGGAAGGAGCTAGAGGCTTCCAAGAGGCCAGCTCCCGTGGACAAGCCGAGTTCCTCTTCTACTGAGGGTAAGAAGCGCTGGGTCTTCGTGCCTTTCAGCGCGGTGCCACGTGCTCCTTTCACGCCAAGGCCCACCGGGTACTTGCCACCTCCGCCCCGCCCAGCTACTTCGACCTTGGGTGCGGCCGGAGGCGGTTTTCGGCCTCGGCTGCCTGCACCACCGGGGCTCACCTGCTACAACTGTGGCCAGCCGGGTCACTTCTCCAAGGATTGTCCTGAGAAGGCGCCCGCTCCCTCCACACCAGTAGCCAAGGCTACGAGTGTCAGCCGTGGACGACTGAACCACGTCTCGGCTGAAGGAGTTGAAGAGGACCCCAGTGTTCTCATGGGTACGCTTCGAATCAATGCATATCCAGCTTCAGTTTTATTTGATTCTGGAGCATCGCATTCATTCACATCCATATCATTTTAACACAACCATCAAATACCGTTTGAGAATATGGACTCCCCGCTAGTGGTTAAAACACCAGGGTCTTGTTGGCAAACCAAGTGGGTCACTTCGGAGGTTCAGATTTCCATAGGTTCAATACCTTTTCCGTTCCAGTTGATAGCCTTGAAGTCAGAGGGTCTGGATGTTATTCTGGGCATGGACTGGTTAGTCAAGTATCAGGCCAACCTAGACTGTGCCGCCAAGACTGTCACCGTGACCCACCCAACCTATGGGCAAGTGCGATACTGGTCCCCTTCATCCGCAGTTCCATCCGCTGCCACACCTCTCTCTCCGGAGATCAGTCTATGGTTCCTGGAAGGGACCACACCGCCTGAAATGCATGAGGTTGCCGTGGTGTGTGATTTTCCCGATGTCTTTCCGGAGGAATTGCCTGGCATGCCACCTGATCGAAGAATGGAATTTGTCATTGAGTTGGTTCCGGGAACCACCCCTATTTCCAAAAGGCCCTACCGCATGCCAGCGGAAGAGCTAACTGAATTGAAGAAGCAACTTGATGAGCTGCTGGAAAAAGAATTCATCCGTCCGAGTAGCTCACCTTGGGGCTGCCCGGTCATCTTCGTCAAGAAGAGGGATACAAATGTTCCTCGGCTGGTTGTTGATTACCGCCCTTTGAATGCGGTGACCATCAAGAACAAGTACCCCATTCCTCGAATAACTGACTTGTTCGATCAGCTAGCTGGTGCACGGTATTCTCCAAGATGAATCTGAGGTCAAGCTATCATCAGATCAAAATCAGAAAGGAGGATATTCCGAAGATGGCTTTCACTACCCGTTATGGGTTATATGAGTACACCGTCATGTCCTTCGGCCTCACAAATGCTCCGGCTACATTCATGAGGCTGATGAACTCCATCTTCCATGAGTACCTCCACAAATTTTTCATTATTTACATCGATGACATCCTTGTCCACACCAAAACCTAAGAAGAGCATGCTGAGCATCTTCGACTTGTCTTGACCAAGGTTCGAGATCACCGCCTCTATGCCAAATTCTCCAAGTGTGATTTTTGGCTAAAGGAGCTCATTTTCCTCGGTCATGTGGTGTCAGCAGCTGGAGTAGCAGTGATACCTGATGTAACGCCCCAAGATCGGTACTATGCAGACTTTAGCGTTCCAGCCAAATCCGCATAATAACGATCCTAAAGGACGCCCACCAGGCATAACGTGCACGTCGCAACACACACGTTATGCGGGTGGAATTGTGATAACATTACAATAGTTCTCGACGGAACCCACAAAAGAACATATATACAACAACGACTCACCGAGTCAAGAGCAAAGATACAATACAAAGATCCAAAATAACAACGGAAGCGAAATAGTGTCCGGCTACGGACAAGATACAAATTGGACTAAGAGTCCTGAAGATAAGCAAAGGCACCATATCCCTGCCCAGGCCATGCCGGAGGGATTCCCAAGCTAACGTCGTCAGACTTCAAACCTGTTGGCTGCATTGGAATAGCAGCCCCGAAGGGGTCAGTACTAGTAGAAGTACTGGCAAGTAATACTCACAAGATATCAAAGCTGGAATTCTGGGGAAAGAGGGTTAGCGATTGAGGCGGCAAGCAGCACTAACAACTTATAGAGACACACTACAACTTTCGTCTATCAGAGACAAGGTAAGAGAGCGCATGAGGATCCAACTATACTACACACCAAACAAACCCGCCCTAAAACGACTCCCTCGTATCCTCGGCCCACGAGGAAGAAGTCCGGGCACTCACACGGTTGATCAAGTTTTAATCAGATTATTATTCTTGTAATCTATCTTACTAGTCAAGTTATAATTAATAGGTGTAAGTTGTCTATGATCTTTTTAGCCAGCGCATTTCACCAAGTCGTCCATAACCGCGGACACGGCTTTTCGAAAAGATTTAACCCTGCAGGGATGCACCAATGAACCCACATGCATCGAAACACTCGCTTAGAGGTGTACCGGTGGAGGTTTCGACGCAATACTTCCCTTCTCTACAAACAAGTCCAGGGAGCCACCTAGCTACGACTGATCCACCTTGAGAGTCCGGTCGAAGCTTCGAGGTGGGCCTAACCGTTGCGAGGACGGCTTCGGGAGGGAACACTCATACGATTGCCCCTCCTTCCACATGCGGTTAACGCTCATGCCACAACTTCTATCGAAACACCCGAACTACTTGTGGCATCCTGGACAAGTTTGAGGATCCGGTAATAGATTGCGGGGAGGCCCATAGAACTCCCACATGTGGTTAGTGCGCTCAGTCTTGGATCAGCGGAAAAGAACTCGGGTCCTAGGCGACACTAGCAGAACAAATCACCACGATTGGCCTTCCGCCGGTGCCTTATCTTTAATTAAGTTATTCCATCGCAACAGAAATTAAAGATTACCATTTTAGTTGAGCCTAGCTACCATGTTAAGAACAAGACTAGACAAAAGAGATAACAGGACTGAAGCAAAGCACCTAAGCATGCACTACAACTCGCAAGGTAAACAAACAACAGGTTAATACGATGTGGGGGTGTGGCTTATCTTGGCTGCAAGGGAACCATGCAAATAGGATCGGACACAAGCATCGCAACATAAGGCTAGCAAGGAACAAAAGATAGGACGAGTAAGAGACAGAAGACAAGCAAAGATAGCAAGGGAGTATCACTTGCCTGCAATCCGGTAGAGGTAGCAGAACCTGTCGTTGCTCACATCAACTCAACGTCCTATTCCCGGAGAAGCAACAAACACTGGAAGGCAAAAGATGCATTTTACTTCTATGGCAAAAGAAGCGGCATGTTGATGACATGATGCATGACAAATTAAAGGTTGTCCAAATTTTATTCCCTAACACATGGCAAAACATTTTAAATGGGATCGGTGCAAAATATAGATGCACCGGACAAATCCCATAATTAGATTGATTTAATTTGACTAAATGGATAAAGTTGCGATGTTAATTAATCATGCATGAGTTTATAAGATATCGCATATATATGGCATATAGGGGTTTAGGGTTGGGGTCGCACATCGGATTCGGGGATCTTCGGATTCGGGGCCGGAGAGGAAGTAGTCGAAGTAGTCGTCGTAGTCGAAGTAGTCGAGGTAGTAGACGTCGTGGAAGTAGTCGAAGTAGTTGTTCCGGTTGAAGTAGTGGAGGTAGTCGACGTCGTGGAAGTAGTCGTACTCAGGTCATCGTCGTGGCGGACCTTGGCCTTCCGGGGTTCAGGGTTGTCGAGGTTCACGGTGGCCGGAGGTCACGGCATCGGGGAAGATCTTGTCCTTGCATGGCACCGGGCTTCACGGACTGAAAACTCAGGCACCGGTAATCGTTCACGGAGCATCGGGGGTCGGCCTTCACGACAGGAACACGTCGGGGAAAGAAACGGGGAACGACCGGGAAACGGGGATCGGGAACGGGAAACTGCTTCACGACGGGAAACGGGAATCGGGAAACAGATTCACGACGGGAAACGGAATCGGGAACGGCTTCACGACGGGGACGCAGATCGGGAAACTGCATCGGGGAACCGTCACGACGGGGAAACGGGAACGGAAACGGGGAGCGGCCATCGGGAACTCGTCGGGGAAACGGGGAACACGTCACGTCGGGAACGGAGAACTCGGAGAACCGGGAAACAGCATGGGAAACAGCTCCGAAACAGAAACGGGGAACACGGGGAACATCGGGAGCCGGCTTCGGTCTCGAGCACACACGCGAGGAGCAGGTCACAGCAGCACCAGCAGTTCACGGACGAGATCGAAGCGACAGGAGCAAGGAGGTCAACGGCCGCAGGGCCACGAGCAGGAAGGCCGGCGGGAGGAGAGGAGGAGGAAAACGTAGGGGAAGAGGTGGAGCGCGGCCGGCGGAGCAAGGGCAGGACGGCGGCGCAGGGGAGCAGCGATGCGGCGGAGGGAGGTGCGGCACGGGGCGAGGTGAGGCCGGCGAAGGACAGTCGCAGCAGGGCCTGCCGGCGACGGACGGGGAGCTGGCCGCGGGAAGCAGGGACGACGGCGACACGGTCCAGGAGAGGGAGCAGGAGGACGGCGACGCGGGGTGGAGCAGAGGCGACGGCGCGGCCACGGATCGACGGCGGCGGAGGAGAAAGGGGGCCGAGCTCGGAGGGGAGCACGGGAAGGAGAGGCGGGGTCGGGACGCATGGGTGCGGGTAGGATGGAGAAGGAGCACGGGGAGAGAGAGGTGAGGGGAAGGAGAGGATAAGAGAGAGGGGTCCAGGGACCTGATTGCAAAAGAAAAGGGCCTAGATGCAAGGTGGAGGGATCTATTCGCGAAAAACAGAAAAGGGGAGAGGGTGGCTGCAAGAGGCAGGGGGTGGGAACTGAAAAAGACCAGGGGCTGGCTAGGGTTTGCTCTAGGGTTTGCTTTGCTGGGCTTTTGGGCCTAGCTAGCTGGGCTGCTCTCTCTCTAACTCAAAAACATTTATTTTCTTTTGCAAAATTTAATTTGGCAAATTAATTTTCGAAAACGGAGACGACTGTCTCGGTAAAACTTTTCCGGCAATTTTAGAAACATAAAATAGGGTTTATTAAAAATAATTTTTTTGTTACCAAAAATGCAATGCGCATGATGCTGATGTCTTGATGATGCAAAAGAAAAACAAACAGACATCTAATTTGAGGAAAAACCCCGGGCATTACAACCGACACCACTAACAAGGGATCTCGCCCGAGATCCAAGCTACCGTCGGGGAAAAAGAGGAAGGTTAACTATCGAATCTTCTTGCGCCATGTTGATCTTCTCGACACCACTAACAAGAGATTCTTGCTCACGTCGATGACGATGATCATCTGTCGATATCCTTCTGAAGATCGGACCTATTAGGATAAAGGCAAGAGATCGTCCACCCACGGAGATACTATAACCGGAAGATAGATAAGAGAGAAGGATTAAATCATATAAGGATAAGAGGGAAATAGATTAGAGGTAAGGAATAAACAAGTGTCCTATTGAGATATTTTCTAATATATTTTAGTAAAATAGTTTGGACACTCTACAAACAACGACCATTAGCTAGGGTATCCTACAGGCAGACTGGACCCGCGGGGTATCGAAGAACCATGGCTCTGATACCACTTTGTAACGCCCCAAGATCGGTACTATGTAGACTTTAGCGTTCCAGCCAAATCCGCATAATAACGATCCTAAAGGACGCCCACCAGGCATAACGTGCACATCGCAACACACACGTTATGCGGGTGGAATTGTGATAACATTACAATACTTCTCGACGAAACCCACAAAAGAACATATATACAACAACGACTCACCGAGTCAGGAGCAAAGATACAATACAAAGATCCAAAATAACAATGGAAGCGAAATAGCGTCCGACTATGGACAAGATAGAAATTGAACTAAGCATCCTGAAGATAAGCAAAGGCACCACATCCCTGCCCAGGCCATGCCGGAGGGATTCCCAAGCTAACGTCATCAGACTTCAAACCTGTTGGCTGCATTGGAATAGCAGCCCCGAAGGGGTCAGTACTAGTAGAAGTACTGGCAAATAATACTCACAAGATATCAAAGCTGGAATTCTGGGGAAAGAGGGTTAGTGATTGAGGCGGCAAGCAGCACTAACAACTTATAGAGACACACTACAACTTTCGTCTATCAGAGACAAGGTAAGAGAGCGCATGAGGATCCAACTATACTACACACCAAACAAACCCGCCCTAAAACGACTCCCTCGTATCCTCGGCCCACGAGGAAGAAGTCCGGGCACTCACATGGTTGATCAAGTTTTAATCAGATTATTATTCTTGTAATCTATCTTACTAGTCAAGTTATAATTAATAGGTGTAAGTTGTCTATGATCTTTTCATCCAGCGCATTTCACCAAGTCGTCCATACTGCGGACACGGCTTTTCGAAAAGATTTAACCCTGCAGGGATGCACCAATGAACCCACACGCATCGAAACACTCGCTTAGAGGTGTACCGGTGGAGGTTTCGACGCAATACTTCCCTTCTCTACAAACAAGTCCAGGGAGCCACCTAGCTACGACTGATCCACCTTGAGAGTCCGGTCGAAGCTTCGAGGTGGGCCTAACCGTTGCGAGGACGGCTTCGGGAGGGAACACTCATACGATTGCCCCTCCTTCCACATGCGGTTAACGCTCATGCCGCAACTTCTATCGAAACACGCGAACTACTTGTGGCATCCTGGACAAGTTTGAGGATCCGGTAATAGATTGCGGGGAGGCCCATAGAACTCCCACATGTGGTTAGTGCGCTCAGTCTTGGATCAGCGGAAAAGAACTCGGGTCCTAGGCGACACTAGCAGAACAAATCACCACGATTGGCCTTCCGCCGGTGCCTTATCTTTAATTAAGTTATTCCATCGCAACAGAAATTAAAGATTACCATTTTAGTTGAGCCTAGCTACCATGTTAAGAACAAGACTAGACAAAAGAGATAACAGGACTGAAGCAAAGCACCTAAGCATGCACTACGACTCGCAAGGCCAACAAGGTAAACAAACAACAGGTTAATAGGATGTGGGGGTGTGGCTTATCTTGGCTGCAAGGGAACCATGCAAATAGGATCGGACACAAGCATCGCAACATAAGGCTAGCAAGGAACAAAAGATAGGACGAGTAAGAGACAGAAGACAAGCAAAGATAGCAAGGGAGTATCACTTGCCTGCAATCCGGTAGAGGTAGCAGAACCTGTCGTTGCTCACATCAACTCAACGTCCTATTCCCGGAGAAGCAACAAACACTGGAAGGCAAAAGATGCATTTTACTTCTATGGCAAAAGAAGCGGCATGTTGATGACATGATGCATGACAAATTAAAGGTTGTCCAAATTTTATTCCCTAACACATGGCAAAACATTTTAAATGGAATCGGTGCAAATTATAGATGCACCGGACAAATCCCATAATTAGATTGATTTAATTTGACTAAATGGATAAAGTTGCGATGTTAATTAATCATGCATGAGTTTATAAGATATCGCATATATATGGCATATAGGGGTTTACGGTTGGGGTCGCAAATCGGATTCGGGGATCATCGGATTCGGGGCCGGAGAGGAAGTAGTCGAAGTAGTCGTCGTAGTCGAAGTAGTCGAGGTAGTAGACGTCGTGGAAGTAGTCGAAGTAGTCGTTCCGGTTGAAGTAGTGGAGGTAGTCGACGTCGTGGAAGTAGTCGTACTCAGGTCGTCGTCGTGGCGGACCTTGGCGTTCCGGGGTTCAGGGTTGTCGAGGTTCACGGTGGCCGGAGGTCACGGCATCGGGGAAGATCTTGTCCTTGCACGGCACCGGGCTTCACGGACTGAGAACTCAGGCACCAGTAATCGTTCACGGAGCATCGGGGGTCGGCCTTCACGACGGGAACACGTCGGGGAAAGAAACGGGGAACGACCGGGAAACGGGGATCGGGAACGGGAAACTGCTTCACGACGGGAAACGGGAATCGGGAAACAGATTCACGACGGGAAACGGAATCGGGAACGGCTTCACGACGGGGACGCAGATCGGGAAACTGCATCGGGGAACCGTCACGACGGGGAAACGGGAACGGAAACGGGGAGCGGCCGTCGGGAACTCGTCGGGGAAACGGGGAACACGTCACGTCGGGAACGGAGAACTCGGGGAACCGGGAAACAGCATGGGAAACAACTTCGGAACGGAAATGGGGAACCCGGGGAACGTCGGGAGCCGGCTTCGGTCTCGAGCACACACGCGAGGAGCAGGTCACAGCAACAGCACCAGCAGTTCACGGACGAGATCGAAGCGACAGGAGCAAGGAGGTCAACGGCCGCAGGGCCACGAGCAGGAAGGCCGGCGGAAGGAGAGGAGGAGGAAAACGCAGGGGAAGAGGTGGAGCGCGGCCGGCGGAGCAAGGGCAGGACGGCGGCGCAGGGGAGCAGCGATGCGGCGGAGGGTGGTGCGGCACGGGGCGAGGAGAGGCCGGCGAAGGACAGCCGCGGCAGGGCCTACCGGCGACGGACGGGGAGATGGCCGCGGGAAGCAGGGATGACGGCGACGCGGTCCAGGAGAGGGAGCAGGAGGATGGCGACGCGGGGTGGAGCAGAGGCGACGGCGCGGCCACGGATCGACGGCGGCGGAGGAGAAAGGGGGCCGAGCTCGGAGGGGAGCACGGGAAGGAGAGGCGGGGTCGGGACGCATGGGTGCGGGTAGGATGGAGAAGGAGCACGGGGAGAGAGAGGTGAGGGGAAGGAGAGGATAAGAGAGAGGGGTCCAGGGACCTGATTGCAAAAGAAAAGGGCCTAGATGCAAGGTGGAGGGATCTATTCGCGAAAAACAGAAAAGGGGAGAGGGTGGCTGCAAGAGGCAGGGGGTGGGAACGGAAAAAGACCAAGGGCTGGCTAGGGTTTGCTCTAGGGTTTGCTTTGCTGGGCTTTTGGGCCTAGCTAGCTGGGCTGCTCTCTCTCTAACTCAAAAACATTTATTTTCTTTTGCAAAATTTAATTTGGCAAATTAATTTTCGAAAACGAAGACGACTGTCTCGGTAAAACTTTTCCGGCAATTTTAGAAAAATAAAATAGGGTTTATTAAAAATAATTTTTTTTGTTGCCAAAAATGCAATGCGCATGATGCTGATGTCTTGATGATGCAAAAAGAAAAACAAACAGACATCTAATTTGAGGAAAAACCCCGGGCATTACACCTGACAAGATTCAGGCAATCCTGGATTGGCCAACTCCCAAGTCCGTCAAAGATATCCGAAGCTTCCTTGGGTTGGCGGGTTATTACCGCCGATTCATCGAGGGATTTTCCAAGATAGCCAAGGCACTGACTGACCTCCTCAAGAAAAATAAACAATTTGTGTGGTCAGACAAGGCCGAAGAAAGTTTCCAAACCCTCAAGGTCAAGCTCACCACCACTCCGGTGCTTGTCCTTCCTGACACCGACAAAGACTTTGTCGTCTATTGTGATGCGTCACTCCAAGGTTTTGGCTGTGTTTTGATGCAAGAAGGCCATGTGGTGGCCTATGCCTCTCGTCAACTCAAACCACATGAGCAAAATTATCCAACTCATGATCTAGAGCTTGCTGCCGTGGTACATGCTCTGAAGCAATGGAGGCCCTACCTGTTGGGCAACCGTTGCGAGATCTATTCTGATCATCAAAGTCTGAAATATCTCTTCACCCAGCCGGATCTGAATCTGAGACAGAGAAGATGGTTGGAATTAATCAAAGACTATGATGTGACCCTCAACTATCAGCCCGGCAAGGCCAATGTCGTGGCCGATGCTCTGAGTCGCAAGGCCTATTGCAACACATTGATGGTTGAAAAGGCACAACCTGCTCTCCATGAGGAATTCGCTCGGTTGAATCTGGAGATTGTTCCCTCCGGATATCTAGCTAACCTGGAGATCAAATCCACCCTTGTGGATGAAATCAAGGCCACCCAGCAAAATGATGCTGAAATCCTCGAGATCAAAGAGAAAATAGCAAATGGGAAGGCCGACTGTTTTTCTGTTGATGATCATGGGGTTGTCTACTTCGGTGACCGTCTAGTGGTGCCCAAGAGTGGGAACACAAAAGAGTTGATCCTCTCCGAAGCTCATGAGTCACCCATCTCTATTCATCCGGGTAGCACCAAAATGTACCAAGATCTTCGTCGTCAATTCTGGTGGTCTTGCATGAAGCGCGAGATCGCCGAGTATGTTGCTGAATGCGATGTCTGTCGCCGTGCGAAGGCTGAACATCAAAAGCCAGCAGGTACTCTTCGCCCCATAGCCATTCCTGAATGGAAATGGGATGAAATTGGCATGGATTTCATTACCGGCTTCCTGAGGTCACAAAAGGGTAACAATGCCATTTGGGTAGTTATTGATCGGCTATCCAAGGTCGCCCATTTCCTTCCCGTTCGCGAGGATATAACTGCAAAGCAACTAGCTGAGTTGTACCTTGCACGGATTGTTCCTCTCCACGGAGTTCCTCTGAGCATTATATCAGACCGTGGAAGCCTATTTGTATCCAAATTCTGGCAGAGTTTCCAAAGTGCTATGGGAAATCGTCTGAACCTCAGCACGGCTTACCACCCTCAAACTGATGGCCAAACTGAGAGGGTGAATCAAGTTCTTGAGGACATGCTTCGGGCATGTGTCATCTCCTTTCGTAAGGGTTGGGAAAATATCTCCCCCTTGCCGAGTTCTCCTACAACAACAGTTACCAAGCTAGCCTCCAAATGGCTCCATTTGAGGTTCTCTATGGGAGAAAGTGTCAGACCCCTCTGAATTGGTCTGAAACCGGGAAAGGTCGCTCTTCGGTCCTGATGTGATCAAAGAGGCTGAAGAAAAGGTCTGTATCATCCGGGAAAATCTCAAGATTGCTCAATCCCAGCAAAAGAGCTATTATGACAAGCATCATCAAGAGGTTCACTATGAAATTGGTGATAAAGCCTATCTTCGAGTCTCTCCTCTCCGAGGCATTCGTCGCTTCGGAATCAAGGGCAAACTGGCACCTCGCTATGTTGGCCCTTTCCCCGTCCTAGCCAAGCGAGGAGATCTCTCATATCAACTCGAGCTACCCTCCAACTTCCCGGATGTGCATGATGTATTCCATGTCTCCCAACTCTGTCGTTGCTTCAAGGATCCAATCCATGGGGTCGATCATGAGGTGTTGGACATCCAGGAGGATTTGACCTATCGCGAGCATCCGCATCTTGGATGAAGCGAAAAGGAACACCCGCAACAAGACCATCAAGTTCCTAAAAATCCAATGGTCTAACCATTCCGAAGAACATGCCACTTGGGAGCGAGAAACTAGTCTTCGTCAGGAATATCTCGCCTTCTTTACTCAAGCCTAGAATCTCGGGACGAGATTCCTGTAAGGGGGGTAGAATTGTAACAGCCCCAGCTTGGTAATGAAAAATACGAAGAATTTTTCCACTTTTTGCATCCTTGTTTGCATCATGGCATCCATATGAATTTGCTTTTCCTAACAAACCAACTTATGCAAGCAATTGAAATGGGGAAGCCCAACCTTCCCAAAACCTCCAACCCAAATGCAATGCCCAACTTGGCAACAAACTAAATGAACTTCCAAATTGTTTAGGAAGTTCCAAGTTTGCATTTTCTAACCAATTCTCAAATCCCAAATATTGTCAAATAGGAAATGAATTTGAGAATCCAAAATTTGTTCAATTCAAATCCTATTTTGAAACCAAGCTAAACCTTTCCAAAAATTCAAACTAAAATCATGGGGAGCTTCAATATTATTTCTGAGAGCCTCCATGAATATTTTCACTAATTTTGGAATTGTTTAAGTGCTCCAAATAAATGCATTTTTGCAATTTATCAATATGAGCATAATGCAATACTATGGAAAAATCTGGTTCTAAACATTTTATTTTGGGACAACAATTTTTGTGGAGTTTCCTCAGGATATAGGGAGCCCACATGAATTTTCCCAGATTTTCTAAAATTGCTTAAATAGCTCATTGAAATAGCTAAACCCTGCTGCCTTAAAAATCAGAAAAAGAAAGGGCCAAAAGTTTAAAAATCTGACAGCCCCCCCTGTCAGCCTCTCTCCTTCCTCTCTTCCTCACTGTGTCGCCATGGCACTGGCGCCATGCCGTGCTGCCGGCCGCCGCGCCACCTGCCTCTCTGGAGGTCAAGTGGCCTCCCGACGCCACCTGCTCCGCATGTCTCCCTTTTCCTCCCCGTTCCCCTCCTCGCGCGAAAACCTAACCCTAGCTTTGCATCCACCGTCGCCCGCCGCTGCCAACCGATCCTCGCCGCTGATAGGAGCTCCCCCGAGCAAATCGAACTGGGGGAAAAGGACCGCCGTATCTTCCTCTACCTCAGCCGCCGTCGCCCACTTGCTGGGAGGCCCGGTCTCGAGCTATTTGAGCTCGTCTCCCATTTTCCGTCCACCACTCGCCGCCGTCGTCCGCGACAAATTCCGGCCGCCTCAGCCCTCCTCCGCCACTCCAAGCGCACCCACTCGCCTGAGGTGAGCCCGCCATCCGTCTAGACACCTCCTCCCTCCTCCTCCTACTCTGTAACCTCGCCGTCGTGTGAGCGTCCGCACGGCCGTCCGTCGTGGCCGTGGCATGTCGCACACGATCATGTCGCCCTGCGCCTCCCCTCCGTCTACCAGCACTCGCACGACGACCGCCCGAAATCGCGCACTTTTTGCACGCACTCGTACCCACAGAGCGCCGCCGGAAAGGGGTCGTCGCCGGCCGTTCACCGTCGGTCGCCGCTCCACACGCCCCGTGCCCCGGCCTGGACCCCGGCCTGTCCGGCCAGGAGGCCGGTTGGCTCGGGCAGGAGCCCGGCCTTGCTCTCGGCTTGGGCCGGCCAAAAGGCCGGCAGCCTCTGGAACCATCCCGGCCCGGACCCCAGCCTGGGCCGGCCACGAGGCCGGTTGCCTCGGGTCACTGCCCGGCCTTGGGCCCGGCCTGACCGGTTTGGAGGCCGGCCTGTCTGGCTATTATTTTTCCTTTTGGAAAATAAAAACAAATTAAAACAGTTGATAACTATTTGAATACTGCTCAAAATTCAACAAATCAAATACCAAATTGTTCAGAAAAACAAACTCTACATGTTAAAATCATTAAAATGTTCTTTTGAATTTATATTCTTGTTGTTTATCTAATAATTCCTAAAATGGCATAATTAATACCTAATTTGGAAAAATTCATAACTTGAGAAATATTTAACCAAATATTGTGAATAAAATATCATTGTGATCAACACTTCAAATGCAATCAAACTATGCTAATATCACATCATGATCACAAATATTTATTTGATGTTATTCATAATTTGATCAAAAGAATTAAATCCAATTAATTATTTAAATCACTATTTAATCATCGATATTTGGAAATTTACAAATAAGGTACCAAAATGATCGGAAGAACAAAACCTACTTAATTATGTCGTGTTCATGCATATTTGAGCCACCTCTTTTGTAATGTAATAATTTATAAATAATGTGGTCACTAAGATAAATATGGGGTCATTTCCGAATAATTGCACTAATTATTTGAAACTCCATTCAAATTGTAGGCAAATTAAATGATGTTATCATTGCATGAAATTGACATACCATCATGATTGTGCATTGCACTTGTCTTCGTGTTATTTATTGGTTCTTCTATATTTGCTTGGGTATCGATAGATTCCGGAGTGGAGGTTAACCCTACCTACACCGACGAGCCGTACTACACGCCCCGGCAGCAAGGCAAGAGATAACCTAACCTTCTTGGCATCTAGCATCCTATTGTTTTCTAAACTTATTTTAGCCACCATAATATTGCATGCGGTTCCAATGTCACTTTTGATCAAAATGTAAAGTATCCTATGAATGCATGTTTATCCCCGAACCAATACATGTATCCCTACCTATGAACCCTAGGTTTGATGTGTTGGCCGGAGACAAGAATATAATTGTTGTTTTTATATGCTTAGCCATGCTTAGTCGAATGCTAGTTATGTTCGTTGTTTAATTACATAATTGATGATGTTGATGGAATGATTCGGGCATGGTGGTTACTTTGATGCTTAATTAAAATGTTAAGAAGGCTTGGATGAGTTGCCATCGGGGATGGTGTTTTGCCTCATCCTTGCCCCTAGGTGCGAGTTCTTGTCTCTAGACTCAAGATCGAGCGTGCTGCCATTGGTGGGGGTATGGGCTCCTTACTGACCAAATAATTTGTGAGGGGCTTGTCAAGGGTCCTCTAGTTTGCTATTTCCACTTGCGCGTGAGTTGTGTGGGTGGAAAAAAAACGATGAGGACGGTGGTGTTTAGGATGTGGCCACGGGGTAGGGCGTTGGAGGCGCTGAACCTGTCCTTCCGCACACTGATGGTCCTTGAGTAAGCCTCATGCATTGTAAAGGTCTAACCGCGCCCACTCGCCGGCCTTCCCCGGAAGAGGGCCAATTAGGTGAGCCGGACGGTACCAATGGATAAAATAGTACACCCCTGCAGGGTTTAATCTTTTCAAAAAGCCGTGTCCGCGGTTATGGACGACTTGGGAACGGATATACGAGACCATAGAGAATCTTAACCTAATTAAAATTTTGCAACTAAAGGTTGCATTACAACGTGTGACAAAAGGTTCATTTCCTCGAGGGTGATTCGAGGGGGTGCCTTGGTGGTGATGAGAGATGATTCTTGGTGCTATTTGGTTCGATGAGAACCGAAGGAAAATTTTACTCTCTTATCCCTTTTTCAGAAAATATCCTGAGTAGTCGATGCCATGGGTCTCTTACATCTTTTAAAAAGAAAATATAGCTTTATGCAAAATAGCTACAGACAGCTTTAGAGCCTCCGTCAACATTGGGCCTATATCGCCCTACTAAACTTGCGAGTACGTCGTACTCAGTCTCTCTTTGCTGCCTTTATTACTTTGTTTTAGAGGAGGACGACACCGAGCACACAGGTGGGTTCTTCATGGACGTCGACGAGTAGTTCGGGGTTCCCAGGTGGCAGCTTGGGACCGTGGAACAAGCTGGCTGGGTTATGTTTATGTGTAGGCCTCTTAGGCCCTATATTTGGATCTTGTTGTGTTAGACAACACTACTTCGCTTCTGCCTGTTGTACTGATGGATCTGTGATCCCTTTTGTGTGTAATATTTGTATCTCTCTCATATATGAGTTGCTATATGAATCTTTTTGTCGTAGAGTCTGTGATGTGCCAGTTGTTCCACAAGTCTTGATCTCTCTACTATACATGATAGCTATGTCTGAGCTTATGGCATGATCGAAGTGTTGTGTGCCGATGATCCATTCCGAGCACACCTGCCAAAGGTTTTGGCCTAGGATTGGTAAACCTAGTAACCTTCGATTGTGTAGCATGACCGGTTGCACAAAGCTTCACTGTATAGTTCTGGGGTCGGGGCGCTACATCCATCTCCATGGATATTTGACGTTCAAACTAACTTCACAAGTTATGCATTGGTCCATGACAATATTTACAACATTCATGAAATATCCATTTCACTCAAACAAGATGTTGTAAACTCCCACTCAAATATACACCATACACATATTAAATTGTGAAGCCACTTTGGCTCCCACTCAGAAATATGTTATCTCTATATTTGACAATGATTAAACAACTCCCACTCAAACATATGTCTCCACATATTTTGATCATGGAAAATAGTTTCTGCTCTATGCTTAATATATGTCACCACATATGTTAATTAGATCCCACTCAGTTTCTTATGTACTTTCTCGATATTTTGGACACCTCCAAAATTCTTAATTAACTTTTAAAATTCGAGAACTCATATACGAAACACTAGTACTTTGCTAGCTTTAAGTTTTATTTATTCTCTACAAAACTCCTTTCGTGGAATAAATATGTGAAACATCCCTTTCACAAAATCAAGTAACAATTACTTTGTGATTTAAACTTAATATAGAATGACTCTAAGTCACTTTCGTATTTAAGGCTTCTATTTCTTCTTTGTAGTTTTGTAGGTACGTCTTGTTTCTCAAACATGACAAGTAAATCATGAATATTATTTTGTAACCTGACAAAATTTTAATATTCTTGAATCCTACTCCTCTCAGGAAAACTTAACTCGAAATTCAATGATTATCATTAATTTCTTCTTTTAAATATCAAGTCTAAAACATTAATGCACTTTCAAAAATGTGCCACTTGATAATCAAAAGCAAGATCAACCATCCTGATTTAAGTCTCTTCATTCCATCAATCCTCTTTATCAATGAAAACTCTTTTCACGATAAACCACTAAAACTTTTTAGCATAACCAACAAATTGATTTGCTCCTTTTAGTCTCATATTGTGGAATCTTATTCATAGTCACACTTATGAATATACTACAACATTGTTCGCAACAGTCTCTAATTATCCCATAATCATTTAAGCTTTCTTTTCTCATAACTCATATGAAAAATATATGCGAATCAAACATAGACCCTTATTTCTAAAACGGAGTGTTTATCAAAATAAATCTAAATGTTACAAATAAACCCTTAAATTTAAATCCCATCTCCATGACCACATAATATCAAAATATAATGTGACTACAATACCTTAGGGTGCATCAAAACACTTTTGACTAAACTCTAAATATTGCAATTTGTGATAACACTTGTCACAAGTCTGCATACTAAACAATAACTCAAATGTTTTGTCTCTTTTGATCAAATCGAAAAGACCCAATTATCTTGTTAAATTAATGTCCTTTACTTCTATGGTCTCATCATAACTTGAATAAATACACCTATTTACTCTTTCATGATGAAGCACATAAAATAATGATGTCTCTTGTTCACTGAAAAATACAACCAACACTTGTGTTTATTTTCAGCTACTCATGGCATTTTCAAAAAATGACATTTCAATCACACTACTTAGTGATGTGCGTCAAATGCTCCTCAACACTATAGTACAATTAAAACAAATCTCATCATCAAGTATTGGATATTTTAGTATGTTTCACATTTTTACAAATGTTTAACTAATCATCGTTTAAATCAAACAAAGGACAATAATCTCATAATCGAAACATGATCACCAAAAAGGATTACTCATGAAAATAGAACAACCATTTGTCTTTAACATGAATGACCGTCTCACAAATCGAGACACACTAATTTAAAGATCACACTTAATTCGATTACAAAACTTATTCAAATCCTCTAATTTAAAACGATAAATGTAGAAGTAGAATGTCGCCAGCATCAACTCCTTGATTGCCTTCTTTCCGCGAGATCCACTCAGTCCCTCCATGCACTTCTCAAACGGCGGGCCCTGTTTTCACAAAACAGCACAAGTATCAAATACTTAGCTCACCACAAGTGTAAATGGGACATTAAACATTTATAACTTGTATATCAAAATATACCTTCTGCCTTGTCAACTTTTCTTGCTAGGGAATTCCTTTCAATTCAACGAAATCGAGACACTAGTTCAGGGTAAGTGATCGAATCCATTTCCTTGACAAAGTCTCTGACACAATTCTTGAAGCTGGGGGGAAGCGAGCGCAACAACCCATCTATCGCGAATTTGTCACTCATCTCCATATCCCAAGCATCCACAAGAGTGTAATATATCTTATACATTTTCTTCAGATGCTCCTACAAGCAATCATTTTCTTCCATCTTAGTTGAAAGAAATTCATCTAGACCTTCAAACCTCGCAATTCTCACTTGTGCAACGAACATTTTCTTTAGCTCAGTGACAGTCTCAATGGCACTCAAGTTCTTGAATTGTTCAGCTAGGTCTGAATTCATGAAGACACTCATCAAACATTTGACTTGAATGTGAGTCTTACTCCGACTAAGCCAAGCCATACGCTTGTTGTAGCTTGCAGAAGCTTTGGGTTTCTCTTCTAAAGTTTCATGTAACACGTAGAGTTCATCATGGGTCGATAGGACTTTTCTAAGACGTAGGTACCATTCGATGAAATTTGATCCATCAAGACACAGCTCCTCAGCAACGAAAAAGTTATCGTAGTCAGCCATGATCTACAAGGATTTTGTAAAGACATTTTCTTAGGACATTTGTTTATGATAATTTTAGTTCATCTTAATAAAATTACTACATGAACTCCCACTAAACTTAACATCTCTCTGGTTGTTTAGTGACACACGATCCAAATCCACTACACCATAACCGATCATCACGTGAGATGATGTAGCTTCAATGGTGAACAACTCAGTGTTGATCATATCATTCATATGACTCGTGTTTAACCTTTCGGTTCCGTTTTCCCGAGGCCATGTCTGTACATGCTAGGCTCGTCAAGATCTACCGTAGTATTTCATGCATGTGTAAACTGGCTTACACCCGTTGTATGTGGACGTTGAATCTATCACACCCGATCATCACGTGATGCTTCAAAACGACGAACTTTCGCAACGGTGCATACTAGGGGAGAACACTTAATTATCTTGATATTGACGTGAGAGATCACCTTATCATGCTACCATCGCGATCATATCTAAGCAAGCAATAAGGTGCATAAAAGGATTAACATCACATGCAATTCAAAAATTGTGATATAATATGGCCTTTCTTCTTGTGCCTTTGATCTCCATCTCCAAAGCACCGGCATGATCTCCATCATCGTGGTGCCATCACCATGGTCGTCCACCAACTATTGTAACTACAACTATTGCTACTCTTAGCAATAAAGTAAAACAATTACATGGTGATTCAATGACACGCAGGTCACATAAAATAATAGACAACCATATGGCTCCTGCCGGTTGCCGTACTCGTCGACATGCAAGTCGCGAAATATTACAAACATGATCATTGCATACATTATCACAAATCACATATTGGCCATACCACATCACATGACCCCCTGCAAAACAAGTTAGACGTCCTCTACTTTGTTTATGCAATTTTTATGTGGCTTGGGTCAAAAGATAGAACCGTTCTAATCTACGCAAAACCACAACGGTGATATAATAGTTGCTTATTTACTAATCCTTTTGAAAGGCCTTCCATTGAAAATTGCACCCTCACTAAAGCATGAGAAAAAGACACCCGCCAGCCACCTATGCAAAACAAGTTGCATGTCAGTCGTGGAACCGGTCTCTCGTGCGTGGACGAGTAAGGTTGGTCCGGGCCGCTTCAATCTCACAATACCGCAAAGATGCAAAGTGCACACTAGGAGGTAGCAACATAAAATATCAACGCCCACAACTCCTTGTGTTCTAATCGCACCAACATCTACGAATAGATCTAGGCTCTGATACCACTGAAGGGGTCGCAGCATAGAAAACAAAAAAAAATTCCTACGCAACAAGCGGAATAAACCCCAAGGATCTAGATCTACTAGATGAAGATAGCGAGAAGGAGATCCAATCTCTTACCCTTGAAGATCGAACAAACTCGTTTTTCAGTGCAGGGGTTGGCTAGTCGATCCCCGCAACTAGACTCATCTAGTCGCGAGGAGATGTATTATCCTCGAGATCCAATCCGATGAAGTGCAGAAACGGGCAGCACCTCCGCGGTATCCACACGTACAGCTCGATGAAGACGTCTACTCCTTGATCCCGCAAGCGAGGTAGACGTGGCCTTGATGATCTCAGCAACACGACAGTTGTGTTGGTGATGATGACGATCTCCACGAGCAGGGCTTCGCCAAGCCAAGCAAGAGGAGAGGGAGAAGATGGTGTAGCTCGTGGCCCGATCTTCATGGATAGACGTGGGGAGAACGATGAACACGGAGAACCAAAAGGGGAAAAACACAAAGATACACGGGAGACCGTCTCGGATCGCAACCACAAGAAGGACTTACCCTTGGAGTTCCTTTTCCCACACCGGTAGGAACAACCGGACCAATAGAATACCGAAGAGAGACCATGAGGTAGAATCTTCGGGAGAGATTGGTGAGCGAACGGTAGAATCACAAACACGAGAGACCCGAAGGTAGAATCATGCTCATGAGAGACCGTACACAAAGAGGGGCCTTGTACATCACCTAGATGAATCTAGTGTGGCCATGAGTTCCACGAAGGGAAAGTAGGAGCAAAGCTCAAAGGTATATTCTTAGTCTACCTAGAATGGGGAAAGGGGAGTGCTATTTATAGTCTAGTATAAAACGGGGCAGAAATGCGGGTGTCCGGCCTGGGGGCCGGCCTAGGCCGGCTGGGAGGCCGGCTGGCGCTGGGGGGTGACCGGCCTGGGGGCCGGCCTAGGCCGGCTGGAGGCCGGCTGCGTCTGGAGGGTGACCGGCCTAGGGTCCAGCCTAGGCCGGCTGGGAGGCCGGCTGCGTCCCTCCTTCTTCATCTTCTCCTTCACCATCTTCTTGGTCCTTTTCTTGGTCATCTTCTCCATCATCTTGGACCTCCTCTTGCTCATCTTTTCCACTCCATTGTAGGTCGTCATCAAGGTGGATCCTGAGTATGCACAAGGTACTGGCATGAAGTAGCAAGCCATTCAAAGGAATGTCGAGATCACACATCGAGAGGAGCGAGGTCACCTTTTCATGGATAGCCTTGACCCTTGACCTTGTCATTGGGCCATTTTGTGTGTTGGTCATGGTGTTGTCCACATGTGGGGCTACATCATCTCCCCCCCCCCCCCTTCGGAAAGAGTCGTCCTCGACTCATCATCATCTTGAACACTTGGATATCTGTGGAAAGGGGATAGGTCGGCGACGTTGAATGTGTCATGCACCAAGTACTTGGAGGTTGGGATGTCGATCTTGTAGGCGTTGTCATTGATGCGCTCGAGCACTTTGAAAGGACCGTCACCGCGAGGAGCAAGCTTGGATTTTCTTTCATCCGGGAAGCGGTCCTTGCGTAGGTGTAGCCACACAAGATCTCCTTCTTCGAATATCATGGGTTTCTTCAACTTGTTGATCTTGGCGGCTTGGCGCTTGGTGTGCTCCTCTAGAGTAGCTCGAGTGGACTCATGTAGTGTCTTCATGTAGTCGGCTCTTTTGTCGAAGTCCAAGTTGGTGCGCTCGTGGAGAGGAAGTGGGAGGATGTCTAGGGCGGTGTTGGGGTTGAACCCATAGACAACCTCGAACGGACTTCGCTTGGTCGCCCGGTGCGATGCACGGTTGTAGGCGAACTCGGCGTGCGGGATGCATTCCTCCCAACCTTTGAGGTTTGGCTTGATTAGTGCGTGGAGGAGAGTTGATAAGCTTCGATTCACCACTTCGGTTTGGCCATCGGTTTGTGGGTGGTAAGCGGTGGAGAAGAGGAGCTTGACTCCTAGCTTGGCCATCAATGCCTTCCAAAAGTAGCTTGTGAATTTGACATCTCGGTCGGAAACAATGGTCTTCGGCACTCCATGTAGATGAATGATTTACCTGAAGAACAAAGTTGCAATATGTGAAGCATCGTTGGTCTTGTTGCAAGGGATGAAATGTGCCATCTTAGAGAAACGATCAACAACAACAAATATTGAATCTTTGCATTTTTAGTTCGTGGTAGCCCTAACACAAAGTCCATGCTAATGTCGGTCCATGGAGCATATGGAATGGGAAGTGGAGTATAAAGGCCATGAGGGTTGGACGTAGACTTAGCTTGGAGACATGTTGGGCATCGAAACACAAGGCGTTCCACATCCCGCTTCATTCGTGGCCAATAGTAATGTGTTGAAAGCATTGCATAGGTCTTGTCCCGTCCGAAATGTCCCATGAGGCCGCCGCTATGTGATTCCTTCAAAAGCAACAAGCGAAGCGAAGACTCGGGGATACAAAGTTTGTTAGCTTTAAACAAGAAACCCTTGTGCAAATAGAAATCATCGAAACCTTTGTCACATGTGCACTTTGCAAAAATAGGACCAAAAGTAGGGTCGGAGGCATAGAGATCTTTAATCTCATCAAGGCCTAGAACATTGATTTCAAGTTTGGCAAGTAAAATCATCTTGCGGGAAAGAGCATCCGCGACTATATTGTCCTTGCCTTTCTTGTATTTCACGACATAGGGAAAAGACTCAATGAATTCCACCCATTTTGCATGTCTTTTGTTCAAATTGGCTTGGGTTTTCAAATATTTCAAAGATTCGTGATCGGAATGGAAAACAAACTCTTTAGGCCAAAGGTAGTGTTGCCAAACTTCCAAAACACGGACTAAGGCATATAGTTCCTTGTCATAAATTGGGTAGTTTAGGCGAGCACTGTCTAGTTTCTCGCTATAGTAGGCTACGGGACGTCCACATTGCATGAGGACACCGCCGATGCCAAGACCACTAGCATCACATTCAAGTTCAAAAGTTTTCGAGAAATCCGGCAAAGCAAGTAAAGGAGCTTCGTTCAATCTCTTCTTGAGTTCATTGAAAGCCGATTCTTGAGCATTGCCCCAAATGAAGGGTACATTCTTTTTGGTAAGCTCATTCAAAGGGCAAGCAATTGTGCTAAAATCTTTCACAAATCGACGGTAAAACCCAAACAAGCCAAGGGCACTACGAAGTTGAGCAAGGTTAGTTGGCGGTGGCCAATTGGTGATTGCCTCAATCTTAGATGTGTCAACTTCAATCCCTTTGGAAGAAACCACATAACCCAAAAAAACAAGCTTGTCGGTGCAAAAGGTGCATTTCTTGAGGTTGGCAAAGAGCGAAGCATTACGAAGGGCTAGCAAAACTTGTTTCACATGGTCGACATGTTCATGCAAGGATTTGCTATAAACAAGGATGTCATCAAAGTAGACAACCACAAACTTGCCAATGAAAGTGCGCAAGACGTGATTCATAAGACACATAAATGTTGAAGGAGCATTGGAAAGAGCAAAGGGCATGACAATCCACTCATAAAGACCAAGTTTTGTTTTGAAAGCCATTTTCCATTCATCTCCTTCATGTATACGGATTTGGTGATAGCCACTTTTCAAATCGATTTTGGAGAAAATAGTGGCACCACTAAGCTCATCTAACATGTCATCAAGGCGGGGTATGGGATGTCGGTATCTCACCGTGATATTGTTGATGGGACGACAATCCATGCACATGCGCAATGTGTCATCTTGCTTGGGGGCAAGGATTACCGGAACGGCGCACGGACTCAAGCTTTCACGAACATGTCCCTTGGCGAGGAGTTCTTGAATTTGGCGCTCAATATCTTTTGTCTCCTCGAGATTGGTGCAGTATGGCTCTCTATTGGGAAGAGGGGCACTGGGAAGGAGGTCGATGCGATGCTCAATCCCATGTAGAGGAGGAAGTCCGGGAGGGAGCTCATTCGGAAAGACGTCATCGAATTCCTGCAAAAGAGACATCATTGAAGGAGGAACATGGGTTAGGTCGTTAGTGTCTTTCCCATCTCCTTTGCATAAGAGCACAAAGTGGAGAATGGATGGGTTTGCTCTCACTTCTGGTGGCTAACAAAACTACTCCATGGGTAACCCTCTTTATTTTTCCACTCATATTGGGCTTGTGGCTCTCGCTCGCGTGAAGGTGGTTCTCTCTCTCACCACTGATCTCACAAGAAGATTGTGCTTGTTGAGTCCTCGCGACGGTCTTAGCGTTGTCGGCAATAACTTGACTTGGTGTCATGGGGCGAAGAACGAAGGTCTTGTTGTGCCTCTTGAAGCTATATTGATTTGTACGTCCATCATGCATGGCGCCCTTGTACGAATTGCCATGGTCGTCCAAGAAGGAGATGGCACACCGTCATGGGAGCGACGTCACACTCAACCGTATCTTCATAGGGGCCAATCTTGAAAGAGACCTTGACTTGTTGATGAATCTTGACACTCCCGGCGTTGCTTAGCCATTGTACATGATAAGGATGGGGATGCTTGGTGCGATGTAAGTTGAGTTTGTCGCACATTTCTTCGCTCGCTAGGTTGTGGCAACTCCCACCATCGATGATGACCTTGATGGACTTTCCCATGATGCCGGCTCTTGTTTGGAACAAATTGCATCTTTGGTCTTTATCTTCATGCATGTTGGTGGTAAAGACCCTTGTGACCACAAGTGATGGAAGGGTGTCGCCGTCGCAATATTGGGTATCTTGTTCTTCATCGTCATGGTGTAGTGTAGCTACTTGAGCCATTGCTTCATATTCATCCTCACTCATGGAGTCCCATCTGCCATTATCATTGGCTATCATGGCTCTCTTGTTGATGCACTCAAATGATTTGTGTCCTTGGACACCACACTTGAAGCATGTGATATCACTTGACTTGCCCGTGGAAGCTTGAGATGATTGCATGGAAGGTGCCTGATTCTTGAAGATAGAAGTCGAAGGTCGACTAGAAGCGCTTGAAGGTCTTGCGGTAGATCTTGCGTTAGCTTGTGGAGCTTGTGTAGGTGACGATTGATTGGGTATTGTAGGCTTGCCGGCGAAGTAGGCCTTGGTCTTTTGATACTTGATGTCATCCGCTACTTGGCGCTCCGCCTTGGTGGCTTGGTGTACTAGCTCCATGAGGGAAGTGTAAGGTTGGAACTCGACAATTCTCTTGATGGGGTAGTTAAGGCCGTTCATGAAGCGCGCCATTGTTTGTTCTTCGGATTCTTCTACACTTGCACGCATCATGGAAGTTTCCATTCCTTTGAAGTACTTGTCGACGGACTTGATGCCTTGCTTGAGTTCTTGTAGCTTCTTGAATTGGTCGCGTGTATAGTGCATTGGGACAAAGCGTGCTCGCATCTCTCGCTTCATGTCTTCCCAAGAATCAATAGGCACCTCATCGTTCTCTTCACGCATTATTTGTACTTGTTCCTGTTAGGGTAATAGATGCTTGTATTATCAGGGGGCCAAAGGCCACAATATATAGTACATGTACAGGTGCAAATATACAGGAAACCCCCTAACACATGGGGAAACTACAATATACAAATATATACTCTAACACCCCCCCTCAAACTCAGGGTGGATCCAGAACACTGAGTTTGGAGAGTAAGAAGTCATGTTGCGCTCGGGTTTGTGCCTTTGTAAAGAAATCCGCCAACTGCAAGTCTGAAGGCACATAATGAAGCGCAACAACCTGATCCTGCACCTGAGCACGTGTATAAAAAGCATCAACACCAATATGCTTGGTCAGCTCATGCTTGACTGGATCACGTGCAATACTGATAGCACCTGTACTGTCACACAAAAGTGGAGTGGGTGTCGTAATAGAGACCCCAAAATCTGCAAGCAACCACCGTAACCAGGTCACCTCAGCAATCAACGAAGCCATAGCTCGCAGCTCGGCCTCAACACTCGAACGGGAAACCGCGACCTGTTTCTTCGTCTTCCAAGCAACAAGCGAACCACCAAGAAACACACAGTAAGCAGAAAGTGAACGACGATCCGAAGGATCACTCGCCCACATAGCATCCGAGTAGCACTGGAGCTGGAGAGAGCTGGAGCTAGGAAAGAAAAGACGACGAGTAATCGTGCCACGAAGATAACGAAGGACACGAAGGAGATGACTATAGTGAACGGTGGTAGGAGCTGAGACAAACTGACTCAGAATATGAACAGGATAAGAAATATCAGGACGAGTGACAGCAAGATAAACAAGACTCCCAACAAGATGGCGATAACGTGTGGGATCCGAAAGAGGATCACCATCAGTAGGGCTAAGCTTAACATTAAGCTCCATAGGAGTCTCAACTGTACGCTCATCCACAAGGGCAGCACGAGTAAGAAGGCCCTGAATATACTTTTCCTGGGAGATATAAAAGCCATCAGAAGTGGAGGAGATCTCAATCCCAAGAAAGTAGCGAAGAGGACCAAGATCAGTCATAAGAAACTGATCACGAAGACGAGCCTTGACAAGGCAATATACTCAGGATCATCACCAGTAATGATCATATCATCAACATAAAGAAGGAGAAGAGTGCGTCCACGAGGAGAAGTGTGAACAAAAAGCGCTGGATCATGAAGACTAGGAGAGAAACCAGCAGCAGTCACCACAGAAGCAAAGCGCTCGAACCAGGCACGAGGGGCCTGTTTCAGGCCATAAAGAGAACGTCGAAGACGACAAACCATCCCATCAGGTACAGAATACCTAGGAGGAGGCTGCATGTAAACCTCCTCACTCAACTCGCCATTAAGAAAAGCATTCTGAACATCAAGCTGGGACACAGACCAGCGTCGAACAGAAGCAACAGCAAGAAGAGTACGCACAGTGGTCATATGAGCCACAGGAGCAAAAGTCTCATCATAGTCACGGCCGTGCTCCTGCTGAAAACCACGAGGCACAAGACGCGCTTTATAGCGCTCAAGAGATCCATCAGAGCGGGTCATAATCTTATAGACCCACTTACACGTAATAGGACGGACACCAGGAGGTGGAGAAACAAGATCCCAGGTGCCGGTGCGCTCAAGCGTAGCAATCTCCTCAGCCATGGCAAGCTGCCATTCGGGATATTGCTCAGCATCCCGATAAGAAGTCGGCTCGGAGACAACAGAGAGACCATACTGACTAGGAGAGTAACGGTTCGGAGGACGACGCGAACGAACAGGCGGAAGATGTGGAGAACTAAGAGACGCATCAGCAGAAGACAACTCATCAGAAGAAGAAGAAAAAGGATCGGCAGAGGAAGGATCCGAAACCGGAGAACGAGGAGAACTAGACGGAGGAGATGATTACGCCAACGAAGGGGGCGCATCAGAAGGAAGAGATGGAGGAGAAGGAACAGCAGAAGGTGTATCAGGAAAGAGAAGAAAAGAGATATCATCCACCGGGTAAGTACCAGAGGTGGGGCGAGGATAGAAGGAACGCGTCTCATCAAACGTGACATCACGAGAAATGCGCATCCGACGACCAACAGGGTCCCAGCAGTGATAGCCTTTATGCTCATCACTGTATCCGAGAAAAACACACTCAACAGACTGAGCAGTCAGTTTGGTGCGTTCGCGAGGAGGGAGAAGGACATAGCAAACACAACCAAATGAACGAAGAGTCGAGTAGTCTGGAGAGTTACCAGAGAGACGCTCGAGTGGAATTCCACCGTGAAGAGCAGCAGAAGGCTGAATGTTAATGAGGTAAGTCGACGTAGCAACAGCCTTAGCCCAGAAATGCGGCGGAAGAGAGGAAGCAATCATCATAGCACGGGTAGTCTCAAGAATATGATGATGCTTACGCTCGGCGACACCATTTGAGCATGGGCGCCGAGACACGAGAACTGAGCAAGGGTGCCCTGCTCAGCAAGGACACCACGCAGGTGCTGGGAGATATACTCTCCTGCAGAGTCAGCACGAAACACCGAATAGGAGTGGAATACTGAGTACGAACCATGGCCACAAAGCGCTGATAAATAGCAAGCACCCTCACTGCGAGAGCGCATAAAGAACAA
>QRDG01001492.1:373972-487245 GCA_012064385.1 Puccinellia tenuiflora | reverse complement strand
TCATCATTACTCCACTGGTCCATTTTCATATTTCATCTATTTCACTATACAATTAACCGCTTTGTTTTCTGCGAGACCGGAAAGATTGACAACCTTTCCGCCGTTGGGGGAAAAGTATTTTGGTTGAGTATGTGCAGGTCCACGTCTGTTGAAGATTAAGCGCCAGAGATCTTCAACATTCACTTTGTTGTTGATTTCAAGATCCTATTGGTTCGATAAATCTCGGTTCGTTATCGAGGGAAAACTACTGCTTGCTACATCTCCGCCTTCGCTTGGGGCACCACCCAACTCTTCATCAGTAGCAATCAGTGCTGCTCGTGCGACGCTTCATCGGATTGGATCTCGAAGGATAATACATCTCCTCGTGACTAGATGAGTCTAGTTGCGGGGATCGACTAACCAACCCCTGCATCGACAAAACGCGTTTGCTCATTCTTCAAGGGTAAGAGATTGGATCTCCTCCTCGCTATCTTCGTCTAATAGATCTAGATCCGTTGGGTTTCTTCCGCTTGTTTCGTAGGAACATTTTTGTTTTCTATGCAACGAACCCTTCATGTGGCGATGAAGATTCCGTCGACGGCAGCAGCAGCGGAGGTCATCATTCGGAGGATGACTTCACGAGCTCGAGCTTATGGTGCTATCTGTTGATGCTCGAGCTCGAGCTCGTGAAGCTCGAGCGAGAAGCGAGCGCAGAGCGATGAGTGAAACTTGCCAGTCCAGCCTATTCAGACAGACAAGTAACGGCCATTACTCTTGACCGTCTACCGAGCGCCATGTCATTCTGATGAGTGGGCTCTCTTGTCATAATTCGTGTCAAATCGCCGTCACACGAGTTTTAGCGCGGCCCGAATAGTGGTGGTTTTATGTCCCGGGAACGTAAAGTGGTGGATTTTGAGAATCTCAGCCGCAAAAGCGGTGGTTTTATGCTAATTACTCCTGGATGATGGGAATTTTTTTAGATATGGGAATGCTTTTGGCTTTTCCTTTTTTTTCTCGAGAAAGCTTTTCCTTTTTTTGATACATATGCACGAGGGCGCACATTACTTGTATTCATACGAGTTGGAAAACATTACAAAGACGCATACAAGCAAAGAAATACAGAGAGGATACAGGCAATACCACTGCTGCTTCACTCCTTCGTCTTCCTCGCAATTCGTAGGATGAGAAGAGCTCCTTACCCAAAGGCGTTGATGAACCGTAATAACCACCAGTTACGAAGAACTGGATCTGAAAACCAAGATACACCATCGGCCGGGGACACACCCCAAACTCCTTCCACCCCGAATCTAGGCCCGACGACGAACCACCTCACAAGAGATGGCCAGATCCCCTACTTTCGAACCGCAGGTCATCACAGCAGCAACCAACATCCGCTCCATCCAGCACACCGCCGTCACCACGAACGCCGCAACGACGGACTACAACCACAATGACGACTCCGCAAACTCCGTGTCAGCACCCCACGAAGCACCTCCGCAGCGGGGGAGGAGTTGGGAGACCTTATTCCACGTAGCTTTTCCTTTTTTTTTTCTTGACAATGGCCATTGTGGACTTGTGGTGTCCCTAATTTTGGCAGAATTTGGGATCCGGTGCTACTTCTGGCCGGGCCGGAGTCTCGGGGCGGTCTGCGCCCCAGTACCACACCGTTCCGGCGGAGCAGGTCAGCGGCCCAGCACTGCACCGAGCAAGAGAGGAAGGAACGGCGAACCCTATACCCCGCGTAACACGGAGCGTACAAAGCTCTGTGCACCCCAGTTCCGCGAAGAGGGTGGTTATGGGCCCGACCCAGTTTCAAGAGGAGGAAGAAGACGGCCGGAAGAGGAAGAANGGCTTGGGAAAGAGAGAGCCCTGACGGCACTGCAGAGCAACGGCTCCACATTTGAGAAGTGGGCCACCAGAGTACTCGGGCTTGGGATCACAATAGAAGAGCTCTAGCCAGAGGTCCAGATCAGGCTTGATTTGAAGATAATCCTCACATAGAGTGATGAAATTGGAAAGATTCAAGATGGAATCGGGGGCGAGATCGTGGATTCTGAGCTTGTAGAAGTCAAGGACTTGACGGAAGAAGAGATTGCCGGGGGGAGTGAAGCCGCGGAAAAGATGCTCACCGAAAACGACGACCTCCCCGATGACCGGTGAGGGCTCTCTCTCCTCGCCGGCGGCGCGCCAGGAGATACTGGCAGAGATCAGCCCCGACTCCTCATAGCCCTTGAGGGTATATTGGGTCAGTAGGGATCTGCCCCAGTTGGCGGAGATGGTCCGCTTGGATGCGGGTGCAGCAGCAGCAGCGGCGGCGGTGGCGATGTCGACCACCGAGCTCATGGCTTTCTTCCCCTTGGCGGCCTTGGAGAGCTTGGGTGCCATGGGGGAAGGGAGATGAACGTGCGTGCGTGGGAGAGAACACGTGCGCGCGACAAAGGAAGAAGACGATGCGGGAGCAGAGAGGATAAAATGAGATCTGGTCCCCCCGCTTAAATAAAGGGGATAGGTGGAACCCTAGAGAATAACGGCGCTGTCTGTTGCGCCGCATGCGCGGGAATCTCGGGATGAATCTGTTGCAATTTGGCCGGTCAAGATACGCGGCGAAATCGAGGCGTCCCGACAGTCAATGTCAACGGATGGCACGTGCGGAAATGAGATAAAAAAATTTAGAAAGGCCGACTCGTTTTTAAGGATGTAACAGCCCCAGTTTGGTACCCTAAAATATGGGCCAAATTTTCACTTTTCATTTCATATTGCATCATGGCATCCATGCTTAATTTGCTTCACATGAATTAATGATCACCTGAAATAATGGTATGGCAACCACTACAAAAACAATGATGGTGAATGATGTTGGTTAAACAAGAATTCAAATTGAACCTACCTATTTGTCCAGGAAGTTCCTATAAATTCAAATATGAATTTTGCAAAGGTAAATTAAAACCCTAAATCAAAATATTTTAACAAATCACCCAAAATGCCTGTGAGCCAATTTGAATCAAGTACACATAAAAGTATTTCCAAATGGGATGAAATTTTTATGACTGCTTCTTGACGAAATAAACTTGCTTTACAAATTTTTTCTCAAAATTTTGGAAAGAGTTTAAGTAGCCCAATAAAATGTTTTAAATAAAGGGCAGAGATGAAACTAAAGCAAGTTTGTTCTACAAACCTTCCTCCAATGAGCTCCAAATTTTATCAGTGCATCCTTGTGCCAAATCATAATTTTCCACAAAATTTCATCAAATTTGGAATGTCAGAAGTGCTTCAATTAAATAGGAGAAGCTGCTGTTTTAAAAGGAAAAGAAAGGAGAAACAGAGGGCAGGGGGTTTTCTGCAAATGTGTCATCGACACGGTGGCGACAGCGGCACTGTCGCCATGCCGCCGTGCCACCACCGCCCTTGCCACCACCGCACCCCACGGCCAGGCCCCCCCGCTCCTCCTCATGGTTAAAAGCACCCCGCCGGGCCCTGCCTCCCTCCCCGCTCCCTCTCCTCTCCTTCTCCCTGGAAGCCCTAACCCTAGATCGAGCCACTGCCGCCGCCGCCGTTGCCATGGTCGCCGTCGATTACGTCCGCCAGAGCTCAAGCTAAAGTCACCGTCAGCTCCGTCTAGTCGTCCTCTACCTCCTCGTCCAAGGAATCGAGCCGGAGAGCCATCAATCGCAGACGCCGCCCATCTTCTTCAATTTCAGCCGCCGGACGACGAGCTCCATTGCCGCTGCCCCCGACCATCTCCGTCACCGACGAGCACCTAGACGCGCTCAGGGTGAGCACCCCGCCCTTTTGGATATCTTCTCCCCCTCTCTCTTGCTCTAGTTCATCGCCGTCGTCGTAGACCACCACGGGCCGCCGCCGGTCGTCGTTGTCCTCGTCGCTCCGGCGACCATTAGCTAGCGGCGCCGCCGTCAGCTGGACCTCCTCGATGCGTAGAACCCGTAGGTGGCCTTCGTTAGGTCTAGGTCGCGCCGGAGCGTTGCCGCCGGGTGCGACGTCGTCGTCGGCCGCCGCGCGCCCGCGCCAGTCACGGCCTCGCCCCGGTCAAACTGACCGTGGGCCGCTCCGCGCTGATGTGGCGCCAGCATGGCCGCAGGCCCCACCCTTCAGTGGCTCTGGCTAGCCACTGGCCCAGTGAAAACGGTTCGGCCGTTTTTCTGGAATTTAATTTAAAAACAGAAATTTGTTTAAAACTTTGAAATTTCATATCTTTTGAACCACAAATCAGAAAAATGCAAATAATATGTCAAATTGCTCAGCAAAGTAAACTCTACCTGTTGGTACCATTTTCATGAATTGTGGAATAATTTAAATTGCCTTTAATTAATAAAAACAAAAAGGGCAGATTTAAATCCAAACTTGGAAAATCCATAAGTTTTTTTTTATATTGTTTCAAAAATTACAAACAAGATCTTAAAATGACCAGGGGAATGTTATCTACCTGTTAGTTAGGTTTACATGTTGAAATAAATTTTATAATTTTCTGTTAAGTTGAATTAACCAAAATGGCAGATTTAATCTCAATTTTGGGAAATTCATAACTTAAGAAATAATCACTCAAAAATTGTGAATAAGATACCAGTGTGATCAACATGCCAAATGCTATCAAACCATGTTAACATCAACTCATGATCACAAATTATTATTTGATGATTATTCATAATTTGATTAAATGAATATAATTCAATTATTTAATTAATTGTCTATTTATTCATCGGTACTCCGAGAATTACAAATAAAGTACCAAAATGATCAGAATGACAAACCCTACCCATTACATGTCATGTTCATGCATATTGAGCCACCTTTCTAATACTTTAATAATTTAGGAAGGATGTGGTCACTAAGAAAAATATGGGGTTGTTTCCAAATAATTGCACCAATTATTTGGAACTCCATTTAAATTGTTAGATAAAGGGAATGTTGATATTCTTGCATCAATTTGACATGTCATCATGTGATTGTGCATTGCACCTTATCTTCGTGTGATTTATTTGTTTTTCCATATTGTTTGGGTATCGATAGATTCCGGAGTGGAGGTTAATCCTACAAACCCCGACGAGCAGTACTACGCGCCCGGGCAGCAAGGCAAGAGATAACCTAACCTTCTTGGCATCCTAGCATCCTATGATTTTATCAAATTATTTTATCCACCATAATATTGCATGCGATTCAAACGTCGCTTATGTTCAAAATATAGAGAATCCTATAAATGCATGTTTTTCCCCGAGCCAATCACATGTATCCCTACCTATGAACCCTAGAGATGATGTGTGGGCCTGAGACAATAATCTAGCTGTTGGGTTTATATGCTTAGCTATGCTTAGCCATGCTTAGTTAATTAATATTTATGTCCGTGGTTTATTTCTATAATTGTTGATGTCGATGGAATGATGCGGACTTGGTGGATATGTGGAGGCGCTTAAATTAAATGCTAAGACAGCTTGGGTGAGTTGCCATCGGGGATGGTGTTTTGCCTCACTCTTGCCCCTAGGTGCGAGTTCTTTACCTCTTGAACCAAGACGAGCTTGCTGCCATTGGTGGGTGTATGGGCGCCTTACTAACCGAATAACTTGTGCGGGCGTATCCAAGGGTCCTCTAGTTCGGTTTTCCATTTGCGTGTGAGTGGAAAAGATGACGTTGATGAGGATTTGTGTTTAGGGTGTGGCGATGGGGCAGGGGCTGAAATAGGCTGGGTAAACTTGCCCTGTGGCCACTGATGACTCTTGGATAGTCTCACGTGAGGTAAAGGTTTAACCGCGCCCGCTTGCCGGCCTTCCCCGGAAGAGGGCCACTCAGGTGGGCCGGACGGTACCAATGGGTAAATTAGTACACCCCCTGCAGGGTTTAATCTTTTCGAAAAGCCGTGTCCGCGGTTATGGACGACTTGGGAATAGACGATAAGACCATAGAGAAACTTAACCTAATTGATATGGCAGCTAAAGGTTGCATAATCAACGTGTGATAAAAGGTTCATTTCCTCGAGGGTGATTCGAGGGAGTGCCTTTTTGGTGGAGGTGGGAGATGGTTATGGTTACAAGTAGGTTCGATGAGAACCGAATATGAACAGTTTACTCTCTTATCCCCTTTTTGAAAAATCTTCTGAGTAGACGAATGCCAGGTGTCGATTATGTCTCGGTTTATGAAAATTAGCTTTATGCAAAAGAAACACACATATAGCTTTAGAGCCTCCGTCAGCATTGGGCCTATATCGCCCTACTAAACTTGCGAGTACGTCGTACTCAGTCTCTCTTTGCTGCCTCTATGATTTTATATCTCAGAGGAGGACGACCCCGAACAGCTAGGTGGGTTCTTTGTTGACGTCGACTACTAGTCTGGGGTTCCCAGGTGGCAGTTTGGGACCGTGGAACAAGCTGGTTTGGGTGATGTTTATTGTAGGCCTCTTAGGCCATATATTTGCTTCTTGTTGTTAGACAACACTACCCGCTTCCGCTTGATGAATTGTTGGATCTGTGATCCTTTTGATGTGTAATATTTGTATTCTTCTCGTTATATGAGTTGCTATATGTTTTGTGTCGTAGAGTCATGCAATGTGCCAGTTGTTCCACAAGTCTTGATCTCTCTACTATACAGGATAGCTATGTCCGTTGTACAGAGCTTCACTGTATAGTTTTGGGGTCGGGGCATTACAAAGGACGAGTCCTTAGTATACATGAGCAGGAAGTCTGCCCTCCTAGCCAACTCGTAAAGGGCTACAGCCACCTGGCCAACAAGAGAGTGGGGGTCGAGTGTGGAGGCTTGAGTAAAGGAGAGGGCCGGTTTGTTTTTTATCAAGTTTGTTATATTTGTGCAAGAATTCATCTTGGGACCAACAGCAGGCGACTTCTGAGCTGTCGACTTCAAAAGAGAAGTCGGAGAAAAGGAGTCAGACAAATATGCCAAGACTGTTCCCAAGATAAATTTGGGGGCTACTGATGGGGGCATACTTTCTGGGTAGGCCCATGGAGCCAGAAAGTGGACCCGCCAAGACCCAGGAGGCCCAAGTCGGGTTAAACTTCAAGCAACATGGGCTGGACAAGGAACAAGCCGGCCAGCCCGTTACGAGTCAGCGGAAGGGAAAGGACCCGGCACGGACCGGAGTCCTAATACAACCCGGAGGACCAACTCGGAAGGTGAAGACCTAGAGTAGGACTCCATATTCATGGGTAACTCGGCATAAGTTGTAAGTCCAGGGACCCGGCCGCCTTTATAAGGAGGGCCCTGGACCTTAGATCGATAAGCTCTCAAGAAACACCAAACCCGTAGTCGCCGACTCCCAAGTTAGAGGAGTCAGAACCCTGTAATCGAGATCAAGTCCACAACAATAAAGAACAAGCAGGAAGTAGGTCTTTACCTCTAAACAGAGGGGCCGAACCTGGGTAAACTCCTTGTCCCCTTGTCGAGATTAACAACTCCTGTGTCCTAGTCGCCAATGGCCCCACAACTTAGCTTCCCGGAGGAAGTACATGCTGTGACAACCCCACGACACTGACCGAACCGGTGATGTTCTTCTTTGCCTTCTTGGAGGCGACCCTCAAAACACCGTGTTGGTACAGTTCAAATAGAAATCGTTATCTGCTTGCTTGATTTTCAATTGATGTATTGCAAATTTAGTTACACTATTATTTGTTTGGAGTGTTTTTGTTTGATGTGCACACTTTTCAAGTGTTTTTCAGGAAGTTTGTCGAAGCTGAGAGTTCATGTCTCGAATAGTTTAGCAATGTTAGCTTTCAAGCAAGTTTTTATGTACATGATAAAGACATCATATTTCATTCAACATCATTTATGTGCACAACAATTGCAGTTTCTTAACAGCAATTTTTGTTGTACAGCTTTCAATACTATATAGGTGTTACAAATTATCTATGTTATGCACTCTTGATTTCTCAGACAAATAAAGTAATTGGAAGCATTATTTTCTGACCACACTACAAAACATTGGACCCTTCAACCTTGGATACCTTGATGAATCATATGATTATTCTATAGAGACTACTCTTGGTTTCAAGAATCATGGTATTCACTAGCAACTACGATCCTTTTCTACGATGAGAGTTCGAGGTGCGTTGGCAGCCTTCACATGTTTTATATGAACTGGTCAATTCAGCTGATAAGCATTTTTCCTTTTTAGGGCACAAGTAAATTTTATGTCGCTACGCTTCACATGTTTTATATCACTGCTATCTTTGATACTGTTTTCAGTGCGTGCACACAAATAGTTTGCTGATGAACCGACTAATCCTTCATATATTTATATTCAGGTTCAGACATGATGTTTTGGTTCCTGCAGGCTACACTACACAAGACATCATATTAGGTATGTTGTCTGATATATGCCCAACTGAGATGTACGATCTTATGAACAACATCAAATATGAATATTCTCCTTTTATGGGTGATAGCAAAACGAGAGATCTCACTATCTTATTTATGTTGATTTTGTAGTGAAATAAAATGAGAAATTCATATGAAGAACAAGTAAGATTCTCTTTGTACGTTCGTTTAGCTCAAAAAAGGGTCCACGAGAGCTGACTGGCCCGTGAAACTCGGTACCTACAACTTGATTGCCCTACAGAAACTGTTATTAACAGTAAAATTTTGGTTGTGCCATTTAAATCCAATAAGGGGTCGTTTGGATCCCATCATTTGTATGGAATTCATTTTCAGATTCCATGCTTAACCTGTTTGGATGTCATGGAATTGGAATGTCATTTCATTTGGAATTTCAGAGAATGCCTTTGCTATGTTAAGTCAATTCATATCCCTACCCCTGTCATTTGTCTGAAATTCATTTCATTTGGTTCAAATGAAATGAAATGACGGGTGCCAAACGGGTCCTAATAGTTGGTGAGCCGTTGGTATGTTGAGAATGGGTTTGTTTTGTATTAATGGAAGTTGTGATTCTTGCTAGGATGGCCATGCATGCTGATGTAGGATTTTTGTAAACACTTGAATCTATGTATTATAATCTTCTTATCGGAGTAGGTTTTCTGATAACATTATTAATTAGTGTCATCGCACTTCTTGTGTGCCAAAATATTAACTGCCTATGATATGATATAATATACTATGTGTGCTTAAATCTTATTATGTAGTGAGCTTGCCGTTGGTTCCATGTGTATCATGTGATTTTCTACTATCATATTTGATTTATTCATTTTTCCTATCTATCTATCTATCTATCTATCTATCTATTATATTATTAAAACACAAGACAACCAACGGTGGAGATTCATCCCTCTAATATAAGACATCTCTCAATGGTTTAGATTAAAGAGGATTCACGACGCGTACTAGATGGCCTAATTGATCTCTTGCAATCTCAAGAGGAGGCGTATACAAGCTGGAGTCTAATTGATGAATTTCAAGACCGGCATGATCAGGATCCACGGCATGCACGTTATAAATGGCCTAATTGACCTCTTGCAATCTCTAGAGGTCTAATATAAGACATCTCTCAATGGTTTAGATTAAAGAGGATTCACGACGCGTACTAGATGGCCTAATTGATCTCTTGCAATCTCAAGAGGAGGCGTATACAAGCTGGAGTCTAATTGATGAATTTCAAGACCGGCATGATCAGGATCCACGGCATGCACGTTATAAATGGCCTAATTGACCTCTTGCAATCTCTAGAGGAGGCGTATAAAAGCTGGAGTCTAATTGATTAATTTGAATATCAGTATGATGTTGTTTAAGGATACGAAACCATTGCCAGGTCTATTTCCATGGTATTAGAGACAATTTGCTACTCGCATGGGTAGCTATACACCCGTGTGTTATACGGAGATGTAACCCGTATATATCTGTTTTAACTTGTTTTACTAGTAAAACACGGATATTTGGTGTACAGAACTGGTTTCGGAATTTTCAAAAAAAACATTTTTTAGTCATCATGTTTAGCTGTTTTTCATAATTGACTTTTTTGTTGACTTTTGGGTCAAACTTTACTAAAAAATCATAGTGAATGAAAAAAAATTGAAAAAAATTCAAAATACTTTTTAATAATTCCATCAACTCTATTAGTGACATCCCCTTATCTACTTAAGTAATCTCATTTTACCGTTGCATATACATTTCGATCAAACTTAGGATGTGTAGCTACCTATGGGGGTAGCAAGTCTTTTCTGATGGTATTAATATGCATCTACAATCAGGCCAGCTGACGGAAACGCATCCACAGTACGTGACGGCGCCATGACGCCCAGCAAAGGGGAAGCACACGCAATCAGCACATCTGATCAAGTACAAACCCGGAGGATTCGACGGCGCTGGCCGCTACAAGACAAATTAGGCTGCTACAACGCGCGACCGGCCTATTGTTCTTCGATCTGGATATCATGGATATGGAGGCCATCCTAGGATAGTTCTTCACGGGGAGGACCCTGCTGAAGGAGGAACTGCTGGCTTCCTATTGCTGCAATACCACAAGCGCTCTGTATGTCATGGAAGTGGACGTCATCTATGATACATCGTCTTCATCGGCAGGACCCAGCTCGAGGAGCAACTGCAGGACCCATCCCGAGGAACAACTGCCAGCGACCAGATTAATTTGAAGAGACCGGTATGATGTTGTTCATACAAAGATACGAAACCATTGCCTGATCTATTTCCATGGTACTAATATGCATCTGCAACCAGGCCAGCCGACGGAAACACAACCATAGCAGGCGACGATGCCATGACACCCTAAATCGGAAGCACATGCAAGCAGCACCTCCGATCAAGTACAAACCCTGCGGATCGACGGCACGACATCGATGGATACAGCGCGCTCCCACGCAGCATGAACCCAATACGGCCGGACCCATGAAATCAGCACGTCCAACTAATCGAATGAAGGATAATAGCAACATCGTCGTTTTTTGAGATAATAACAGCAACACGGTCAACTATAGGTAATACCCTGTCGATCACCCGCTCCACGTGTGGTTTAGATGTAGATAAAGATGTCTTACTTCTTACAAACAATAAAATAGTGTGCAAGAAGTTTAGCGAGCTAACTAGAAAAAAGGTACTTCGTCCATCCTGAAAAGGATGTCACAAATTTCTCCTATCTAGATGGGAATCACGTCTATATGCATCCATGTTTTGACATCCTTCCTAAAACAAAGGGAGTACTACATTTAAGAGGAAGTAATGAGAAGAATATATTAACCGCTAGGGATTTTCTTTACATATTTGACAACAGTTTTGACAGAAGTTTTGTCTATTTTCTTTTGGGAAGTAATGAGAAGCATTTGTTGAAAAACGAAACAAATCATAGCATGTTTCAGCTGCCAATGCACGCATGAAAGGCAAACATAATTACTTGATATTTATTTTGAGCGTTTAGAGGAGTTTTCACTCGGCTGTTCCATCTATATCAAAAGCACACATCTCAAGGTTCTAATTCTGCAGTTTCCCTATTAGAAGTTCTGATCAGTGCTGAATTTTTTGGTAATTTGAAATTTTTTGCAAGATGGCATAACGTTTTGTACTTAAAGTGCACCAGGAAAAGCCAAAAAGTAGATCTCTTGGTGGCATAAAATTCTCACAATTTATTTCTTCGAGATACAGTAGCTTTCATTATATACAAATACATTGCATATAGCTCAGTAGATTAGAATTAAGGTAGTGAAGTTTTATGTTTCGTAAAAACTTTATTATTTTGAAAAGAATAGGATTTGAACTGCCTTTTTCCAAGTATTCTTTTGCAAGTGTATTTGAATATGAGTATGTTTTGAACAAAATATCTTACTTATATTTTATTAAATGGATGACCTTTTTTGAAGCCTCGCGGAAAAAAATCTCACGCTGCAAAAGATATCCACCTGATTTTTAATTTTTAATTTTTGATAAAGATATGATTCTCAATAAGGTATCGTTAGCCATCCAGCACAATTTTCAGGGCAAACTAAGCCTACAGTATATTGCGGTTCGCATTCCCTGAAATCATTCCAGTTGGTCGTGCACACCAGTCCTGTCGAACCTAACACTCTAAATATTATGTTGTTATCTCCTCCCTGTTAAAAAAGATTGGGATCAATCATTCGTGATGTCCCCTAGGAAAAGCTTGGTTTCCCTGCTTTCGATATTTGTTCAAATATGTGTTCTTTTCGTTTTGTTTGCAGAAGAATCTCCAATATTTCCATATGGGTCATCAACTACGGGACAAGAAATGTCTTTATCTCATGATTTGCTTGGCGTGGTTAGGGAGGCGTTAGTTCACGTAAGCGGAGACAGGACAACATGAAGATGGGGGAGGATGGCTACACATAAAAAGAACTAGATTCATTGTGTTATGCATTATACTAGGAATCTTGGGTGCAAACTTGCTCTCAATCTACAAAACCTAATTCGGAAGCACCCAAGGAAAATATAATTATCAAGCATGATATTTGCAAGTAGTACGTAGTTTCTCAATAATCAATGTTTTATGTGTTTTTCTTCGGTTTTACTGATTTATTGATGCCTCGGTGTTATGTATGTTGTGGAAAGTTGTGTGTTGAGATTTAAGAAATCGTACAATTCATGTAAGAAGCTGATGACTACCAAGTGCAGGAGATCAATTGTAGTACCTTTCAATTAGAAAAGGTTGTCGAACCCACGGGGAGCTGAAGGTATTGGTTTACAAGAATGATAAATAAAACAATGAAAGATGCAAGTGCTTTTTTTTTTGGATTTTTGGTTGTATAGTTGCAAAAATAAAAATGCTGAAAATAAATGGTAGTAAGTAAAAGCTCTCAAAGAGAGAAAGCCCAATCCTCTATGTGGCAAGAAGACAAGCTCAAGTGATGTGTGTCTTATATGTGGAAAACGTTCCCGAGGGCGGCATGGATGTTGCTAGGCATAGAGATTTATTAAACAACACGTTGAATATCTTGTCAAGTTTTAATCTTCTTTGGACGGAGCCAAGTAAATGACTGCACAAGAATTATTAAGACATAATGTCCCACCATAGCATTACACTCTAAGGTCCCCGATACTAATTCCCCATAAAGTAACTTCATGACTCGGTCTTAGGTTTACTTGTCCTCCTAAGTCTCCCTCAATTCATCACACTACGGTGTTCTCCTATGAGACCATATAGGTGAAGTGTTGTGCAGTCGACGTTCGCACATCACCATCATAGAATCACATAAAAAGATAAAACACTAGACAAAATACCAACACATGTCATATATAAATCATTGCCAATTCATCCTATGCCCTCGGGAACATGCGGGAACTACTCACAACGTGCAAACATAATGATATTCGGTGGCATAAGTGGTACAACACAATCTGAAAATATAACTTCACCTCCAAATAATGACAAGTACTCAATCACAAACATGAATAGGAGCACAAGACAAGTATCTAGGGTATAGCAACTCTCAAACAACGAGGGGGACGGAGTGGATCACAAAGATGATGATGGAGATGGTGCTGATATTGGTGATGGTGATGATGTAGAGGCCTCCTCCCACGTCAAGGAGGAGAAGTGATGATGATGACGATGATTTCCCCCTCCTCCGGAGCTCTGGAGCGGCAAGATCTGATCCCCCTCGGAGCGAATCAGGAGTTTCGCCACCGCCGCCTCCTCGGATGGACTTGGAAAAATTAGGGTGTTAGTTTTTTGGCCGAGACGAAGGCGTGTTAAAAATCCCCGAGCGAGGAAGTGCCCGAGGCTCCATTTGGTGGGTCCCACGTGGCTAGATTCTTTGGCCACGTGGGGCCCCTCTTTTGGGCCTCGTGGCTCTTCTTCCTTCGATATTCTTCCCACTGTTGTTCTCATGATGAAAAACCAGCTGTGCAATTTTCCTTTTCTTATTTGGGTCCCTGTAGCTCCTGAAACATTAAAAACAAGAAAACGGAGGTTTTCTGCCTCCCAGAAATTAAATACCAAAAATAGGGACTTTTTATGAAAGTCCCATAAATCATCTAAAACATGTAAAAATAATGATATAACAATGCTAATAACATTCTAATATGATAATATAAGTTGTATAAATGATGATATAAAATGCACGTATCAACTCCCCCAAGCTTAAACCTTTACTCGTCCTCGAGTAAGTAAGGACATAGATCATCACATGCATCAATGGACTTATGGTTGATAAATAAATACGGGCATTGTATCATCATCATATTCAATTGCAATGTAAGATTAATGAACTAAAACCCATACACATAAGGGCAACATCAGTAGAAGCTCTAGCAATCACCCCCTTACTTTTGAAAGCAAATAACCATTGTATGTTGGACAATTGGATCATACTACTTTTCACATGCTTTTGTTCTTTGTGGCAAGCATTATAATATTTGATACTTTGCTGAAATTTAAAGACAAGATAAACTCTTATTGAATAACTAGTTAAAAGAAGACAAATAAAAAGATAGATATGATATTGTTTATCCCCTTGCTTCACTAGTAACTAGTACAAACTTATTCATGGATATTTCAATCAAGTTCTTATGCTCAATACAACCTTTATCTCACACGTTCCGTGGCTTGCCGAATCCTCGGGTGCCCTCCTATTCATTCACTTTTCAAGAGCATAAGTATTAAAATATCCGTGATCATTAATTTGCTCAAAAGATACTAGAGTATAACAAGAGTGTTTCATATTCTTTTCATTGACCTTCTTAACTCTTTATTCTACAAGACTACATCTCTACTTTAAACTATTAATTTTCAAGTCATGTTGACTCATTCTCTTTACTTATTCTATAATGGGATAATTCTACAATTGTCCAACACACATCAAGTTAATTAAATTCAAGGTAAGATGTGACTGAAACTTCTAAACATGCCACGCTCATTTGCATGAGTGTTACCCATAAATCTCCAAACAAGAGAATCATGGATGACACCATACTTTAATATCCATTGATAAACCACAAGATAGGGATACATGATAATGCTCTATGAGCTCACACAAGCCTAAAAGAGATTGATACTAAACGATAAAAGCAAAACACACCATGACTAAACAGATAGATAAACTAATAAAGATAAAGACTAGGTTGAACTCCCCCAAGCTTGACGTTTTGCTAGAGCCTCTTTATTTCTTTTCCTTCCTGCCTTCATAATAATTATCTTCAAGGTCTCCAACGATGCTCATCATAAGATTATAGGCCTCCTCAAACTTGCTTGCAGCTTTTCCTAGTCTCTCCATGAGATTCTTCTCCACCGTCTTCTTGCTAGGCTTCCACTCCGGGCTTGGTACTTTTACATTGGGGATCTTACGATCCCATTCACCAGGGTAGTTCTCTTGGGTGGCATGCTGAACTTCCCTGTCAATAAGAGTAGAAACCACGTTTTTGCTTAGAAGTGCATGCCTGGGAACCTTCCCTCATGTGCTCATACGCGCCGACTGCCTCTTGTTCCCAAGAGACACGTCCACCCTTACACCAGCAACAGGGATGGGAGAAGGTGGTGCTGTTGCAATAGGAGTGATGTCGGCGAAGGGCTTGTATTCTTCTTCTTCTTCCTTCTCCATCTCCTCCTCGCAGTCTTCATCATCGGAGTAGTCCTTCCTCTTCCTATTCCTCCTCCATATGGACGTGGGGCTGTTGCCCTCGAGTTCATCATCATCATCATCCATGGAGGAGCATTGGTAGGAGTCTCCCGAAAACATAGCTAAAACCTGACAGGCAGAAACAGCAAAAACAAAGATCGCTCGAAAACGCTTGGTGCGAGATTAGATCGATGGAAGGGGGTATATATTGAAGGTTTTGAGGTCAAGACGAAGCATCGGAGTCGAAAACGAGATGAAACGGAACTCCGAGGGGCGAAAGGAGTGGGCCCATGCGGCCAAAGAATCCAGCCGCGTGGGACCCCCTCTTTTCCTCCTCGGGGCTCCGTTCCTTCCAAGTTTCTTGTCCCACACGTTAATTTCCATAAAAAATGACTCCCGTAAAATTCCACGCAATTCCGAGAAACTTTCCAACACAAAAGTTACCTATTATTGATTTTGGGTTTCAGAAACTGCAAAATTCTTCGCAATTACCTCCTCCGGTGTCTTTAAATTCAACTCCTCCACCTTTTCGATGAAGGTCCTTCCTGCAATATAATGTTTAAGGCGTTGTCCATTGACTACATGAGGTTTACCTTTCATATCACCGTGAAGACGGATAGCTCCTGAACGGTACACTTCCTGTATAACTAATGGTCCCTGCCACTTTGAAACTAACTTTCCTGCAGAAAACTTGAAACGAGAGTTGTATAATGAAACTTGGTCCCCTACTTTGAATTCTTTCCTCTTAATTCTTTTGTCATGCCAAATCTTAACTTTTTCTTTAAACATTTTAGCATTTTCATAAGCTTCGTTCCTCCATTCATCTAGTAAGTTTAAATCAAGAATTCTCTTCTCTCCCGCAGTTTTAAAATCAATGTTCAATTGTTTAATGGCCCATCTAGCTTTATGCTCTAATTCAACAGGTAAATGACAAGCTTTTCCATAAACCATTTTATAAGGAGACATTCCCATAGGATTTTTTGTAGCGCCCCGACCCCGGAATTATACAGAGAGGCTATGAAACCGACACAACCATCAATGTATAAAACAAAGATCGAGACTTGTGGAACAAACCGGCACATCGCATGACTCTACGACACAAAACATATAGCAACTCATATAATGAGAAGAATACAAATATTACAAGGCAAAAGGATCATAGATCCAACAATTCAACAAGCGGAAGCGGGTAGTGTTGTCTAACAACAAGAAGCAAAATATGGCCTAAGAGGCCTACAATAAACATCATCCCAGCCAGCTTGTTCCACGGTCCCAAGCTGCCACCTGGGAACCCCAGACTAGTAGTCGACGTCAACGAAGAACCCACCTAGTTGCTCGGTGTCGTCCTCCTCTGAAATACAAAATCATAGAGGCAGCAAAGAGAGACTGAGTACGATGTACTCGCAAGTTTAGTAGGGCGATATAGGCCCAATGACTGACGGAGGCTCTAAAGCTGTATATGTATTTCTTTTGCATAAAGCTAGTTTTTAATAAACCGAAACATAAATGACACATGGCATTCGTCTACTCAGAATACTTTTATATAGTGGTAAGAGAGTATCATTATCATCTTCGGTTCTCGGCGAACCTACTTACAACCATCACCACTCATCTCACCCAAAGGCACTCCCTCGAGGAAATGAACCTTTATCACAAGTTTATTATGCAACCTCTAGCTGCCATATCAATTAGGTTAACGTTATCTATGAGCTAATCCGCCTTTCCCAAGAGCTTGTCCATAACCGTGGACACGGCTTTTCGAAAAGATTATCCCTGCAGGGGTGTACTATTTTATCCACTGGTACCGTCCGGCTCACCTAGTTGGTCCTCTTCCGGGGAAGACCGGCGAGCGGGCGCGGTTAGACCTTTACAATGCATGAGGCTTACTCAAGGACCATCAGTGGTGGAAGGACAGGTTCAGCGCTCCCAGCGCCCTGCCCCACCGTCACGTCCTACACACCATCATCCTCGTTCCTTTTTCCACTCACACCACACACGCGCAAATGGAAATAGCAAACTAGAGGAGCCTTGACAAGCCTCTCACAAATTATTCGGTCAGCGAGGCGCCCATACACCCACCATTGGAAGCATGCTCGGTTCTTGGTTCTAGCTAATAGCACTCTCAACCTAGGCGGCAAGAATGAGGCAAACCACCCTCCCCGAGGGCAACTCATCCAAGCCTTCTTAGCATTTTAATTAAGCACCCCACATATCCACCAAGTCCGCATCATTCCATCTTCAACAACCATTATGGAAATAAACAACGGACATAACTAAAAATATTTAACTAAGCCTGGCTAAGCATAGCTAAGCATATGAAAACATCAATTCTAATTTTATCTCGGGCCAACACTTCAACCATAGGTTTCATAGGTAGGGATACATGTGATTGGCTCGGGGAAGAACATGCATTCATAGGATATTCTAATATTACCAAAAGAGACATTTGAACCGCATGCAATATTATGGTGGATAAAATAATTTGATTAAAAACATAGGATGCTAAATGCCAAGAAGGTTAGGTTATCTCTTGCCTTGCTGCCCGGACGTGTAGTACGGCTCATCGGGGTAAGTAGAGGGACCCTCGACTCCGGAATCTATCGATACCCAAAAGAAATACGAAACACAAATAAATCACAAGAACACAAGGTGCAATGCTCAATCACATGATGACATGTCAAATTGATGCAAGGAAATTATTATATAAATTAACAGCAAAATTAAATGGGGAGCCAAATAATTAATAAAATTATTTGGGTTCAACCCCATATTTATCTTAGTGACCACAATCTTATAAATTATCAAATTATTAGAGAGGTGGTTCAAATATGCATGATCATGACAAGAATGGATAGGGTTTGTCATTTAGATCATTTCGGTACTTTATTTGTAAATTTTGGAGTACCGATGAATAAATAGCGAGTTAAATTAATTAGTTGAAAATAACTCCTTTTATCAAATTATGAAGAACATCGCTTAAGTATTTTTGATCATGATGTGACATTAGCATAGTTGGGTAGACTATGAAATGCTGATCAATTTGATATAACATTCACCGGATTTGACTTAACGGTTAGTAAGTTATGAAATATTCAAGCTTAACACAGAAAGCTCCGGAACTTCCGGTATGTGGACCGGTAGTTCCGGTTTGGCGGTACTTCCGGTTCCAGTTCCGGGTGTGGTTCGAAACATCCAGTACCGAAAAGGAGAATTTCCGGTACTTCCGGTGGAGTGTCCGGTAGTTCCGGTTTAGCGGTACTTCCGGTGCCACCTCCGGTTCTACTTCCGCTCAAGAACTCAAATGTCCAGTACCGAAATCTGGAGCTAGCGGTACTACCGCTTCTACTTCTGGTTTGCCGGAACTAAACTACTTCCGGCCTGCGGATTTGAGCACGGCGACGGCGGGAGCGCGCGCGGTGACCACGCGCATGTCTAGCACGCACGCGTCGACGGGGTGGCTCCTAGGGTGCGTGACTGGGCGCATTAGACGCGCAGGGCGACGGCGAGCCAAGGGGTAGCGGCGCCGCCACCTATGGTTCGCCGGGATGACGGACACGACGGCGACTGGCGGCGGGAGTGAGCAGAGCGGCGGCGACCCAGGGCTAGAGAGGGAGAGGAGAAGAACGGCGGCGTCCAGGAGGAAGAGCAGCTCACCAGCAACGCGGTGAGCTCGATGGCGAGGCTCAGGGAGGACGAGGGCGGCAGCAAACGGCTCGAACGGTGGCGGCCGGCGGCGGGGAAGAAACGAGCGGCGATGGCGTCTTGGGGCGGCTCCAGCCGATTCCTTCGGTGGGGAGGGAGAGGAGGACGAGGCGGAGATGACGGCGGCTTCAGCTCGAGCTGGGGTGGCCGGATTCGACGGCGGCGTGTGCGGCAGCCACGGCGGCGGCGGCGGAAGACAGTGCCCGATCTAGGGTTAGGGCTAGGGGGGCTGCGCATGGGGAACGGGCGGAGGGGAGAGTAAGGGGGCAGGTGAGCGCCACAGGGTTCACTTAACCCTAGGGAGCAGGTGGGATGGGGCGCGGGGTGAGCAGCGCGGTCATGGCGACAGTGTCGCCACTGGCGCCACAGGGACGACGGTGCGCCGGAACTTCCTATCACCGAACCGGTAGTTCCGGTGGACCCAGTAAAAACAGAAACGCCCTTTCTATTTGGTCAGCTAAACAAAACCTGAAAAACATACAAAAATTCTGGGACAGCCTCCACAAGATAACAAACTCACCAAACATCTACTTGGGCATTTGAGCAAAAAGACATGGCTCACAATCAACAAAGCTATGAACCACACTTAAAGGCATAACGAAGTTGCAAACAAAATGGAGACCAAGCATTTGGTTCTTTTGAAAAAGAGGGAACTTGGGGAGCTTGTTGAACCATAAGGTCACCCGTCATGTTAAGGGTGGTACCAAGCTTGCATTTCAAAGTTTATAGTTTGGGAAAGGCTGGGCTTCCCTTTTAACAATGTTTTCCAATTGTGGTTTGTTAACACAAGCAATTTAAGATATGCCATGATGCAAACATGAATGCAAAAAGTGGAAAAATTCTTCGTATTTTTCATTACCAAGTTAGGGCTGTTACAAATCTACCCCCCTTACAGGAATCTCGTCCCGAGATTCTAGGCTTGAGTGAAGAAGGCAGGGTACTCCTGACGAAGACTAGTTTCTCTCTCCCATGTGGCTTCTTCTTCGGAATGGTTAGACCATTGGACCTTGAGAAACTTGATGGACGTGTTGCGGGTTTTCCTCTCCGCTTCATCCAAGATGCGGATAGGATGCTCGCGATAGGTCAAATCCTCCTGAATGTCCAATGCCTCATGATCAACCCCACGGATGGGATCCTTGAAGCACCGGCGGAGTTGGGAAACATGGAACACATCATGGACATCCGGGAAGTTGGAGGGCAACTCAAGTTGATAGGAGAGATCTCCTCGCTTGGCTAGGATGGTGAAAGGGCCGACATAGCGAGGTGCCAATTTGCCCTTGATTCCGAAGCGACGAACACCTCGGAGAGGAGAGACTCGGAGATAGGCCTTGTCACCAATTTCATAGTGGACCTCTTGATGATGCTTGTCATAATAGCTTTTCTGAGGAGATTGAGCGGCTTTGAGATTTTCTCGAATGACACGGACTTTATCTTCGGCTTCATTGATCACATCAGGACCGAAAAGTGACCTCTCCCCGGTTTCAGACCAACTGAGAGGAGTCCGGCACTTTCTCCCATATAGGACCTCGAAGGGAGCCATTTGCAAACTGGCTTGATAGCTATTGTTGTAGGAGAACTCGGCGAGAGGGAGGTATTTTTCCCAACTCTTGCCGAAAGATATGACACAAGCCCGAAGCATGTCCTCAAGAACTTGATTCACCCTTTCAGTTTGACCATCGGTTTGAGGGTGGTAGGCGGTGCTGAAATTGAGACGGGTTCCAAGAGCCTTTTGGAAACTTTGCCAAAACTTGGACGTAAATAAGCTTCCACGATCGGAGATGATCCTCAAAGGAACCCCGTGCAAGGGAACAATCCGGGCCATATAGAGCTCGGCCAATTGAGCGGAATTGATATCCTCTCGAACCGGGAGGAAATGGGCGACTTTGGATAGACAGTCAATGACGACCCAAATGGCATTGTTACCCTTTTGTGACCTTGGGAAGCCGGTGATGAAATCCATACCAACTTCATCCCACTTCCACTCAGGAATGGCTATGGGGCGGAGGGTACCGGCTGGCCTTTGATGTTCAGCCTTAACTCGGCGACAGACGTCGCATTCAGCAACATACTCGGCGATCTCGCGCTTCATGCAAGACCACCAGAATTGAGGGCGAAGATCTTGGTACATTTTTGTGCTACTGGGGTGAATATAGATGGGTGACTCATGACCTTCAGAGAGTATCACCTCCCTCAAATTTCCACTCTTGGGCACCACTAGACGGTCACCAAAATAGACCACACCATTGTCATCAACCAAGAAACAGTCCGCCTTCCCATTAGCTATCTTCTCTTTGATCTCGAGGATTTCAGCGTCATTTTGCTGGGCGGCCTTGATATCATCCTCGAGAGTGGATTTGATCTCAAGGTTAGCTAGAAAACCCGAAGGAACAATTTCCAGATTCAATTTAGCAAATTCCTCGTGGAGAGCCGGTTGCGCCTTTTCAACCATCACGGTATTGCAATAGGCTTTGCAGCTCAGAGCATCCGCCACGACATTTGCCTTGCCAGGCTGATAATTGAGAGTCGCATCATAGTCCTTTATCAATTCCAGCCATCTCCTCTGCCTCAAGTTCAGATCCGGCTGGGTGAAGAGATATTTCAGACTTTGGTGGTCGGAGTAGATCTCGCAACGGTTGCCCAAGAGGTAGGGCCTCCATTGCTTCAGAGCATGTACCACGGCGGCAAGCTCCAAATCATGAGTTGGATAATTTTGCTCGTGTGGCTTGAGTTGACGGGAAGCATAAGCGACCACATGGCCCTCTTGCATCAAGACACATCCCAAGCCTTGGAGAGATGCATCACAATAGACGACAAAATCCTTGGCGGTATCGGGAAGGACAAGTACCGGTGTGGTGGTGAGCTTGACCTTGAGGGTTTGGAAACACTACCACAAAAATGGCTATCAGTGGCGCACCAAATTGGAATTTTGTGGCGCACCCCCAGGTTTGCTGGGTGCGCCACAGAATTCTCGCCACAAAAATATTTTCTGTGGCGCACCTTGCTTGGTGCGCCACAGAAATGTGAGAATTCTGGTGCGCCACAGAATTCTGAAAAAATTCAAAAAATGCAAAAAAAATATATATAAAGTTTCAAGTTTCAAAAAAATTCAGAAAAATCAAAATATGAAATAATATGAAAAATCCTAATTATTTGAATTTTTTCAGATTTTTTGCACGTTTTGAACAGATACCTTCCCGCTAGGTCACCCATCCTCAAATTGCTCCAACCCTAGCACGCTTAACTTCTAAGTTCCACCCACTTCACCTACCCTTGTGCTACTCAAGTTCTTATTAATATATATATCATATGAATCCTCTTAAGTCTTGTATGTGTATATGTTATGTATGTGTTATAAATTTCAGATTTTCAAAAACTTCTAAACTTTCAAAAGGAGATTCAAAAGTTTCAAAAGATCCCAAAAAAAAATAAAAAACTCAAATTTTTTTAAAAAAACTTTAAAAAATTCAAAAAATTCAAAAAACTTATTTAAAAAACTTTAAAAAATTCAAAAAATCCAAAAAATTGAAAAAACTTATTTAAAAAAAACTTTAAAAAATTCAAAAATCCAAAAAATTCAAAAAAATTAAAAATTCAAAAATCCAAAATTTTCAACAATCTTCTTTGTTATAACTTTTTTGGAATTTTGGAATTTTTTCTTTTTTTTAATTTTTTTGAATTTTTTAATTTCTTTGATTTTGTAGAAAAAAATCGTCTGTTTGAAATTCTGTGGCGCATCCTTGGCATTGGTGCGCCACAGAATTATTGGGCGGGATTCAATCGAATCCCGCCCAATAATTCTGTGGCGCACCAATGCCAAGGATGCGCCACAGAATTATTGGGCGGGATTCAAAATTTCGAATCCCGCCCAATAATTCTGTGGCGCATCCTTGGCACATGCGCCACAGAATTTTTTTTCCTTTTTTTGATTTTTTTATTTTGCTGGGAAAATTCATCTGTTGGCCATAAATTTTTTTTCGTTTGGAATTTTGAGAATCCGAGAAATGTCCAACCGGGTAAACCCAGGTGAGGGCGGATCCGAAATTTTCTCTAGTTTTTTTTAAGGTATTATACGCATTTTTTCGACGTCGTATGCAAAAGTTATGCCCGTTATAAGATTTTTTTTCATTTGTTGCAAAAAAGGTCAAAATTCATATTTCAAAATTTCTAGACCTACTAGACACTCATACCTAACTACATCGCAAAGGATTTTATTTATTGAATTTTTTATCATTTTCTTTCACTTCCTGCAAAACTAAAAAGGCGATCCACGGGGGGGGGGGGGGGGTGGGATTTGAAAAAAAAATCTGTGGCGCACCAAGAGCTTTCTGTGGCGCACCTACCAGGTGCGCCACAAAATGTCACTTTTCTGTGGCGCACCAGCCACGGTGCGCCACAAAATGTCCCTTTTCTGTGGCGCACCAGCCACGGTGCGCCACAGAATGTCCCAGATAGACCTCTGACCTAGTGGCTGTACGTGGGACCCACAGAAATTCTGTGGCGCATGGGTGGGCATGCGCCACAGAATCCTGACTTTCTGTGGCGCATGGGTGGGCATGCGCCACAGAATTCTGACTTTCTGTGGCGCATGGACAAAAGATGCGCCACAGAAAGTCGAAAATTTCTGTGGCGCACCAGCATCCATGCGCCACAGAAATAATTCTGTTGCGCACCAATTAACGGTGCGCCACAGAATGCCAACCTCCCTATAGCCATTTATGTGGTAGTAAAACTCTCTTCAGCCTTGTCTGACCACACAAATTGTTTGCCTTTCTTGAGTAGTTCAGTCAGCGCCTTGGCTATCTTGGAGAAGCCCTCAATGAATCGACGGCAATAACCCGCCAGTCCAAGGAAGCTTCGGATACCTTTGACGGATTTGGGAGTTGGCCAATCCAGGATTGCCTGAATCTTGTCGGGTATCACCGCTACTCCGGCAGCTGACACCACATGACCAAGAAAGATGAGCTCCTTCAGCCAAAACTCACATTTAGAGAACTTGGCATATAGATGGTGATCACGGAGCTTGGTCAAAACGAGTCGGAGATGCTCAGCATGTTCGTCTTCGGTCTTGGAGTACACAAGGATGTCATCAATGTAGATGATGACGAACTTGTCGAGGTACTCGTGGAACATGGAGTTCATTAGCCTCATGAATGTAGCCGGAGCATTTGTGAGGCCGAAAGACATGACAGTGTACTTGTATAAGCCATAGCGGGTAGTGAAGGCCGTCTTAGGAATATCCTCCTTCCGGATCTTTATCTGATGGTAACCCGACCTCAGATCCATCTTGGAGAACACAGTGGCTCCAGCTAATTGATCGAACAAGTCGGTTATTCGAGGAATTGGATACTTGTTCTTGATGGTCACCGCATTAAGAGGGCGGTAGTCAACGACCAGACGAGGAACATTTGTATCCCTCTTCTTGACAAAGATAACCGGGCAGCCCCAAGGTGAGCTACTCGGTCGGATGAATTCTTTTTCCAGCAGCTCATCAAGTTGCTTCTTCAATTCAGCTAGCTCTTCCGTTGGCATACGGTAGGGCGTCTTGGAAACTGGGGCGATTCCCGGAACCAACTCAATCACAAACTCTACGCTGCGATCCGGTGGCATGCCGGGCAATTCCTCCAGGAAAACATCGGGGAAATCACACACCACAGCGACTTCAGACATATCAGGCGGGGTGATTCCTTCCAGGAAATAGAGACTGATCTCCGGTGAAAGAGGAGTGGCTGCGGAAGGGGTTGCAGAAGTTGGGGACCAGTAACGCACTTCCCCATACCTTGGGTGGAACACTGTGACAGTCTTGGCAGCACAATCCAGGTTTGCCTGATATTTCACTAACCAATCCATGCCCAGGATAACATCGATACCCTCTGACCTCAGGGCTATCAATGAGAACGGAAAAGGGACTGACCCTATGGCTATTTGAACATCGGGGGATATCCAATTGGTACGCCAACTAGAACCCGGTGTCTTGACCACTAACGGGGGATCCATCATCACAAACGTTATTTGATGGTTGTGTGCATATGATATGGATATGAACGAATGCGAAGCTCCAGAATCAAATAGCACTGAAGCTGGATAAGTATTGATTTGAAGTGTACCCATGAGAACTCCGGGGTCCTCCTCAACGCCTTCAGCCGAGACGTGGTTCAGGCGGCCACGGCTGACGGTGGTAGCCTTGGCGGCTGGGGTAGAGGGTGCCGGGGCCTTCTGGGGACACTCCCTAGAGTAGTGCCCCGGCTGGCCACAAGAGAAGCAAGTGAGCCCCGGTGGTGCAGGTAGTCGAGGTCGAAAACCGCCTCCAGCCGCACCCAAGGTCGAAGTAGCTGGGCGAGGCGGAGGTGGCAGGTACCCGGTGGGCTTCGGCGCGAAGGGCGCCTTTGGCACGGCGCTGAAAGGCACGAACACCTTGCGCTTCTTGCCCTCCGAGGAGGAGGAGCTCTGGTGATCGGTGGAAGCGGGCCTCTTAGAAGCCTCTAGCTCCTTCCTACCCTGCTCCATGGTGAGGGCCTGGTTGTAGAGCTCTTGGTAGGAGGTGAACTTGAAGGGTAGGAGCTCGTATCGAAGGCGAGGTGCGAGCCCCTTGCGGAAGAGGTATTGCTTGTCCTCATCATTCGTCACGTCCCGAGGGGCGTAACGGGAGAGGTGGTTGAACTCCCGTCCATAGGACTGGACGTCCAGGCGTCCCTGGGTTAGGTCCAGGAACTCCCGCCTCTTGAGCTCGAGGATGGGCTTGGGGATGTACGCCGCACGGAAGGCGGTGCGGAACTCCTCCCAAGTGACAACATGGCCCGCGGCAACCATGGCCACGTGGCTCTCCCACCAGGAGCCGGCGGCTCCTTCCAGAAGGTAGGTGGCGAAGTTGACATGCTCCGCCGCGGGAACGTGAAGAGCGGCAAACTTGCGCTCGATCGCCCGAAGCCAATCATCCGCATCAAGCAGCTCCTTAGCTTCGGAGAATGTAGGAGGTTGGGACCGCAAGAACTGGTTAAGAGTGGTGTAGTCCGTGTTCCTCCTGGCCCCTTGCTGGACCAGCTGCTCGAGCAACAGCTCATTGCGCAGGCGATTTTGTTCGATTGCCATCATAACCTCCGCCATTGAGGGTGGCGGCGGTGGATCAGGGTTGCTATGTTCCCCACGACGGGTAGGAGCCATTCTGAAGAATTAGAACAACGACAAGTTAGTAACCAATTCTGACAGATAAGATAGATCAATGGTTGCTCCTAGATATAGATATTTAAGAAGCAATAAACACCAAAGACAGATATAGGCAACCATGGTGACATCACGTCCTCGTGGCGATATCAAACGGATATAACGGACTCGAGGTACAACTGGACGGTAAGAACCCAAACCCCGAGAACCTAAACATCGACACCAAGCACAAAACAAATAGAGGTAAGAATCAGAGTAGAGCGAGTTGGATGAGAAGCAAAAAGAATCCTAAGAAGGTTTTCACAACTCATTTTTAGGTTAAAAAATAATTTTCACTAGACTCGACATCGACCAAAAGAACGGGTTTCCTACAGGCAGTCCTGCTCTGATACCAACTTGTAGCGCCCCGACCCCGGAATTATACAGAGAGGCTATGAAACCGACACAACCATCAATCTTATATTTACTAATTGGAGGCACCGTAGGAGGCACCACGTTAATCCTAGAGATTAGACAATTTCGGGCGTCCAATTAACCGGTGATCTATCTGGAGCCGTTTGATCGATTTAGCCTGGTCCTACTTTTCATTCTGCGCGATGGGCTGACGGCGTAGGACAGGACTCTTTCCTTTCCGATCTCATTGGCGGAAGCAACCTGGCTGTCTTTTCCTGTATCTCTGCCGATATTGCCTCGACGAGTAATCCGGCCGCCATGCTACATCTAGATGAGGTGAAATAGGTATATGGGGAGAAGTCGCGCGCATGCTTCTTATGGTTACATGCCTCCATGCGCGGCTAGAAGGGCCAAACGTGCTGGATCGATCTGCCAATAGGTGAGCTGATCTCAGGTCCACAATTGGTTTTCTCTATTTTCTGATCAGATCCATGAGCTGTTATGCTGATTGTCTCGGTCACCAGTTGTCTACACCGATGCTATAACCTTGGACGATTCAATTGCAATCAAGGCAGTTTTCTACAGAGCTTCATCTTCCAGTAATTGATTTTCGAAACCACTGCATGTCTTCATGCTCACACATCGTTTTATTTTTACCATAGTAGCATATAGTCTACAGCAGTCAGCACCGAACAATTCGTTTTTACATAGCACTACTGCTTAAGCTTCTCTCCATGTGCTAAAGCTATATATCTTTTAGATAAGTAAACTCATTATAGAAATATTACTATGGTCATTAAGACTGACATGATTTATCCGGTAGAGTCCCATGATCTCTATTGATCTTCTTTTCCATCCATGTCAAACATTATAACAATTTCTATAAAATTTTTGGTGTGCTTTGTATATTAAGCATCCACTTTCTCTTACGTCTCTTTTGTTTGTAATATCCAAATTATAATAGTTGCTTCAGTCTCAAAGAAAATATGGTAGATTATAGCACGTGTAACTGTGTAGGTACCGTATGGGCTACGCAAGCAAGCAGAAAAGAGGAGAAACTCAACAATTACATATTTAATTTTTCCATAACTTTTATGGCTGGATTTTGAAATATGTGCGGAGAAGATTAAGTAGAACATTCTCGGAACACGTTGATGATTTAAATTTTAGAGTTTATAAGCATCCATGTAGGGCCATTTGAACCTTTCCACGTATCTTTAGTAGGTCTATCTTTTACCATACCAATATATGTAGACATCTTACAATTTTCACGTTGAATGTAAAAAAAAGTTGGAAGAAAATAGACGCGGGGTCTGATGCCTCCAATGATGTTCATCAAGTCAAATCAAGAGGAAAATAATGCAGCACAACATCACAACATCCAATTAATGAGGGTGCGATTTAAAGTGACCTGCAACATACTGGGCCTATGTAAACTAAAATCTGATTCAGAATGAAGGTATAACTTCCATTTTTGCGTGCAAGCAGATACTGTGAAGTAAGCTAGCATCACCACTCCAATCAAACTGTTTGATTTCGTTATCAACAAATGGAAAGGATTTCTCTTTCTTTTGATAATTTGTACTCTCTGTCTTGGGAAACAAGAGTAATTAAGCATCCATTTGTTGTCGATAAATGCAAAGGAATTCTATCTTTTCATAAGTTGTACTCTCTGTTTTTGGAAACAAGAGTAAGTATCCATTGCATATTCGATTTGACTACCTTTCTGATAATATTATGCCTGCACGTCTACAAGTGCTATTTGAATGTTGTTGGTTAGTATAAATAATGTATGTATTCTATCTTGGTTTAGAAATCCGGCTTGGAAAATGGCAATTTGAGAGACTGTTATTGTCATCATGGCAATGGTCTTAGCTACATCCTTTTCTTTTGTTCTATTTTTTCATGAAAAGATAGTCACAAATTGTGTTTTGCAGATTTTATGTGTTAGATATGATCCTGGCCGGACTACTCATCTTCTAGGTCTTTGACTTATCACATTTCCAACATTACAAAGGAAATATGCAGCTATTGCATGTTCACAATTACACACTTATCACGATTTTGTAATAGTCTACCTACGCTTAGTCAGGAACCATCTTTTCATGAGACCAAATCTGGATATAATCCACTGGCTCACTCATTTTAAACCAAAATTTCGAGGTTCCTTTTTGCATTTTGATGCAGTAATTTTCTTTATACATTTATCAAGCACCAGTCCTAAAATACACTTACATGTTCCAACAATGATTTAGCTATTGTTTGTTGTTTGTTCGGCAAGAGCAAGTATGCCATTGCGACCAAAGAAAGTAGACATCTCTCCTTTCTACCCATTTTTTCCTTTCTTGGTTTAATTTGGTGTTTTAGAGGCAAAACAACCACTTACCTTTGTTCAATAGACAAACACTGAATAACAATCAGATACTAATCTACCGCACGGAAAAACTTTAATTAAAATTGACATATAGGATTAAATGTTATAATTGACTATCTTTGTTTCAACCTACAAAATTGATGTTCATGTGCTAATAGGGTCGTATTGTTGATATTTTTATTGTGATCAAGATTTAGTCTAAAAATAAATATTAAATTATCAATTTCATATTCACATTATTTCGATACAAATTTTGGATAAGGCTACATATATATCTCTCAAAATATTTGTGCGTTTTAGTCCAATTTGATTATTTAATGACCATAAATGCATAGAAAAATATTAATGTGTGTTACAATTACAAATAATGTGATATTATATTTATGATAAAAATATCAAAGGAAACATGTAATCCAAAGTTTCATTTGTACCAATAATAAAAAGAACAAATGTACCAATAGCCCGTGCCCGTGCGGATGCACGGGTTGACGACTAGTGTATAAAACAAAGATCGAGACTTGTGGAACAAACCGGCACATCGCATGACTCTACGACACAAAACATATAGCAACTCATATAATGAGAAGAATACAAATATTACAAGGCAAAAGGATCACAGATCCAACAATTCAACAAGCGGAAGCGGGTAGTGATGGGGGGATACTTTATAGGTAGGCCCATGGACCCGGAAAGTAGACCCGCCAAGACCAAGAAGGCCAATGCCGAGTCACGATACAAGTCACATGGGCTGGGCTGGGCTGGAGACAAGTCGACTAAGACCCGTGTGGAGAAGGGGACACGTCCAAAGATGGAGTCCAAGTACAACCCGGAGCTCTAGTTTGGAAGGACAAAGCCTAGAGTAGGACTCCGTGTATGAGTAGAACTCGACACAGATTGTAAGTCCAGGGACCCGCCACCTTTATAAGGGGGGTCCTGTATCGTAGTAAGCTAAACTTCAACCAGTAGAGAGAAACCCTAGCCACCAGAGAGAAGTCGCCGGCTCCTGAGTTGTAGGAGCCGGGTCCTTGTAATCGAGATATAATCAAGAGCAATAACATAGAAGCAGGAAGTAGGTCTTTACCTCGAATCAGGAGGGGCCGAACCTGGGTAAATCCTTGTTCCTTGGCGAGATTAACCGTTCCAACGTACTTCAGTCATCAATGGCCCCGGAACTCATCTTCCCTGAGGAAGAACTTGCCGTGACAACCCCACGACAGTTGGCGCCCATCGTGGGGCCTACGGTGACGAAAGGAGTTGAGATCGTTGGAGCTGCTCATCGAGCCATGGAGAAACTTGCCATCGGGCGGGTCTACATGGATGAGCATGGAGAGACCGAGATCGATGACTCAGGCTGGACTTCGGAGATGAACGAAGTCGACGAAGGCTACCAGCTTGTCTTTGGAGGAATCAACGTGTTCGTCGGGATGGTTTGCGCGTCGGGTCTTCGCGTGAACTCGGCAGAGTCAGTATCAGAGCCAACCGTTGTCGTCGAGTCCGACGGCGAGGAGTCGGTCGGAACTTCAGAGGTCGGCATCATCGCCGAGTCTGAGGAACCCCTAGCTGAGAAACCAGAGATGCTGCAAGAGTCAGATTCAGATTATGATGCAGATTCAGAGTCCATCCTACCCTTGTTTGAAGATCGGCTTGGGTATGGGATAGAGGAAGAGGATTATGAGGAGTCGCCAGTACGCCTCGTGCTGTGGGAGTCTACATGTCTGGAAACACTGGGAATCAGTTTGATCTGACTCTATTGACAAAGGAAATTAATGCAAGTAATGCCGCAGAAAGGGCAGCCGAGTTAACCAACGCTCGTGCTGCGTTGGAGAAGCAACTAGCTGATATTACAGAGGCAAACCGTAGATTAGCTGCGGAACAGGCCCGAGTCCAAGATGAAGCTCAGGTCGTGCGGAGGCGCCGCGAGGAGCTTACTTCAATTCAACACCGCAGAGCCAGGAGTCGCTTGCATGATGGAGTCCACATCAATCCAACCAACTTATTCACCACACCTAATGGTCCAGGCAGAGGAGCCGGACTGGGAGGCTCAGCGGCAGCAGGAGGCGCCGCAGGAGGAGCCGGAGGAGCACCACCACCACCACCACCACCACCACCACCACCACCCCCAGAAGGACCGGGAGGCAGCCGTACCAACGGACCACCGCCTGAAGGAGGAGTCGGAGGAGGAGCATCTGGTGGCTTAGGGTCTCAGCCTAACAGATTTCATACTCCAGAGGGACATTACTCTAATCCTATGGACAACGTTCACGCGGCGACTCTGAGATTGGAGAATATTGTGGTACCAGAGGGACCAGCGGGACAGGAGACTCGTGAGGCTATCGAGCTACTGAAGACAGCTTTGACTCAACAAGCTTTGTATCCAACCTTTCCAGATGCAAGTAGACTACATTCAACCCCCTTTAACTCAGGTACGAGGAGTCGGCACGGTGAGTCCAACCCGGCCAACTCTACGAGTGCAAGGCGTCGTGAACTAGTGAGGAATCGTGCAAACATGCCAACTACTTCACAGGCTCAGCTAGTGGTTGATGAAGCAAGGCAACGACGAGAAAGAGAAGCAGCAAGAGCTCGGGAGGCAGAGAGGGACAGAGCGTTAGTGGGTGCAGCCAACCGCCTCAGCCAACCCGGGTGCACGAGGAGGTGACTTCTCCTGGTGCTTCCCCAGCGTTAATAGGACCAGAGTGTTTGTCTGATGCCATCAGGTCCGAGTCCTTCCCCAGCAGTTTCAAGGAGCCGCGTAAGGTTCCAAATTATGAGCCCAACATGGACCCGACCTCTTGGTTGGGGACATACGAGATGGCAATGAGTATTCGCAATGCCACAGGTAATCTGTGTGCCAAGTTCATGTATCTTATGATGGAGGGAGCAGCCAAGGTTTGGATGCGCAACTTGCCTCCTAGGTCAATCAACTCTTGGGAGCAATTGAAGGCGGCTTTTATTCAGAACTTCCAGGGCACATGCAAAAAACTCAGCACCATCGAGGACCTAGAGCGGTGTGTCCAGAGGAAGGGCGAGTCAGCAAGGCACTGGATGAAACGAGTCTCAGAGATCATTAACTCCTCACAAGGACTCCCACCAGTTTCAGTGTTAATGGCGATGGAGAGAAATTGCAGTTACAATCCCTTGAGTTGGAAGCTAGGTCGTATGAAGGAGAGCCTGAATCAAGGTGTTCCCCTTACGATTTGTGAGATCATGGCAGGTGCTAATAAGCACGCTGCCACAGACAAAACAAAGGATCAGGAGGAAGGGACCAAAGGACAAGGTGGCAATGGCCAGAGTCAGAACCAGAATCAAAACCAGAATCAAGGTGGTGGCAAGAGGCCATATGGAGACAACTCTGACCTAGTGGCCAACACAAACACTGGAGTCAGACGCAAGGACAATAATTCTGGTGGATACCAAGGCCGTACTCCAAGCACAGAGGAAGTCTTGAGGATTCCATGCCCTAAACATGCCAAGAACGGTAGATGTGGTCATACCTTGGGACAGTGCGTAGATTTGCAGCGCGCCAGGTTCCAAGGGCCAGGAGGAGGTAACAACAATGGTGGCTATAGAGGAAACAATGGAGCTGGAGGACCCGGCAAAAACGGTGGAGGAGCCGGCAATAACCCAAACCAACCTCAAGGAGGAGGTAACCAGCAGGGCGGGTTCCAGCAGAACCCGAAGCAGCTCAATGATGGCAATGGGCAGTATTATGTCACAACTCGGCAGCAAAACCCGAGTCGTGGCAGCTACCATGTCTTCACGACTAGTACGTCCAAACGTTCCAAGAAGTTGAAAGTTAGAGCAGTTAATGCAGTAGAGCCGGCCCTTCCACAGTGGCTCAGGTGGTCAGAGCAAACCATCACATGGAGTCGGGCAGATCATCCTCCAAGAGTCGACGACCCAGGGCAGCTAGCCTTGGTGGTGGCACCTCAAGTTGGGGGCTATACATTGAACAAAGTGCTTATGGATGGTGGAAGTAGTATCAACATCCTATATTATGACACATTCAAGAGGATGCAGCTGCAAGATAGACAGCTAATTCCAACAGAGACAGTGTTTCACGGGATAGTACCAGGGAAGTCGGCCAAGCCCATTGGTAAGATTTATCTTGAAGTTGCTTTTGGCACAGTGGAGAATTTTCGTTCAGAGATTATGCCCTTTGAGGTAGTGGATCTTAAGAGCCCATATCATGCTCTTTTTGGTCGACCTGCATATTTTAAGTTTATGGCCAGGCCGTGTTATGTGTACTTGAAGCTCAAGATGCCAGGTCCAGCAGGAGTCATTACAGTTAATGGCAGCAGACAGATGGCATTGGAGTGCGAGTTAGGTGATGCAGCTATGGCTGAGACAGCTTGTGCTCAAGAGGAGCTGAAGTTTTACAAGGCAAATGTGGACCCGGAGGACAACTCGGTCCTTAAGAAACCGGCCACAGAGGAGAAGATGAAATTCAAGTCAGCTCAGGACACAAAGCAAGTCGACTTTACCCCTGGTGATTCTTCCAAGCAGTTCACCATTGGGGCACACCTCTCTGATAAATAGGAAAGCGCGCTCGTCGAGTTCATCCGTGAGAACCGGGACGTCTTTGCATGGAAGCCATCCGACATGCCAGGAGTCCCGAGAGAACTCGCCGAGCACAGCTTACATGTTAATCCTAATGCAAGACCAGTTAAGCAGGGTCTGCGCAAGTTTCATGATGACAGGAGGAAAGCCATAGGAGAAGAGGTGGCTCGGCTCCTCGCAGCCGAGTTCATCAAGGAGGTCTTTCACCCAGAGTGGGTGGCCAATCCAGTGTTAGTACCAAAGAAAACAGGGGAGTTGCGTATGTGCATCGACTTCACGGGCCTAAACAAGCATTGCCCTAAGGACCCGTTCGCACTACCTCGCATTGACCAGATCATTGACTCCACAGCGGGGTCAGAGTTGCTTTGTTTCTTGGATGCCTATTCAGGGTACCATCAGATCAGACTCAACATAGAGGATGAGCTGAAGACGTCTTTCATTACGCCCTTTGGAGCATTTTGCTGCACAACAATGCCCTTTGGACTCAAGAACGCAGGAGCTACATATCAGAGATGTATCCAGAATTGTTTCAAAAAACAGATTGGAAGGAATATTCATGCTTATGTGGATGATGTAGTTGTCAAGTCTCAGAAAGCCGACTCTCTGATAGCAGACCTGACAGAAACGTTTGAGAACCTACGCAAGTACAAGATGAAGCTCAACCCGACTAAGTGTGTTTTTGGAGTCCCTGCTGGCAAACTCCTAGGCTTCATCGTTTCAGAGAGAGGCATTGAGGCAAATCCAGAGAAAATCAAGGCTATCCATAACTTGCAGAAGCCGACTTGTCTGAAGGACGTTCAAAAGCTCACTGGATGTGTGGCAGCTCTAAGCAGGTTTATTTCAAGACTCGGGGAGAAGGCGGGTCCTCTCTACCGACTCCTGAAGAAGTCAGATAAATTCCTATGGGATGAAGAAGCTGACCGTGCTTTTGAGGAGTTGAAGAAAACTTTGTCAACAGCACCAGTGCTTGCAGCTCCTACAGATAAGGAGCCCATGCTATTATATGTAGCTGCCAACGAGAGAGTTGTCAGTGCAGTAGTAGTTGTGGAGCGTGCAGAGGAAGGAAAGGAGTACCCAGTGCAGAGACCTGTCTATTACATCAGTGAAGTCCTTACCGAGTCAAAGCAAAGGTACCCACAGTGGCAGAAGTTGGTCTATGGAGTTTTTCTTGCAAGTAGGAAACTCAAGCATTATTTCCAAGAGCATCCAATTAAGGTGGTGAGTTCAGCACCGCTGGCAGATATTATACGCAACAGAGAGGCAACAGGGCGAGTCGCCAAGTGGGCAATTGAGTTGGGTCCTTATCACATCACATATGAGCCAAGGACAGCGATCAAATCTCAAGCTTTGGTTGATTTTGTCAATGATTGGACAGATTTTACATCTTCACCAAGTACCCCTTGCACCAAGTATTGGACAATGCACTTTGACGGGTCCAGACAGTTAGAGGGCTCAGGAGCCGGCGTGGTGTTAACCTCACCTAAAGGAGATAAGTTAGCATATGTCCTTCAGTCACACTTTGATTGTACCAACAACATGGCAGAGTATGAGGCTTTGCTACATGGCCTGCGTTTGGCCAAGGAGATGAACATCAAGCGTATCAGGTGCTTTGGAGACTCGGATCTCGTAGCTCAGCAAGTGTCTGGAACCTGGGACTCGAAGGATGCAAACATGGCGGCTTATAGAAGAGCAGTCGAACAGATAGCCGGGTTCTTTTCTGGTTATCAAGTGGAGCATATTGACAGGCGCAAGAACGAGGCTGCTGATGCGTTATCACGACTCGGCTCTCGTCGGGAGAAAGTACCACCAAATGTGTTCTTGGATGAACTCCATCATCCTTCAGTCAAATTGCCCTCAGAGGAGGAGTTAGCCTTTCCAGACCAGAGTCGGTGTTGGTAGCAGCAACACGAGCAATCCCAACGTGGACAGAGCCCTACCTAGCATATCTCCTGCGGGGTGAACTCCCAAAGGATGAAGTCAAGCAAAAAGCAACTCATCAGGCGATGCAAGTCCTACACAGTCATCGATGGCGAGCTGTACAGAAGGAGCGTTACTGGAGTCTACCAGAGGTGTGTGTCTCCAGAGGAGGGCAAGCAAATATTGCAAGAGATTCATGCAGGCGATTGTGGTCATCATGCATCCACTAGATCCTTGGTGTCAAAGCTTTCAGACAAGGGTTCTTTGGTTAACAGCACACTTGGACGCAGAGAAGATAGTGCGAGTCTGTGATGGATGCCAGAGGTATGCAAGGCAGGACCATGTACCAGCTCAAGAACTCAGAACCATCCCTATCACTTGGCCATTTGCAGTTTGGGGACTCGACATGGTGGGCCCTTTCTCAAAGTCGCCTTGTCAGAAGACCCATCTGCTAGTAGCAGTTGACAAGTTCACCAAGTGGGTGGAAGTGGAACCCGTCAGCAGAGTCGACGGTGCATCAGCTGTGAGATTCTTCAAAAGATAGCAACACGTTTTGGGTATCCTCACAGCATCATTACAGACAATGGTACCAACTTCAGTGGGAGATNTCAACATCAGACTCGACCTAGCCTCAGTGGCACATCCACAGATCAATGGACAAGCAGAGAGGGCAAATCAGGAGTTGCTGAAGGGAATTAAGCCTCGGCTCCGAGTCCCTTTGCTAAGAGCCGCCGGGTCTTGGGTTGAGGAGTTACCAGCAGTACTTTGGAGCATCAGGACGACTCCTAATAGATCCACTGGCTTCACACCTTTCTTCATGGTGTATGGAGCTGAAGCTGTCTTGCCAAGCGACTTGTTGCATGACTCGCCACGAGTCGCCAATTACGTTGAGACAGAAAACGAACTCGCCCGCCAGGACTCGGTCGATGCACTTGAAGAAGCAAGGGAATTAGCCCTTGAGAGATCAACAGTTTATCAGCAGGACTTGCGGCGATATCACGCACGCAGAGTCAAGACCCGGACTTTCCAGGAAGGAGACTTAGTGCTTCGCCTTGTCCAGAGTAAGGAAGGGATGCACAAGTTATCTCCACCATGGGAAGGACCGTTCGTCATAAGCAAGAATCTGAACAACGGGTCGTACTATCTGATGGATGTGCGAGAGCCGGCAAGTGTAGGCAAAGGAGCTGATACAGCTCATACTCTAGATCCTTATGCAGAGGCAAAGAGGCCTTGGAACATAGCTCAGCTACGTCCATATTATACCTAAGTTGTACTAGATTCATGAGTTGAAAGGCAATGAGCCCAGTGAGCCATGCCTAGATGTAATCGAATTATTGTGATCAAATGAAATAAAGCCGGCTTTTGTGAACATGAGTCCTTTAGTCGAGTCACCCAGTGAGTGCGCTTTGTTCTTTAAATTTTGATCATCAGGTTCTTGGGGGCTTGCTTTTCAGTGAAAAAAGTTAAGCTTAAACTCTTGGACCCGGCACAGTAGCCAAATTTTCCTAGTTTTCTCGCTGGTAAGTCAGATGCATCCTGCGCAATATGATCTATCTACAGGCATGACTTGTTTCTCTCTCTTATGGATCCTAAGGAACATATGAGTTAAGAACCTATCAGCATAAACTGTAAGAGAAGTCATGAAGGGCCTACTTATTCATCAGTGAAAAACTAGACGGGTTATAAGAACCAAGCCGATTGGCACAAATTTTAAATAGCTAAACAAGCTCAATAGTTTAAAGCACCAGTAGTGCATCATTACAACTCAAAATAGCTAACAAGCTACAAAGTTTAAAAGCACCAGTAGTGCACAATTACAAAGTTTCAATAGTAACACAACGTTACATAATAATCAAAAGTCATTCAGAGGGTTGTCTTCTAGAGGAGCTGACTCCTTCGCCAGAGTCGAGGAGTCCTTCTTAGCAGGCGACTTGTCCTTTGCTTGAACAGCAGGAGTAGAGGAGTCCTTCTTAGCAGGAGATTTGCCTTGTGCTTGAGCAGCGGAGGAAGGAGCCGGCTTCAATGGAGGCTTGGTGGCGACTCTCTTCGTTTGAAATCCAGTACCCTTGGGACTCTTCATATGCTTAGCAAGCTCTGCTTGTTTCTGAGCGTCTCCGGAGACAGCTCTGGAAGGAGTGGGCGCAGCAGGAGTCTTCAGGGTAGGCTCGGCACTTGGAACAGGAGCCGCCGGTGACGATGAACTCGGACCGGCAGAAGAAGAGAATACACCAGATGGGTCCTGTGATGGGCGGCCAAAGTTTACTATCTCAGGAGTTACTGGAGTGACTCTCTTGTTCTCCAAATCATAATGATGAACCCATACCTCAGGGTCCATCTTATTGGCAATCTCACAAGCATATGGCCGCACCAGCTTTTCTTCGGCTATGAAATCATTCTGAGTAAAAGGTTTGCCATCCTCGTGCTGCTCAGGCTTCCCCATTGTAAGCATTGCTGGCTCAAGAACAGTGGGATAGTAGCTGTGGGCTAAGGCCAAAATCCTGATGGCAGATCTCCTCATGGAAGATTGTTTCCACAAACGCACATAGCCTGGGGCTCTGGACAACTCGTCTACCAGACGTTCAGGCTCTTTGGGGCACTTGCCTTTATGATTCAAATACTTGACCACAGAACGGGCTCCCTCTTGTAGCCCGTGACAGTAATCAAGCATCTCGGACAGTTGTTTGCTTGTTGGCAATTTAAGCTTTGGGGAGTCAGCCCCTGCAGAAAGGAAATCAAGGAGTCATTGTCAGTTGAAAAGCAATTCAGAAAGGTGCAAAAGGAAGCAAGCAAAAGTCATAAACTCACCAAATATATGCTGACACATTGCACCAATGCCCTTCTTGCAAGTGTCGAACACAGCTTTCAGGTCGTTGTGTGCCTTCTGGGCAATCTTTTTGGCCTCATCCGACTCTTTTTTCACCTGCTCCAGTTGAGCAGCTAAGGTCTTCAGATCCTTCTCAAGCTGAAGGGAGTGTTCTTTTTCGGCCATGGGCAGATCTGGCACTGGCAGCTGCCTGGTCCTCAAGTTCTTTCATGTCTCTCTTCATCTTGGAGACAATGCACTGCAATTACAAGTCATAAAGCACAAGTGAGCTCCACAAGTTACATAAAGAACTCATGAGCTCCAAGTCGTCACAAGTTAACAACTTGGCGCTTGGGGGCTACTCAGGAGTCAATTCTTTCTATCAGAAAAGCAGGCATGAGTCCTAGTTGACAAGTAATAAGCTCCAAGTCGCCACAAGTTAGCAACTTGGCGCTTGGGGGCTACTGGCAGATCAGAATTTTTCATCAAGTTAAGTATGAGTAGAGTGGACATATTTGCAGCTCCAAGTCGCCACAAGTTAGCAACTTGGCGCTTGGGGGCTACTCGCAGAACAGAAATTCTTCTTCAAGTAAGGTATCAGTAAGTTACATATATTGATAGCTCCAAGTCGTCGCAGGCTGACAACTCGGCGCTTGGGGGCTACTCGTGCAAAAGTTTTTGGTCTAAGGACCCGACAGACAGTAAACTAGCAGCCCCGAGTCCTAATAGAGTTAAGGACTCAGTGCTTGGGGGCTACAGTGTGCAAATTTTTTCTATATAGCAATTGAGTTCAGTATCAAATCAAAGCACCTATCCTAGTCACAAGTCACCACAGACAGGTGCTTGGGGGCTACTGAGATAGGATGATGCCAGAAAGCATGAAAGTAGAAGTCAGAAAAGCTTACTTCATGAACCATATGAAGAGACCTAAGAGCCGCTTGCTCGTCGTCCTTCAGCCTAGCAGCTTGATCGTTCAAGTCGACTGCTTCAGCATAGGCTTCGGAAAATGACATGTTATCTGCCACCCGAAGTCGACTGTAGTCAGTAGATGACTTGATCTTGATGGATGGAGAGGCTGTAGGAGTCGGCTTGACAGGAGCCGGTTGAACTTTAGGTGCAATATCAGGAGTCGCAGCACCAGAGCTGGGCTGGACTATTGTTGGAGTCGACGCCCGAGTCCTTGAAGGGGACTCGGGAACGGTAGGAGTCGTGGTTGCGCCAGCTGATGCAGCGATGGAGGGACCTGTCCTCGTACTGGTCGTCTGAGAAGTCGATGGAGGGGCAGGTCCACGCCCAGAGGAGACATCAGCCATGCCTGGGAGTTTTGTTACCTTGGCACAAGGCCGAGCCCTGAAATATTCAAAGACAGAAATCAATAAACCTAGTGAAAGGAAAGATCAGAAGTCATACAACTGCGATTACAGAGACAAAGGAGTTTTACCCAACGTTGGTCTCCAGGTCAAAGGGGGCCTGAGAGTCTGAAGAGGGCATCGACAAACCAGAGTTGTAAGAGTCATCCTTTTGGGGAGGAGAGGTTGATTTCCGCTGGTGTGAGACTGGCAGAGGCTCAGGAGCATCTGCAGGCCCATCGGAACGCAGCTTCCTCTTCCTGGCGGCGATGACACTCTGCATGTGTTCTTCAGGCTTAGTGGGAGAGCGAGAGGACCCAAGGACTCGTGAGAGTGGTACCTTGGGAACAGCCTCTCGAGAGCCATTATTGTTTGAGGCTGGAGAGGACGAGGAGTGACTCCTAGCAGAGGACTCTGCAGATGGAGATGGTTGAGCAGCAGCAGAGGCAGTATCAGTTTGCCTAGTGGTGGGAGCCTCTGGAGAGGACTCGTCATCGTCGGTTTCTTCCACAATGGGAGCCTCTTGAGAGGACTCCTCTTCATCAGCATTCTCAGTTGGAGCCTCTGGCGAGGACTCCTCATCGGCAGCATCATCATCAGCGGGAGCCCCCTGGGAGGACTCCTCATCCGCGTCATCAGTGTCTTCTGCCACAGTGGTTTGATCTGTGGCAGGGATTTCTTCTTCAGCTTCAGCCTCAGCCTCAGCTTTATTCTTAGTACCAGCTCCAGAGGCCGGCTTCCAGAAGGAGTCGGTGAGCTGCAACAGAGCCAAAGAAATGAGTTAGTAATTGACACAAGTGAAATTAAATTGAAAGCGAAGTAAAGTAGAAAGTGATACTTACATCAGGAGCTGGGTTGGTCGAGCAGAAGGGTTGGAGCCCGAAATGAGCTTGATCCTTCACCGGTTTCCCAGTCAACTTTTTGATGAGTCGACCAAGTTCGGGTCCATCAGACAGCTGCTCCGTAACTCGGAGGTCATCACCAGCGCATCTGGTATATGAGCAGATCAGCCGAGTCCTAGGACTCAGTGGCTGGATTCTCCAGGTTGTCCAGCAGCGGACCAAATCCATATTCTCCAAGTTGTGGGACAAGAGGGCCCGGATGCGAGTGATCAGAGACTCGACCCTTGGCCGGTCGGCCTCTGGGCACCTAGCTTTCATCAGAGGAGTCGCCCGGAGGCGTTCCTCAGAGAACAAGGGAAGTTTTGGCTCATTTGCAGGGGAGGTATCCTTGCAATAAAAGAAGGTTTTTTGCCAGTCTTTGATGCGGTTTGGGAAAACTGGCTTAGGGAAGACAGAGTTGAGGCGCCGTTGAAGGGCGACGGCGCCACATTGGAGAAGAGGGCCCCCAGAGGTCTCGGGTTGAGGATTGCAATAGAATAGCTCGAGCCAGAGGTTGATGTCAGGCTTAATCTGGAGGTAATCCTCGCAGAGAACGACGAAATTAGAAAGTGTGAGAATGGAGTTAGGAGCAAGATCGTGAATCCGCAGCTCGTAAAGCTCGAGGAGCTGGCGGAAGAAAAAATCGCCGGGGGGAGAAAACCCGCGGAACAGGTGCTCCACGAAGACAACTACTTCATCCTTAGCGGGAGAGGGAACAATCTCATCCCCTGGGGCCCGAGCTTGAGCACTAGAGGGGATCAAACCTGAGAGCCTGTGGGTCTTCAATTGCTCCGCCGAGACCACAGATCCACCCCAATCGGCGGAGATCGACCGCTTGGAAGAGGGTTTGGCGGCGGCGGCGGCCGCGGCGGCAATGTTCACCGTCCTGCTCGACGAGGTTGCCTTGGCCTTCGATGTGGTCTTTGAGCGCTTGGGAGCCATGGCGTGCGGGCGGTGCGTGCTGGGCGCGGGAAGAGATGGGCGCGAAGAGAGGAAGGAGAGGTTTTGAGCTGAAGGGGCAAGTGAGGTTTAAAGACCTAACCCTTCGCGATTTATAAAGGGGGGTAAAACCCTAGAAAGTTACAGAGTGGGTCCATAGTTAACTATGGATAACGTTTCAGTAAAAACGTTCTAGTGGCCAACAGACAGATAAGAAATTATAATATGGAAAGGTCAAAGTCACAGATATGGAAGTAGCCGGCTTGTCTCAGAATGACGAGTCCTGTGACAGTGAAATCAGTTTATCTAGCCCTTGTTTGCAAGAGTCACACCAGAACCCGGCCTGCTAGTACGAGGGCAAGAGTGGTGGCTTGAACAAGGGATAAGAGTGGACTCATTTTATGTATGTATTATGTTTTTATGCAGGAATTCATCTTGGAGCTAGCAGCAAGCAGCTTTGGAGCCATTGGCTCAAGTGGAAGGAGTCGACCCAGAGAGTCGAACCAGCAAGTCAGAGGAAGCCGCCAAGCTGCGCCCAAGATAAATTCGGGGGCTACTGATGGGGGGATACTTTATAGGTAGGCCCATGGACCCGGAAAGTAGACCCGCCAAGACCAAGAAGGCCAAAGCCGAGTCACGTATCAAGTCGCATGGGCTGGGCTGGAGACAAGCCGACCAAGGCCCATGATGAAGAAAGGACACGTCCAGAGATGGAGTCCAAGTACAACCCGGAGTCTAAACTTGGAAGACCAAGACGTAGAGTAGGACTCCGTGTTCTAGTATGACTCGGTGTAAATTGTAAGTCCAGAGACCCGGCAGCCTTTATAAGCGGGGTCCTGGACCTTAGATCGATAAGCTTCAACCAATAGAGAAACCCTAGCCACCAGAGAGAAGTCGCCGGCTCCTAAGTTGTGGGAGCCGGGTCCCTGTAATCGAGATACAATCAAGAGCAATAACATAGAAGCAGGAAGTAGGTCTTTACCTCGAATCAGAGGGGCCGAACCTGGGTAAATCCTTGTTCCTTGACGAGATTAACCGTTCCCACGTACTTCAATCACCAATGGCCCCAGAACTCATCTTCCCGGAGGAAGAACTTGCCGTGACAACCCCACGACAACTGGGGTTACCACTCCCAGGCCAAAACCTTTGGCAGGCGTGCTCGGAATGGATCATCGGCAACGCAACACTTCGATCATGCCATGAACACTGGCATAGCTATCAATGCATAATAGAGAGATCAAGACTGCGGAACATCTGGCACATCACAGACTCTACGACACAAAGAGATCATATAGCAACTCATATAATGAGAAAGATAGCAAAAGTACACAACAGAGGTCACAGACCCATCATTACAACAAGCGGAAACAGAATAGTTGTCTAACACAACAAGATCCAAATTATGGCCTAAGAGGCCTACAAATAACAAATCCCAGCCAGCTTGTTCCGAGACGTCCCAAGCTGCCACCTGGGAACCCCAGACTATTCGTCGATGTCAACGAAGAACCCACCTTCCTTTTCGGTGACGTCCTCCCCTGAAACAATTAATAATCAACAAAGAGAGACTGAGTACGACGTACTCGCAAGTTTAGTAGGGCGATATAGGCCCAATGATGACATGGCTCTAAAGTTGTAATGTAGTTGTTTTGCATAAAGCTAGTTTTCATTCTTAAAGACATAAACGACTCATGGCATCGACTACTCAGAAGGTTTTTCATAAAGGGGTAAGATGCTAAACTTTTATCTTCGGTTCACCTTGAACCCGTAGTAGCCATTTCTCACCACTTATCTCCACCAAGGCACTCCCTCGAATCACCCTCGAGGAAATGAACCTTTTTACACACGTTGAGTTGCAACCTCTAGTTGCCAAATTTTAGTGAAGTTCAGGTTATCTATGATCATATCGTCCATTCCCAAGTCGTCCATAACCGCGGACACAGCTTTTCGAAAATATTTATACCCTGCAGGGGTGTACTAATTTACCCACCGGTACCGTCCGGCTCGCCTGGTTAGCTCTCTTCCGGGGAAAGCTGGCAAGTGGGCGCGGTTAAACCTTTACCTCGCATGAGACTATCCAAGGATCATCGTGGCGACAGGACAAGTTTATCCAGCCTATTTCATCCCCTGCCCCCATCGCCACACCCTAAACACCACCACACCCTCTTCATCGCGCCTTCATCCACCTGCAACTCACACGCAAATGGAAAGCGCAAACTAGAGGACCCTTGGATACGCCCGCACAAGTTATTTAGTTAGAGAGGATTCCATATGTCCCCACCGTTGGAAGCACGCTCGTCTTGGTTCAAGAGGTAAAGAACTCGCACCTAGGGGCAAGAATGAGGCAAAACACCATCCCTGATGGCAACTCATCCAAACCTTTTAAGCATTTTAATTAAGGAACCACAGGTATCCACCATGTCCGAACATTCCATCAACATCATAATATGGAAATACATCACCGGACAATTTAGCATTCGACTAAGCATGGCTAAGCATATATACAACAGTTATATATCTCTAACTCAGGCCAACACATCAACCTATGGTTAATAGGAGGGGAGACATGTATTGGCTTGGGGGAACATGCATTTCATAGGATACGCTATATCTTGACCAAAATTGTCATTGGAATCGAATGCAATATTATGGTGGAGAAAATACTTGTGAAACAATAGGATGATATAGGCCAAGAAGGTTAGGTTATCTCTTGCCTTGCTGATAGTGCTGGTCGTGCTGATCGTCGAGGTATTATGGTGGAACCTCGACTCCTGAATCTACCGGAACACAAACAATGACAGGAGAAACAAAATAAATAACACAAATACAAAAGGTGCAATGCACACTCATGATGATATGTCAAGTTTATGCACTGAGCTCATCCTTAAATTTAGCTAACAATTTTAAATGGAGCGCCAATATAATTGGTGCAATTATTTGGAAGCAAACCACATGTTTAATTTAATGTCCACATTGCTTATTAGATAGTACAGTACTAAAACGTGGCTTAAATATGCATGAGTGTTATACTACTGGATAGATATTAATTCACTGAGCATTTTGGTATTTTAAACGCAATTTTCTGAGCAAAAATGAATATCTTGTGGATTTTGCAAGTTTCATTTTAAATCTGCCATTTTACCTAATTCTTATAAACAGCACGGAAAATTAATAGTGCAACTTCTAAATGACATAAACTTGTAGTTCATAAATTGCTGAACAATTTGATAGCTCATTCATAATTTTGGGATAATTATTTCTCAAGTTATGCATTTCCCAATATTTTGATTATATTCTGCCATTTCAGTTATTTCAAATTAACAGGAAAATAGAATATTCATTTTAACATGTAACTAGGACTAACATATAGATATTCTATTTCTGAGCATTTTGACATATTGTTTGCATTTTTCTGAATTGTGGTTCTAAAGATATTGAATTTCAAAGTTTGAAACAATTTATGCCATTTTATTTATTTTCAATTTAACAACAATTTAGAATATTCATTTTAACATGTGAATAGAACTAACAGGTAGATATTATTTCCCTGGACATTTGGAGATCTTATTTGTAATTTTTGGGTCATTATTTGAAGAGTTATGAATTTTACAAACTTAGTTGATTTTTCTATTTAAATTCAACTCTCAGGAGAAAGGGCCCGAACCGTTTTGCACTCGGGCTGAGCTAGCCACTGAGGCTGACGGCCGGGTCCAGGCCCACATCAGCGGCCACTTCGGAGAGGCGGCCCATGGCCAGGCTTTGACCACGGGAGGGATGCCATGCCCGGCACCCGCACGGCGGTGAGCACGGGCGGCGTCAACCACGCGCACGTCGGACGGAGACGCGCGGGGGCCCGAGAGGGGGTGCATTTCACTTGGCGCGTCGCAGGGAACCATGTGGCGGCACGAGGGACCCGATGGTCATCGGAACGTGCCCTGGTGACGAGCTATGGCGGAGGTGCGGTCCGGCCTACGGCGCTAGGACGAACTAGAAGGAGAGGGAGAGCATGAAGGGGTCCCGGAGGACGGCGCGCTCACCCTCGACGCGTGGGTGTGCTCGGAGAAGACGGAGGAGGTCGGAATCGTCGACGATCTTGCCCGGAGCGCGGCGGCCGGAGAGGAAGAAGACGACGTCGAGCTCGCGAATGGAGGCGCCCCGGCTCGATTCCTTCGACGATGAGGTAGAGTAAGGTGACGTGGAGGCGGTGCGCCTGCTCGATCTGCTCCGGGCGTCCTAGAACAGCGGCGATGCGCGACGGGGACCTCGGCTAGGTCACGGCCATGGCGGCTAGGGTTAGGGTTAGGGAACGGGGAAAATGTGCGGGGGAGAGAGAGAGAGAGGCGGCCTCGGTGGCCTCTTTTGACCACCAGGGAGCTCGACGCAGCGAGAGGGTGCGGCGGGAACGAGCAGGCCGAGCTCGGTCGCTACAGCGAAGGAGCTACAGGGGGAAGACGATGGCAATTTTGCAGGTAACCCCCTGGCTCCTTTTTCTTGCTTTTATTTGAATTTAAACAAGTAGGATTTCAGGGATTTAATTGAGGCACAAAACATTTTTATAAAATCTGGAAAAATTCACATAGCAAGGCTATTACAAGAAGAAGTTGTCATAAAATTTTCAGCCCATTTGGAAAACATTTTATGTGTAAATTATTTTAGAAATGCTCACAGGCATTTTGGGGTATTTGTTAAATTATTTAATTTGGCAGTTGAAGTACCTTTGCAACATTCATATTTGAAACTATTGAAACTTCCTAGAAAAATATGTAAGTTCAAGTTGAATTTTGTTTACCCAACAACATTCACCATCATTAATTTATTAACTGTTGCTATAGCCATATTCCATGGTAAGCAACTTAGGTATGAATGCCATGATGCAAGAAGGAGTGCAAAAGTGGAAATTTTTCTCATATTTCAAGGTACCAAACTGGGGCTGTTACAAAAAGATCGACGGCAACGGAGCCTCGAAGCCCAAGATAGGGGGTCCCATGCGGCCAAGGAATCTAGCCGTGTGGGCCCACCTCTTTTGGCCCTCGGGTCTCCGTTTGTTCGCTTCCTTCGCTCCTACTCTTTGTTCCTTCCAAAAACTGATGCTCGTAAATTTTCAGGTCATTTGGACGTCGTTTTGGTCCCTGAAACATCAAAATATAGAAAATAGGGTTTTCTGCCAGTGCAGGGCTAATTCCAGAAAAATAGGGAAACTATGAAATATTCCCAAAATCAATATAAATCAATGATATAACCCTTATATGATGCAAATATGATTGAAATATAAGTAATATAATGCAAAGTTCATGTATGCATTTTACACCCGCCTTATATAGGCAACGAGCTAGGGTTTGGGGTTACAAGGGAATTACAAGTCTATCTATCTCTGGGGATCCAAACCCTAGGGCTCCCTCCTCTGTGGGAACTTAGCCCGCTGCCCCGCTTTATATAGGCAGCGGGCTGGTGACCTAGGAAGCTTGGTGGAGGTTGCCTTGTCATTGTCTTCGGGGTATCCGGGTATGATATCCCCGACACTAGCCCCCGAGCGCGTGGAGGCTTTGCTGCTTGCTGGGAAGGCTTCACGAGCTTCCCCTTTTCTTGATTGTCATGGACGAAATGCTGTCGGAGCTGGAGCCAGCTGAAACTGGAGCTGGAGCCAGAGCTGGCTGAAGTTGAAGCAGAAGCCGGCTAAAGTTGGAGTTGAAGCCGGAGCCGGCTGAAGTTGAAGCCAGATGAAGTTGAAGCCGGATGAAGTTGAAGCCGGACGGATATGAAGCCGGATGAAGTTGAAGCCGGACGGAGTTGATGCCGGATGAAGTTGAAGCCGAATGAAGTTGTAGCCGGACGGAGTTGAAGCCGGATGAAGTTGAAGCCGAACGGAGATGAAGCTGGATGAAGTTGAAGTTGAAGCCGGAGCCGGCTGAAGTTGGAGCCGGATGAAAAGCCTTGAAGCCGGATGAAGGTTGAAACCGGATGAAGTTGAAGCCGGACGAAGTTGAAGCCGGATGAAGTTGAAGCCGGATGAAGTTGAAGCCTGCAGCCCGTGGAGCCGGCTGCAGAACTGCAGGGCAGGGGCGATGGCGATGTCGAGCCCCCGAGTTTCGCGAGGAGGGCGATGACGATGTCGAGCCCCCGAGTTTTGTGAGGAGGGCGATGGCGATGTCGAGCCCCCGAGTTTCGTGAGGGCGATGGAGATGTCGAGCCCCCGAGTCGGCCCCACAGTGGGAGCCAAATGTCGTCCTGATTGAGCGACAGCCGGTTGCAGGTGGAGCCAGCCGAAGGAGCAGCCGGCCTGGGGATCCACTAGCCCCCGAAGCTGTCGAGGTCCTGCAGCTCCGGCGGGAGGGCCTCGGCAGGTTTACCCAAGAATAGTTATGCAAGAAACAATGTTAGTCACAGATCTCGGTATATAAATTATACGTTGATTGAAACTTTTGAGGGTTTTTATGCCAACTCGCTTTGGTCCAAGCCCTTTAGATCATTCGTGTGCACTTCACCGTCCCGGCTTGTGCTCTTGCCGGCTGGTCGTCTGGCGATATAGCAGCCGGATGCGAAGAGTTGGCCATGCGGGATCATGCACACTACTTAGACTTTGGGGATTGGGTTCAAGCGAACCAACATTTAAAAGAGAACATGATCGATTCGTCCAAGTTGTTTCCTCCTTTGATGTCTTTCATGTGAATGCGACCTCCAGCTTGTTTCCTTGCCGGCCTAGACCGGGCGCGAGGAATTAACCGTTTGGTGCCGTACACACTACTAAGCCGATCTCGGGAAAAAGCGCTTGGGCTAGCGAAGGAGAGAGCGTCTAGATTGTCCAAGACATTTCCTCCTTTGACGGTTTTCGTGTGGAGGCGACCTCCAGCTTGTTCTCCTCGCCGGCCTGGACCGGGCGCGAGGAGTTAACCGTTTGGTGCCGTGCACACTACTAAGCCGATCTCGGGAAAAAGCGCTTGGGCTAGCGAAGGAGAGAGCATCTAGATTGTCCAAGACATTTCCTCCTTTGACGTTTTTCGTGTGGAGGCGACCTCCAGCTTGTTCTCCTCGCCGGCCTGGACCGGGCGCGAGGAGTTAACCGTTTGGTGCCGTGCACACTACTAAGCCGATCTCAGGAAAAAGCGCTTGGGCTGAGCCGGACATGAGAAGCGAAGATTTTGTGAAAAGACGGAGAAATAGCCCCCGAGTGCTTCTCGGGACTATCCACTTTGCGTGCGCACCAACTTACGTGTTTGTTGTTTTCCGTAGTCGAAGAAGAGGTGCTGCAGTCTGGAAGCCGAACAGGCTAGGGTCAGCCGGCTTGCTCGCAGCCGGCCTGGCAGCCAAACGCAGTCGAGCCGACCCTGTCCAGCTGGTTTTTTCTTTTCTTTTTTTCTTTTTTTTTTAAGTCGGCCCGTTCCTCTTTTCTTTTCTTCTGCCGGCTTCCTCCTCGTTCGCCTACCCTGGGCAGCCGGCCCGACAGGGGAACAGCCGGCGCAGGGCGCAGCCGGAGCGCGCGGGTGAGCGTGGCGTGGCCGGCCGGCTGGGGAGGCCGGAGCCGGAGGAGTGCGGGACGGCCGGACGGAGCGCGGCCGGGCCGGAGCCGGGCGGGACGGAGGCGGCCGGAAGCCGGGCTTAGGCCAGAGGTGGAGGGTGTTGGATGCCTGATGTGGACGTGCGGACGCACAGGGCGCAGGAGGTCGGGCGCGGCCGCGCAACGACTCGGGCGGCGGAGCCGCACGCAGACGCGGGAGCTACTTAGCTGGTGGAGGAGGTCGAGCGCGGCCGGGCAGAGGCGCAGACGCGGCCGCGCGGGAACTCGCCGGGGGATGCAGGGGGTGCCGGCGCGGTCGGGCAGATGTGCGGAGATCACGCGCGGGTGTGACCGGAGGCGAAGGAGAGGCAGGCGCACGCGCGGGGAAGACGACCTTGACGTGCAAGAGCCTGGCGACGCGGGTGGAGGCTGGGCCTGGTGTGGATGCACACGGGCGCGGGACGGAGATAGGCGGCGCGGAGCAGGGGAGGTCGGACGCGCACGGGCGTGGAGGAGAGGGCGCGACGCAGAGGAACTCGGGCCGCGGACGGTCCTGGAGCTCTGCCTTCCGATTCTTACTCAGATCTTGGCGTGGATGAAGCCTTGGTTCAATTCCCCGCCTTGGAGTCCTCCGTGGTGGTCATGGCGATGGTTTGATGGAGCTACAAGCTCTGATCATGGAGGATCATGGAGGTGCTACGGTGGTTGGTGAGGGAGAGAGAGAGGTTTTCTCAGATCCAGATCTACATCGGGAGGGTGTCAAACCCTAGGGTTCCCTCCTCTATCGGAACTCAGCCCGGTGCCCCGCTTTATATAGGTAGCAGGCTGGTGACCTAGGAAGCTTGGTGGAGGTTGCCTTGTCATTGTCTTTGGGGTATCCGGGTATGATATCCCCGACAGGGATGCTACAAGATTTTTGGGAATTTGCTACAAAAATGTTTCCTCAATTTTTTGATATTGCATACGCGTTTCTAAAATGCTGCAAATGGGTGTTTTCTTTTGCTCCATTACTATTTTGAAAATGTTGCAAATATTTATTCTTTGCAAAAAATGTTCAAAACCACCTTTTTGTTGATTAATTTTCGAAAGGTTGTGAAACTCCTTTCCACGGTTATAACATCTTTCTAGAAAAAATGTTGTGACGATGTTGCATTAGTACAGTATTTCTTTTTGCTATTCCTCAAAAAAAAAGTACTTCGTATTTCTTTTTGCTACACAGGTCGATCCGATAGGGTTGGAGAGGCGACCTATTTGTTGGTGTTGCGGTGCTTCTCTTTCTTCACCTCCTTTTCTACTCACGCATTCCTTCCTTCACTCCTACCTCTCACTCGCGCAACACTCATATGTCATTTCCCCCTGCGGCTGCTCGATCATCTCTTCCTCGCTCTGCCTCAGACCCGAGAGCACAGTGACAGCTCCCAGCGCCTACAAAACTGCCCTCGATTTTGTACCCCATAGCCACACATAAACCTTCGCTTTCCCCTCAGCGCCACCTGACTCTCCTGACGCGGCCAGAGTCTCTTCCTCAACTCCGGCAGTCCAGGCCATGGAGCGCTCCCAAGACCACGCCATCCTCCTCCTCATTGGAGTCGCACTCCTCGCAGCGGCAGCTTGCGCCGGCGCAGCAGAGTCGTCGTCGTGCGACACCATGAACCTCGCCGACCAGCTAGACTCGTTCTGTCGGCCTGACGAGGAGAGCTACCCTCACCATGGCGCAGCTTGCTGCGACGCGGTACGGTCCGCTGTGGAGATATCACTGACGGATGATCCCCTCTGCATCTGCCGCCTGGAAGACGAGCCAGCTTTCATCTTCAGTGCGCTCTCTATACGCGAGCTCGTCCGTATCTACATCGCCTGTGGCGGCCGGAACAGCACGGACGTCCGGCTCGTCGCCGACAAATGCTTGGGCGAATAGCTCCTATGCGACGTCTTTCCCACCAAATGGATGCATAGCGACGTCGTTGGTTGGAATAGCTCAGACGCGACATCTCTTTGAGCACAAATAGCTCTGCTGCGACATTGCTCTTAATCGCAGTCAGTTAGGATTAAGGGGAGCCGGGTGGGACCCACAATTGTCCAGGTCAGCAGCGATGACCGTTACATCTCTTCCCTGCGTGGTCATTCTCTGCTTCTGCTTCTTCTTCTTCTCCGGCGACTCTTCCCCTGCGCACGCATTCTCTACTTCTGCTTCTTCTTCTTCTCCGGCGACGGCGACGCAGCGCGGTAACGCCGGCGAGGCAAAACATAAATAAATGCAGATAAAATAAACAAGCAGACGCATATAGTAGATAAACTAAAATTTTAAACTGAATTACATTACACACAGATTAGTTAAGTTCGTAGGCTCATCGGATCAAAAGCCACACAAAGATAAACTAAAAATGGGATACCGCTGCTCCTACCCCTAGCTACGACCCAAAATCACTACAAGAACAACCCCTATACAGCAATACATGTGTGACAACGCTTTAAATATTCGTTGCAAAATTTTATCGTAGATATGGATGTTTGCGTTGCAGAGTACATCCGTTTTGGTTGCCCATTATAGATTACTCCTATTATACATGTTGCCACTCCTGAAAAACTTGAGCCCAGCCCACTAAGCACGTACTACTCTTTAACCCTCCACCAGCCACGATCACTCCTCGCCTTCCCCAAACCTAGCCGCCGCCATCGCGTTCCCAAGGGCGCCTCTCAGCAGTTGGTGAGCACATCCTCCCTCGCCGGTGACCAGTGGTGGCCGGCGACGCGGCCCACCCTTCGATCTATCTCGAAGCCCTCGTGTAACATGAGATCCTTAGGTACTCCATGACACGGAGGATCTCGAAGATCTGCGGCGGCGAGTTGGAGCACATCAGGCGTGGCGGCACATCCGCACATGGGCACATCAGAGGTTCTGGCTCCAGCTACGTGCAGTTTTTCTTTATCTCATCGTAGATTATTTCGTCTCTCCTTTTTCCTTGGCCTGGTAGGAGGAGGCGCGGCGGAGCAAACACACTGCACGATCTTGCGGCAAAGAATACACTGTAGATTTGCAGTAGAGAATTAGCGACAGCGCCTTATGTGAAGCCGGCAGCCACTCTCGTGCAGCAGGGGACGGCAGCAGCACAGCCTCATGCAGATGGGCGGTGGTACCACAGGGTGCATGCATGGATTTTGTTTTTCCCATCTCGATCGAGACGCGCGTACTTTGTTTGCTGGTTAATTCGTTTAAGTTTTTGTATACTTCTGCTTGCTTCTAATTATTTTTAGTATTGAATTTAAACCCATTCTTAGGAGATTAACATTGACTATTTTGTTTTTTGTACTAATGGTTTTTCGTGCATGATCTGTAGTATTGCATTATTACTAAAGAGAGGAAACAACAGATTTGGACATGTGAGAGCGTGCATGTTCGTTCAGATTTAATTTAAGTTATTACTTGTTTAGATCGATGGCCTATATTGAAGTGCTTAAGGACAACTTTTTGAAAACATTATGTCTTGTATGTCTACAAATACAAAATTTCCATATCGCAGCCTATTCAAGAGTTCTAAATTCTTGTATTTTTTCAACAGGTTATGAAATGACGTCATTCTACAAGATGTAGAGCAAAGGCGATGTATTTATTTCAAGAGCTATTATTCTTTAGAAGATGAGTAACTTCATTTTATAAGATTTTGCAATTTAATTTTTTTCTGCCACTTTGAACTGAAATCAAAAGTTTTTTCTTTTGCAGGTCCAAAATCACAGGAGCGACAACATCTGGATATTAGCTCCGAGCATGCATGCGTGTGGGCAGAAGATTACAAGGAATGCATATATAGGTTTAGTTAGAATATATTTCTTTTTGTAAGTTGGATTGTAAGCTATGTACTCCCTACATGTTTTATGTATGGGACAACGACTTTACAACATATATTGAGTTATTATTAATGCAATGCATTTGAGAATTATGTGTTGTGGGGTGAATTTTATGAAGCGTATATTCTCTTGCTGGAAGAATAGCATTTCCATCTTTTGATTCGATTATACCTTCCAATAAAAATTGATTATTTATTTCAAAACAGATGAAATTCATATCGAATGTCTACCAACGGATATAGTAGTTGCTTGAACTTTGTTGCTAGTTTGCAACACTTATTCCATTGGTTACCAACGCACGTATATACGTTGCCTTATACTCTTGCAACGCCCAAAAACGCAACGCACACAAATCCGTTGGTAAACACGCTTGCAACGCATATACAGGATTTTAGATACGCATTACTGCGTTGCTGTAGGATATGTTTTGTTGTAGTGAATTGGGCTCACACCGGAGCCCCGGGGTGTGCGGCGGCGACGAGGCGGCGGCCCGCGCCGCTCAGTCGGAGTCGAAGTCGAAGTCGAAGTCCGAGTCGGAGCTGAGCTCGATGACGGGGTGGAGGGATTCGTGGATCGCGGCCTGGACGCGGCGTTGCTCGAGCTCCATCTTCATCTGACGGTCCGCCTCCTCCTCCTGCCACTGCTGCTTGCTGCGCTCTATCACCTCGGCGGTGATCCAGTCGAGGTGCTCGTCGTCGGCGAAGTCCCCGGGCAGGAGCCCGGCGCGTGGGGGCGCGTGCTCCTCCTCCTCCTCCTCCCTCTTGGGCGGCGGCAGCGGTGCCCGTGCGATGGAGGAGCTCCCCGCGCCGGAGGAGCTTACATGCTCGTAGCGGCCGCCGCCCCTGTTGGTGAACCTGCGCGCGCCGCGCTTCCGACCACCGTCGGAAGCAACCCGGCCAGCGCGAACGGGGTCAGTGGGGGGCCGCCGCTTCCGCCCCTTCCGCTCCTCGTCGGAGCGGTTCCCGCCACCGGAATGGCCACCGCGGCCCGCGCTTGAACCCAGACACTTGAACATTGCCGCTCGGCGGGGCTGGATCTGTAGCTGGATGTGGATTTCGTCGCCGGCGGCGAGCAAATCGGAGCGGCGGCGGCAGTGGGAGCGGCTGAGATAATAGCTAGGGCACGACACATTTCCGTGGATAAGAAGGGGACGGGAGGCGGTCGGCCGTGGCGTTGGGCCGTGGCGAGGCCGTGGTTGGGCCGTGTTTGATATTAATAAAACACTACAGACAAAAAAAAACTTGTAACATGAAATTGTCCAAAACCTCACCAAACCTTCATTTTGGTGTGACTAAGAAGGGTCCAGGCTTATTTTTCCATTTTGGTGTTTCAAACTTGTTTAAATGTTGGTCAAATTTAGGTTTGACCGAATTCAAAATAATCATGAAATATTCAAAAAAACATCAAAAAAAATGCAAATCCAGTGCACATGGTCTTATTTTGTCATGTACTAACATCTCCAACTGATAAACAAGGTCTAGACACATATTAAACAGGAAATGCTTAAATATGGTGTGAAATCACACATCTCAAACTATGAACTCTCATGTGTGAAGAGAGGTGGTTTTGGATTTGCAACATGAAATTGTCCAAAACCTCACCAAACCTTCATTTTGGTGTGACTAAGAAGGATACAGGCTTACTTTTCCATTTTGGTGTTTCAAACTTGTTTAAATGTTGGTCAAATTTAGGTTTGACCGAATTCAAAATAATCATGAAATATTCAAAAAACATCAAAAGAATTTTTCCAAGTGTAATATTTTAATGGATGGGACAACTCACTATTATAGAAATTCTATAATAATGAGATGCCCGACCCACAAAGCTACTAGACTAGGACATATAATGTGCAGCACCTAAATTGTGAGCAAGGGGACAGGGGACTCGAACTTAGGTGGGCAAAGGGAGCATCAACCCTTTGCCACTAGGCTTTGCCTCTGTTTGCGAAAAATCTACCACCATTAGAAGGTTAATATTTTCAAATGAAATCCTCCTCATTGCAACATCCAAGCCTAGCACAAATAACATTTATATTTGAATTGTAGTTCAAATTTGAATTCAAAAATTAGTATAAAATCATTGCAACATCCATGCCTAGGCTATGCCTCTGTTGCGACAAATCTACCACCATTTGGAGGTAATAGTTACAAATGTTTACATTTGGTAACACTAGCAATAAATTTTGGTAAGTTAAATAAAAAATTAAAGCATTTTGTCTATAGATGAAATAAGCCTCTACCTAGTTGACAACGTTTCAACTCTTTCAACTCGTTTTCAATCCGACGGCGTGCGAATGCCACAATCGGGCGTGCCCAGAGCGCGCTCCCAAAGGTGTTCGACAGTGTGCGTGCCACAATCTGACGGCGTGCGAATGCCACAAGAACACTAAAACCAGTAACACAATAATTTACATTTTGTTTACAAGGTTTCACCCACAAAAACTAGGTTTCACCTACCGGAACGTGCCACGGCACGTCCAGAGCACGTCCAGGGCACGTCCACAGCACGCCTCCAAGGTGTTCGATGTACTGCTTACATTGCCATTTCGCAAAAGAACTACCACCACACGCTCCCAGCGCTGGGCAAACACTGCCTGAAATGGTTTCAGGCACCTAACAAATTCACTAGACTAGTTTTACATAATGCAGCACGATCTTCCCTCCGCCATGTCTCTGCAGAACAATCTTCCCTCCGCCATGGCTCTACAGCACAATCTTCTAGCTCGATTTCATCTCGCAGAGGATTTCGGAGCAGACCAATCTGTCCGTCGCCATCCCGGCAACTAGGCTGAAAGCCTGTAGGCTCAACGCGGCATCGAAGTCCAGGATCGGCGAATCACCGCCGAGCGGAAAACCCTTGCAGCCGTAGTAGCCGTGACGCTTCCACGCCTGCTTCAGTACCTGCTGGACTGAAATCCGGTAGGGTCGCTTGCCGTCGAGATAGATGGAATCCCTCGCCGCTACACGAGACACAAATCGGGCCGCCGGTCGCCTCTGCGACCGTGTACCCGCACCACCCCATCCTCCATCCTCCCTGGCCGCTCCCTCCACGCACCAGCTTGCCGCCAGCTTGCTCGACTCCGGGTGCCGCCGCTGGACTCGCGCGGCCGCTCTTCCCTCCGCCGCTGGACTCGCCGCCAACTTGCTCGACTCCATTGCCGGCGCTCCAGTCGCCCGCCCCCTCGCCGCAGCTCGACTCGCCCGCTCCATTGCCGCAGCTCGAATCGCCCGCTTCTTTGCCACAGCTCGATTCGCCCGCACCATTGCCGCCGCTCGACTCGCCGTCGCCAGGATAATTTCCCCCAGCCCGGAGAAACCGAGACGACGGGACAGAGGAGTGAGCTCCGCGGGACGCCGGCGCGTGGCAGAGACGATCCCCCCACGAACAGAGGCCGGTTTCGCTGACGCATGGGTCCCACTCGAGAAAAATTACTCCACGTATCGGTCAAAACCTGGGTTACAGCGTGGGGAATATGACTTGACGGCCATGTCGCCGTGGAGCAATTACTGCTCGAAAAGATGCCGCATGTGAGCTATTATGAGCAACTATGTCGCTGCCTGTCCAATTCTTCGGAAAAACGTCGCATAGGAGCTATTCGCCCCAGATGCTTCGGTAATGATCACCCGAGCTCTTTTCTCTACTTTTCCGTTATGGGTCGCTCTGATGGCCTCACCATGCCCTTGTGCTCTTACTTCTGTATCATAAATTAATCTCCAGCGCCGCCGCCTCAGCAGCAGCACGGACCCGTCCATGCCGAGGCCATCTACGCCGACCAACCCACGCAACAGTGAACGCGCAACACGGCAGCGGGACAAAGAGCTCAAACGGTAGTACCCTGGCTAGGCGAGTCATATTCATTGTTCGACCATGTAATAAGGTGGTAGTTTTAGTAATTAGTACGTCTCAGTTGGTTCTCAGTTCTCAACATGTTTCTCTTCTTTATTTACAAGCCGTTACAGTACTCAGAATACTCCAAATAAGTTGAGTACTGTTTTGACTCCCGAGTTCACATGCTCCTGCTTGAATAAAAAATTAGTCAAATATTTTTAGAGAAATCTGAAAACAATTGCCGATGAACATAAAAATGTTTTCTAAATACGTCGTGATAAAATTACATATGTGCTGCTCTATACGAAAAAACAAATCAATGTCCAAAATAGGATTTTTTGTTCAGATTTTTTTCAAAATATTTTACTCTTTTTTAATATTTTATTCAGACAAGACCATGTGAACTCGTATGCCAATCTGAATTCCCGCTACATGACGGAAATTCACTTTGACACCAGGAAGCATATGCACCTGGTAATTGAAAAACAATTTTTGAAATGTCGAAAAACCATGAAGTAAAATTTCACGGATACATCTTGCCATCCTATGTGTTTGTAAAGTCGTTTGTGAAAATTCGATATTTTTTTTTTGGTATGTGTAAAAACGAAAAAAAAATCTCGTGAAAAGCTCTATTTTAGCAAATTTTGTCTTTTTTATATTGACCGCAAAACAATTTTGGGTTTCCATGAAACGACGTAGTGAACACATAGGATGTTAAGATCTATGCGTGAATATATTCTTTTGCATTTTTTAATATTTCAAAACGCGTTTACAATATATTTCAAATAAAGCATACATGCATGTTGTTGGTATGTACAACAAAAAAATATGAGCTTTTCCATTGCCTAGGACTCTTCTATACGTCATTAAATCTTTGTTGTTGGTATGTTTTCAAGTTCTAATTATATTCAAATATGTTTCTATTTCTATTGTACTACATGATTATTTTAGAATCATATATAATATTAATGTATCGGATTATTTGATATTTGCTCCATGCTTTTAGAATTCTCCCTACCTCAGGTTCTTTCCGTCCTCCGCCATTGGTTCTGTCCATGCATAACCGTTGCCCCTCAACAGTAAGCCGCCCACGACCATAAATGTAAATCTTTAAGCTACACTGGACTTTAGTAGACGTTCCGTGAGTACATGCTGCTGCGTGCGCGTATTGAGAGTCAATGGTGTACTCGGTGTTTCCAAAAACAAAAATGAAAGAGCACGGTTGCCCCCATATGTAGTTTTGGTAATTAATGATAATCTCTATGGACTAATGTGTGCTTTGAGCTATACTTGTAGGTTTGGTGCCCATAGCAATGCTTGATCTCCATATGTTGGAGTCAAGGCTAAAAGAAGAAGATTATATGTTGATCAAGGCTAAGTGCAAGTTGATCAAGTGCTCTCATGGTATCTCTCCATGGGCATACTTGAAGCTTGCCACTCAATGGAAGATAACGGCCAAGTGAAGATATGTCGAATATGTGTTTCTTCCATATTTGTATATGGGGGAGCAACATGTGAGTCTTCACCAAGCGGAGCGCAATCAAGAAAGATGGTCCAACTTGAGAAGGCCAAGATCGTCATCATCGACCTCAAGTGGATTATGCGCAAGGCAAAGGTATGATCTTGGTAGGGTTTCTATTTTACAGGTCACATGATGTTAGTTGAGAGACCGGGTTATAGGATAGATAGTCGTACTATTAAGAGAGGCTCTCGAGCGAGTACCTTCATCGTATCATCGTAGAGAGCTCAAACCTTTGCATCCTTGGCATCAACTTTATTGGTTCCTTTTGGCTCTTATTGCGGTGTGGTCTTGGTGCTTGTCGTGCTTGTCATGACAAGGCCAAGTTCACCGAAAATGGATTTCGTCTGCGTCTTCTGTTGCGTTTTCGGTTTTCGAGATTTTGCCGGTCCATCCGTGCAGAAGGTTTCACTATTCCATTTATTAGAAAAATCTCCCTTACTTGTTTTCAATATATTCACTTTTTATAGGATAGCATTTGTCGTCCTCTTTCCACCAAAATTGGTTTCACTCGATTCGGACTTCATTTGCAAAAGTTGTGGCGTTTCTGGCACTGCAGTCTCCAGCGGTAGTACCGCCGCCTCTGGCGGCAGTACCGCCAGTGGTACCGCTCGTGGTACCGCCAGTGGTGCCGCCACAAGGTCTCTCTGTTACGCACCAGCGGTAGTACCGCCGCTTCCGGCGGCAGTACCGCCATTGCGGGTTCGTGTGCTCTCTCCTGGAGCTCGCGGTGCCGCCAGCAGTACCGCCAGTGGTGCCGCCGTTGTTGCCTTCTGTTGCGCGCCAGCGGTAGTACTGCCGCCTCTGGCGGCAGTACCGCCAGTGCGGGCTCGTTTGCGAGCCGTTGGCGAGCTGAAACGCGTGGGGCGGTAGTACCGCCAACCCTGGCGGTAGTACCGCCCCTGCGCGAATCTGCCCCAACGGTTAGCTTTTGGGGCAACCTATTTAAGGGGCCTTCTTCCCCAATGGTTGCCCAACCTTTTTGCACTCTCTCTCTCCTCCATTGTTGACCTCTTTGAGAGCTTGCTTCCTTTCCATCCCTCCATGATTCTTGCCTCCTTTTAGAGGGAAAAGAGAGAGGAGATCTAGATCTACGTTTCCACCAAACAATATCTCCTCTAAGTGAGGGGAACTCTCTAGATCTAGATCTTGGAGTTGCTTTGTGTTTCTCCTTTGTTCTTCCTCTCCAATCCCTCCCTAGCATTAGTTGCTTTGGTTGGATTTGGGAGAGAAGGACTTGACCACTTAGTATGCTGTTGCCATTACATTTGGTGCATCGGTTTGTGCTCTCCACGGTGATACGTGAAAGTTGAAGTTCGAGAAGCTTGTTACTCTTGGGTGCATAGGGCTCCCAAGAGCTTGTGCCTCTTGGGTGCATTGTGTACCCTAGACGGTTGGTGGGTGCCGCGAAGATCTTCAAGTTGTGAAGCTTTGGGCAATTTGTACGGGTTTGGTCAACGCCCTCAAGACGACCTCATAGTGGATGAGCAAATCCCACATCGGGTATTTCCTACGGGAGGAGCTCACGGAGAATAGGATGAGCACGGGCGTGCTTGTAGGAGGGCCAAGGAGCCTCCACACCTCTCCAACATAGACGTACTTTCAGTGGGAAGGAACTATGGGAAACAAACCTCCGCCTTCACTTGTGTCGGTTATCTCAATAACCAAACCTTTACTTATGCATTTAATTTGTGATAGCCATCGAGCTTGAAGTCATATATCTTGTTATCCTTGTTGTTAACTTGCCTAGCATAAGTTGTTGGTGCACATAGGTGAACCTAGTATATTAGGTTTGGGCTTGATAAATTAAACGTTAGTTTTATTCAAGTCTAAACGTAAAAGTTTTAAATCGCCTATTCACCCCTCCCCCTCTAGGCGACATCTCGTTCTTTCAAAAAATGTGAATCTAGGGGTACATATTACTATGTTCCCAAGTCAAGCCAAATATCACAAACTTGAAACATGTTTTATAATAACTCTGCCAAAAATAAATGCACATAATTGAGATAGTGAGAAATGAATATGACCGATCATCCAAGAGCTTCGGGAGTTTATGCCAAGAGAGTTACACTAGTAATTCCATAGGGGTTATAGCTTTTGTGACATATAAGTAAGGACATTCCACTAGTAAAGATCGGATAATTTAAACCCCTAATTTACACGGTTGAAACATTTTATGTGTTATCTCCTATCGTTTACCCTAATAAATTAAAAATATATGTCAGGGTTCAACCCACGTTCCTAGGTCAAACAATCGCAAGTGATTTCCTTTTTTAAACATTTTCTACATTAAATATAGTACATCGTGTGCATAGTGTTGAAGTCGCAAACGATGCGAACTAAATAACTCGTGTGCGATATTGCTAGATACAGTTCTAATTGCCCATAGTGATATTTCAATTGACGTGTTTTTCCTTCAGAAAATACAAGTTTTATTACAGAATGGTTTTTATTTGGCATTTCTTTCTCCCCGCCTTCTTTTCCCGTCATTTCGCTGACTTCTCGCCTCCCCCACATTCGTCTATAAAACTATTAGGAGCTGATGTTGGCTGCTGCAAAGCCTTGCTACAAGTAAAAAAGACCCTGACGAGATGCGATACTACATGGAGATCGGGAAGCATTGCGGGCGCCGAAAGCACCTTGAGCACCTAGGTTTGACACCCACCATCGCCTCCGCGCGCGCCTCCAACTCCGTCATTTCCTCCTTTCCTCTAGCTCGTCATCCGAGTCGATCCCCTCACCGACGGAGGCTCCATCCAGTGCACTATGTGCATGAAGAGATTTCTCGTCATCCCCAACATTATCCTAAATGTTTTTCATCATACATGGGAGGGTCGGCAAAATAGCCAACCACTTGGTGCAAATTCCTTGCAAATCGGCCCCTTTGCACTGTCTATCGGCCCTTGATGGATCCACATCACTTCCTTTTGGTCCCTTCATGCACAATATCTACAAGAAGAGTAGATGTAATGTAGAAGTCGTCATTGTGGGACTCCTCTTCTCAATCCCACCGCTGAAGCATTGTGTCATCATTGTCGGAGAAGGCAGCTTCAAAGTACTTCAATAATAAAAACAATGCAAAATAATTCTACAGACAATGCACAAAATACAATATCTCCTTTTAAATAAAAATACCTTCACTAGACTAATATCGGCGGAGCTTCATGCATGAGCGGGGAGGGCAGACCATGCGTCGGGGGAGGAGGCGTCACACCACGTGGGTGGGTAGTGGGGGCATCTGGGACAGGCGGCAACCGCACTAGCGCTGGTTGGGGGAGGCAGGGCGTTTGTAGAGGCGGCTAGATGAGGGTGGGATCGCTGGCGTGTGGGCGAGTAGACGAGTTTAGGTGGGACCGAGTTTTTGTGTGGGTCTCTACATGCATGTAGGGGGAGAGAAGAGGGGCTTGTTGGAGTGTGTGGTTTGTGGACAACAACTGAAGTACGCCCCAGTAGGGACGCGGTCTTTGGCTCATAGCTATTATGAAAAATGCATTTTATTTTATTAAAAACAATCAAAAATCAGGAAAAGGAATCATGTACATCCAGTTTATGTTCGCACATAAGTTTCATAAAATTTGTACCTTTTTACACGGTTCAGAAAAATGTATTTTTTCACAAAACTTTGTGTGCGAATAATGTATTGATGTACCCATCAAGTTCTTTTTTGATTTTTTATTACATTTTGAAATGCGTTTTAGGACCTTTGCTACTACGAGGCAAAGTGGATTTCCCGAGTAGGGCCTTTCCGGAGATTCTCTTGGATAGAGGCACTATCATGGATTTTATGCGTGTGAGTACTAAGTTTATTTATATTATCTGGGTGTACGATTTATCAGAAGAAAATTTACATAAATGTAGGTTCGCAAGAAGAAAAAAAATAGGAAATAAAAGAATTGAACAACAAAGTTTATAATTTAAAATAATAATCTATACCTAATAATAAAGTCATTAAAGGTTCTTTGGTTGGTACGTGTCTTTTGTTTGGTTCGTACGTAGCATCGATCGATGGGTTCGTTTTTGTTTCGAATTGGTAGGTCACGTCATCCGATTGTCCAAAACTAATCTAATCTAAGCGAGCTTATTTTTGGTTCGTACGTAGCATCGATCGATGGGTTCGTTTCCGCTTGTCCTTGCCAAAGTGGGCCAAGAGTCCAACCGATGGTTCAACAAAAACTAATCTAATCTAAGCGGGCCTATTCTCTTGACACCAGGCCAACCATCTGAAGAAAAATTCTTGGTCGGACACTTCTCGAGACGAAGACGACCTGTACGTGAACACGAATACTTCTCGAAGACGAAGACGACCTGTACCTGACCACGCACTACCGGAAACGCACGAGACGCCGACGGCCGAAAGCCGTCGGCGTATAACGAAAAGCCGTCGGCGTATCGATACGCAGTCGTCGGCGTCTTCCCGTCGGCGTTTTCGCCCGTCGGCGTACCGGCATTGCCATCGGCGTATCCGAACCCGTCGGCGTACGTGGTGTGGGCCCCACAAGACGGCATCCGACCGTTTCCGTCAGAGCACCATACGCCGACGGCATTGCCGTCGGCCTATGAGTGCTGATTTTTTTTAATTTTTGAATTTTTTTTTTAAATTTTTTTTGAATTTTTTTTAACTTTTTTTTAACTTTTTTTAATTCTTTTATTTATATTTCGAAATTTTCAACTTAGTCACATACTTAATTCTTAATTGCACACTTAATTATAGGTCAAAGTACTTACCCTGGTCAAACTTCCCGTTCGGTCACCCATCCTCCAGCCCGAGCACGCTTAACTTTTGAGTTCCTTCCAAACTAGCTTCCAAATGAGAAATTAGAACTTACTGATATTACTACCCTATCAATCATATTAACCCCTCGGTTATGATGTTACACTTTTCGTTGTTTAAATTTTAAAAATTTGTTTGAGTAAAGTAACAATGATTATGTAATAGTATATTTCGAATAAATAACAATAAAATGAATTTTACTTTATTATTTTCCTTTTTACATTTAATATGAAATAATTCGTATCTTTAAATCCGTAAATCGAAATTTCACAAATTAAATACCTAAATCGATTAGAAAAATGAGAGGAATTCAAATATTTCATCCATATCATCTTTTGCATCACAAAAACCTTGATAGTTATAGGAGGTTTTTATAAAAAAAACCTTCACAGAAATGAGCTATGAGGTACAAAGATGTATGGTTTTCGACTGAAATGAGGTAGGGTATAACATTTAACATAGCAAAAAATGTCAGAATGAGGCAATATTTGACACATTGGTGTATCTTGGTTGTAGAATAGTATTGACTAAAGGGTTTAGGGTTTTCGTTGAATAAAAAACCCATTTTTCATTTTTTTAGTGTCAAAACAGGCTTTTTTTGTGAAGCAGCTACCAAAACGGCTCACCGAAAGAGGAACATCCAAATAGATAGAAAATAGTAGACCATCTTATAAGTGCATTTAACCTTGGGTTTGGATATAAAAACATACTTGGGTATTTCAAACATTTCAAATAAGTTCCTGCCGATTTCGCTGGAAGTGGGTCTGATTTGAACTACGAGTGCCGCATAGTTTGGTCATGATTTTTTGAAAAAATCACTTTTAGATCCAAAATGTATACTTTCTTTAGAGATCTTTGACGGTTTTTGTTGGATCGAAGTTACGGTTAGGTTTAGGTTTATCATTAGGGTTTACGGTCTCGGTTTTGGGCTAGGGTTAGACATAACTAATTTAAAAAAAATCAAAAAAATGGAAAACCTTCACGTGGCATCCTTTTAGGTGACCCACCACCTGGAAAAAATTATAAACATGAGTTATGAAGGTTTTTATAAAAAAAACCTTCACAGAAACCTTCACAGAAATGAGCTACGAGGTACAAAGATATATGGTTTTCGACTGAAATGAGCTAGGGTATAACATTTAACATAGCAAAAAATGTCGGAATGAGGCAATATTTGACACACTGGTGTATCTTGGTTGTAGAATAGTATTGACTAAAGGGTTTAGGGTTTTCGTTGAATAAAAAACCCATTTTTCATTTTTTTAGTGTCAAAACAGGCTTTTTTTGTGAAGCAGCTACCAAAACGGCTCACCGAAAGAGGAACATACAAATAGATAGAAAATAGTAGACCATCTTATAAGTGCATTTAACCTTAGGTTTGGATATAAAAACATACTTGGGTATTTCAAACATTTCAGATAAGTTCCTGCCGATTTCGTTGGAAGTGGGTCTGATTTGAACTACGAGTGCCGCATAGTTTGGTCATGATTTTTTGAAAAAATCACTTTTAGATCCAAAATGTATACTTTCTTTAGAGATCTTTGACGGTTTTTGTTGGATCGAAGTTACGGTTAGGTTTAGGTTTATCGTTAGGGTTTACGGTCTCGGTTTCGGGCTAGGGTTAGACATAACTAATTCAAAAAAAATCAAAAAAAATGGAAAACCTTAACATGTCATCCTTTTATGTGACCTACCACCTGGAAAAAAATTATAAACATGAGTTATGAAGGTTTTTATAAAAAAACCTTCACAGAAATGAGCTACGAGGTACAAAGATGTATGGTTTTCGACTGAAATGAGCTAGGGTATAACATTTAACATAGCAAAAAATGTCGGAATGAGGCAATATTTGACACACTGGTGTATCTTGGTTGTAGAATAGTATTGACTAAAGGGTTTAGGGTTTTCGTTGAATAAAAAACCCATTTTTCATTTTTTTTAGTGTCAAAACAGGCTTTTTTTGTGAAGCAGCTACCAAAACGGCTCACCGAAAGAGGAACATCCAAATAGATAGAAAATAGTAGACCATCTTATAAGTGCATTTAACCTTGGGTTTGGATATAAAAACATACTTGGGTATTTCAAACATTTCAAATAAGTTCCTGCCGATTTCGCTGTAAGTGGGTCTGATTTGAACTACGAGTGCCGCATAGTTTGGTCATGATTTTTTGAAAAAATCACTTTTAGATCCAAAATGTATACTTTCTTTAGAGATCTTTGACGGTTTTTGTTGGATCGAAGTTACGGTTAGGTTTAGGTTTATCGTTAGGGTTTACGGTTTCGGTTTCGGGCTAGGGTTAGACATAACTAATTAAAAAAAAATCAAAAAAATGGAAAACCTTCACGTGTCATCCTTTTATGTGACCTACCACCTGGAAAAAATTATAAACATGAGTTATGGAGGTTTTTATAAAAAACCTTCACAGAAATGAGCTACAAGGTACAAAGATGTATGGTTTTCGACTGAAATGAGCTAGGGTATAACATTTAACATAGCAAAAAATGTCGGAATGAGGCAATATTTGACACATTGGTGTATCTTGGTTGTAAAATAGTATTAACTAAGGGGTTTAGGGTTTTCGTTGAATAAAAAACCCATTTTTCATTTTTTTAGTGTCAAAACAGGATTTTTTTTTTTGAAGAATATAGTTTGAGCAATGTGTATGATGATGCAGATCTACTTATCCTCTTCGAAATGAGCTAAAGAACATCGAAATCCAACTTCCAATGCAAAAGTTATGCTCAAAACGGTGAGTAACTAAAAAAATAGAGCTAGGCCGACGGCATTGCCGTCAGCGTATCTCAAAAAAAAAATATATATATATATAGGCCGACGGCATTGCCGTCGGCGTATCTAAAAAAAAAACAGAAAATATAGGCCGACGGCATTGCCGTCGGCGTATCTTCATAGGGAGACGGCCGTTCCAGCGCTGTCATGGCGGCCGTTAGTGGGGGCTTCTACGCCGACGGGAGTTTGTACACCGACGGCGGCCGTCGGCGTATAAATGTCTACGCCGACGGGGTTTCGTATGCCGACGGCCCGTTCGTCGGCTTCCCAAACTCTACTTGTACGCCGACGACCCCGACATTTGGCCGTCGGCGTATAATACGGCCGTCGGCGACTTGTGTATTTCCCGTAGTGACGCAGCCATGGTGCGCCCGTATCAATCTATATAAACAGGTCTTGAATCGCCTGATCGAAACCCCAACTCGACCTTGCCTAGCCTCGAAACCCCAGCTCGACATCGTCATTGCCCCGCTGATCAAAATCCGCTCCAGCTCGAATTTGCCGCCGTTCTTCTGATCGGAACTCCCAACTCGACCTTGCCTAGCCTCGAAACCCCAGCTCGACATCGTCATTGCCCCGCTGAAAATCCGCTCCAGCTCGAATTTGACGCCGTTCTTCTGATCGGAACTCTCGGTCAACACTGCTTGATTTTCGCGGCGGCGTACCAGCTGCTAGCGAACCTGGTCGGGAACCCGAGCGCCAGCAAGAAGGACGTCTGCAAGATCCTCGAATCGGTGGGCGCCAAAGTGGAGGAGGGGAACAAGCTGCCCGCCACCATGATTCGTAGGCCAGTACCCACCGTCGACTAGCCCGTGCGCCGCCTGAGATCCCCGAGCGGCACCGCCAGGGCAGGGCTTCCCCTACGGCCACCCCGAGCGCGTATTCGAGGTTTTCGGGACTACGAAGCAGGGAAAAGAGGGTGAGCGCGGATTGGAAGCGACAAGAAAGAAGTAGGTCTCGAGTACAGACGTGCATGTCGTCACCGGCGGGCTGCGCGATGTACACGCTCGGGACGCTGTTCTTCTGGCAGATCGCGTCGACCTCGATCGTTATGCATGCGTAGAGACGAGATGTAGCGTTCAGCCATGGTACCGGAGGAGGGCGAAGAGGAGGTGCCCGCGTGCGCTTCCTTTGACTTTCGTCTCCTGCAGCATAATAATCAGTAGAGCCGTACATCTGTGGATGCACGCCCAGGCTGGTCTTGTGCACCCCGGACTGGGAGAGTGTCAACCTGATCAAGTCCGGCCTGCTGCCTTGCCCGTCTATGCGGGTGGCGTTGCCGGCGGGGCGGCTGCCTTCACCCTGCCTTGGTGGAATAAGCTTCGCTATCTCTGAATGGCCGTTTGCATCAGCAACTTTGTGCTTCAGGAATATTTTGCAGCTTAAAGCCTGAAAGGATGCTATGAATCAGAATTTCTTGATAATCCAATAACAGTATACATAAATGAGTTTGCAAACTGCGTAAATATGTTGTGCTTAGCTGGTCGTTGTTAATCTTGTCGAATAACTGTTAGTGGCTTCCTGGTTCTGGTATTACTTAGTGTCAGATTGTATACATACAAACAACAAGTCAGGCTGTTTGCAACTCTGCATACAAATAACATTCATATTCAGAAGTACGCCAGGTTCCCGGTCAGAACATAAAGAAGGAATGTATATACGAGTAACTTTCTGTATAACTTGTCAGACATGCAACTTCAACAGCGACACAAAGCTAGCGAAAAGCATCACGTGCTTATTCAGTTGTTTAACTTTCCTGCCGTCGGCTTTTTCAAGAGCTAGGAGATGCAACCATAGAGTGAGTTTGGATTATAGGTTAGTGTTTAGGATAATGAGAACAGTGGATTGGGGCAGTTTCGTGTGTATCATGTTCTCCTGCCAGCAGTTTGGCTCCATTCTTGAATCTAGCTATTTTTATTTTTCCCTTTAGATAAAATCTGGTAAGAATAGCGATAATAATATTTGTTACGTTTGCCATAGTTGGATGGAAGAAGTGGCGTGCAGTCAGCGTGAAGCAAGTTTTGTGAAATGAGCGGCATACAACAATTCTCACTAATTTTTATTATACGTAATTTTTTCTCCCGTTGCAACGCACGGGCATATGTGCTAGTATATATAAAAGGTGTATGCCGAGCGTATACGCTCGGCGTATAGTATAGTGCCTTATATGCCGAACGTTTTCTAAGTGGCGCTCGGCGTACACGTCTCGCCATGACGTCTAAATCGAACGCCTTCTGTTGGAACTCTTATATGACGAGCATGTTTTGTATGCCGAGCGTCTCGGCATAGAGCCAACGTAAACCGAGTTCGTGTATGCCGAGGAGTTACGCTTGACGTATACCTATATGGCGAGCGGTTATAGTTGCAGAGCATTTTTTTTTATTACCTTCGACTTATGTTGCTCTATGCCGAGCAGGCCGCTCGGCATACTTACGGCGCTCGCCAACAATGCCGTTTAGTATTATGATGTTGTAGTTTTTCCCCAGAATATCATTATCAAGAAAAAATTGTAGTACAGAACCAACACAGACGATTATTAACATGATAGCATATTCACTTCTACCCTGTAGCTAACTAGCTACTGAGATCTAGTTTTTCGCGAAGGCCAACCAAAAAATGAATCTTCAACCAGAAAAAAGGCTGGAGAAAATAGACAATTCAAGAAGAAGAAAAAATTGAGGGAATCATGTCGATGTTAAGTTTTGATGCTGTTACAGCTTACATGCATACATTCCAGAAACTATAACACATGGAGGTGATTTGCGCTCCGATAAATGTCATCTAAACAAAAATGAGACACTTAGGCCTCGTTTGGGAGCTCAGTTTTTTTAAAGTATTTGGAGGATATTGCGGTTTCTAAAAATACCGTGGTATCAAATATTATGAGGTGTTTGGAGGCAACAAAAACTGCAGTCACTACAAGAAGACCCCTCCTACAGCAACACATCTATCTGTATCTAAATATCCATATAGCCGTTGCTAATGCATATACTAACGGATTAAGATGCGTTGCGTTTTTGGGCGTTGCAAGGGTTCAATGCAATGCATATAGATCCGTTGGTAACCAAGGATAATGTGTTGCAGAATAACAACAGACTTCAAGCAACCATTGTATGCGTTGGTAGACAACATAAAGGCATTGGACCCTTTTTTTAAGTAAATATTGTTTTTCAATATATTTTTATGGACAGCATTGTTTAAGCGCTTCAATCTATTTTCAGTTTCAAAGAGACGAACGAAAATCATAGAATAAAAACACCACATCGCCTGAAGAAACAATTCAGGCATATATTATTTGAATTGCTTTGAGAATACATAAAAATTATCCAAAGAGTACACAACTTACAATTTTGATTCCAAATTTGATACTCTAAATACTCCTATACATCGCTTTCATAATACATAAAAATTATCCCAAGAGTACACAACTTACAATCTTGACTCAAAATTTGATAATCTAACTACTCCTATACATAATCCCACAAACATTCTGCCTTCAGATACATTCAGAGCTTATATCCGAAAATAGTACGTCCTTGATAAGCTGTAGGTCCTGCAATAAACAAGAGGTTCAGAGCTTAGATCCAAATATAGTACGTCCTTGTTGACTTGTAGGTCCTGCAATAAACAATATTTTCTATTTTAGTATCGAAATGACAAAAGGTGGAAGAGTGAATACAATTACTACTTGCACAAAACAAGGTTGAGGGAACGTAGACACATACTGTGGTCCAGTCGTATCAACTTCAGGAATGGAACATGTGTATCATAATTCATATGTGAGGCTATTCATTTACATCGGATTTTGCTCCTTTGCAGTTATACAAACCAGCACTTACAAGTCCATTAGTATATGCCAATCCAGGTAGATGATTCATGACAAAGTTGTACCTGCAGCTTATGTTTAATTGCATTGTAACAATGTGCTTATTATTATCTGCTCCAACTCTGAAAATAGCAAGAACTTAGTGTTGATTAAATATCAAGGCAAAAAACGTCATAACTAGGAAGAATTACCACAACAAACATATATTCCTCGATAAACATCATAAACTACAACTAACACATTTATTATCCACCTATAATACGATTAGATACGTAGAACAAGTGTCAGGATAAACAAGCTAGTCTTATACTATATTATTTACTTCTCATAGAAGCAATGGTGAAACCAAATTAAGAAAGAACATGATGCGAGGAAGGAAGAACATGAGCAGAGATAGCTGCTCACCACACATAACAACCGGGTCGTCCTCGACGGATCATCCAGGCAAAATAAGACATCTATGGAAATACAGAAGCAAGAGCACATGTCATGAGTAGAAAGGAAGAAGCCCACTGAAACAAAACAAAAAACTGCAGGGGTAATTTGGTGTTATCTTTGGCCCTCGCGATTGGTTCTAGTTGCCGACACACCTTTGCGTTAATTTGGTGTTAGGCTGTGGTTGCACTATATCATTCGTACTAATGTCTAGCGTATTTCTATTGTGCATGATCCTAATGTAGTACATATGTATGATTAACCCAGAATTTTTCTCAAAAATCAAACCAGACATTGGTACCAATAATCTGACCGTTACTGTTGCAGAGTGGTCTGATGCAGCAAGGTCGTAGTGATAGGGAAGAGACCACTTGAGGAACAATCCCGCATGTGTTTAGCTACCTATCTGCAAACAAATCTCAGGAACCGATCGATCGTATCCTTCAGTTCCTCGCTCTGCAAACAAAACAAAAAACTCCCTATGAGCTGCTGCTGGCAGGAATGCGCAAGGATGCACAAAGATCCTAGAAAAAATGGTTAACAAAAATGAGAGGATTTAAATCTGGAGCCTGAACCTATGTTGTTCCCATGATCTCTAGCACCCCGCTGTGCACCAAATCACCCGTCGCAGCTCTTCCAGAGACCATTGCGCATCATGGATTAGCCTGAATCCATATTAGCTGAACACAAAAGGAGGAAATCAGAGAGGGGTCTCATGGTACGTGAATGCAAATTTATCGTTGAATCATACCTTCGAGATGTCCTCGCTCCCCATACGAATGACGAGGAATAGAAGGTGTCGGCGGCGTCAGCGTGATCCACATCACCGGCGAGGTGAGGGAACGGCCGTGCGGCACATTGGGGAGAAAATGGAGGCGACTAGGTTTTTGGAGGCAGGGAGCATGGGTTGGTGGGGTAAATAATACGTGAATGAGGTTAGTGGGCTGGGCTTGTAAAGTTTCTTTTTTCCAATGTGTATATAGATAACGGACATAGACTGCAACGCATTGGTTCTGTATCTACGGTAAAATTCTGCAACGAATGTGTATGTCGTTGCCAAGTATGCATTGCTATACGGGGGTTTTTTTTGTAGTGAGTTGAGATGAGATATTGCGGTATCCTCCAAAAATGTAATTTTTTTGCAGTATTAGAACCTCTTTTTCTAAACCAAAGTATTCTCTTGTCTAGCACTAGAATACTCTGGTTTTCGAATAGTACAGTTTTACAAAACCAGAGCTTCAAACAAGGCCTTAAGTACATACATTGTGAATGAGTGTGTTGTTCCACCCCGATTACAAATGGAAACTTCCATATCAGCTTTGACAGTCATACGGCTGTTTCTCTAATAAAGTGAACATTAAGTCCGTTAAGATGATCCTGCGATGGCCTATCATGCATGACGGCGGGCTCACAGCTCACTGAAGACCTGTACGCCAGACGTTACAGGACGAAGTTGTTGAGAACTTTCTTGACCAAATGCTCCCCGTAGACCACCTTCTTGTACTTGGCAATGCCGCCTGTTTTCTCCCGGCACAAGTCCACAGGCTCCACGCCAGCATCGAAGTTCGACTGTATACGAACGCTATTAGGTCCAAGGAAAAAGTAAAAGAAGAAACAGTTGGACAGAGATGTTCGTTTTCTGCCTCTAAAGAAATTATGTTCTTCTTTGTGGACACATATATATACCTCGTAGAAGAAGGCAACGGATACACGGTAACGAAGGGAGTTGTTGAAAACTCTGTGGAGCGTGGGCTGATATATTCCGTTCGACCATACCTAAAACAAAATAATGAAGACAGTCGATAAACCAGCATTTTCTTCCACAAATTTCGAATAGGATTAAGCATCTTTCATGTTAGGAAAAATGAAAGAAACCTCGAGCATGTCACCAATGTTGCAGACAAAGGTTCCAGGGATTGGCTTGGCGTGTATCCATTCACCAGATAGGTTTCTGACCTAGAACCATAGTATCAAAGATTCTCAGCGTTTATTCTTATTTTTCCTTTTTTTTCTCTTTGATATAGGAAATGGAGGGAATAAACAAATGCAAGATAGATAAGGGCAGGATGTTGATTGTTAGTGAAGAAGAAAATACCTCAAGAGCACAGATATCATCATCCTGGTTAACTAGTGTCAGAAGGCCTACAGTTCAACAAAATGAGGGAAATTATTCCATTTTTTTAAAATTCAAGATCCTCCTGTAGTCTTAATTTGGAGAAAAGGAAACCAAAAAAAATTATATGATTTTCAAAAGAAGAAAGAAAGGTATACTAGTGACACTCACCATAATCTGTGTGAGCTCCACTGAATTGGCCATAGAATGGATGAAACACAGAAGAAAAACAGAATGAGATGTATCCACCCAAGTGAGCATTGTTCTTGCAGGACATGCCACCAAACAACAGTGCTGAAATGTTTTTTGCTTTGTTTTTTCTTACCATCCAGTATCAGTGCGTTTCTCTTGTGGAATATCGGCTGAGACTGGATAACCAATCAACCTGAGATACCAGAAGGGATCGCCAGCAGTTCCTCCCTCGAAAGCATCCGACGGCGCACCCAGTGCCAACGCTATACCTCGCATGATTTTCCTTGAAAGATCTGCAACGAAAAAAGACAGGATAAACACCACTAGTAATGTCCATGGGAGCAAAACAGTAACCAACGCGGAGCTTAGTAGGAAACCTCGAACAAGGCTTGCATAATTTTCCAGGAGAACTTTAAAATTTTATGGGTAATCAGGCCTGCATGAAAGGTGGAAAAAGTCGATTCTTTAAATACAGGCACTAAAGAAACATCGTTAAGTGGAGGGCATGTTATGTTAGCATGTTTCGAAAATGCAGGAACGGAAAAAAAATGTAGGGTTAACATGGCACGTCATGTGAAATCCTACAGGAAATGTAAAACGCGGGTATCTATATATCAGTAGTTATTGTTACATACGATAGCAAGACAACGACGAAATTAAACAAGATCAAACCAACGGGGACACGAGATCTTAACGTGGAAAACCCTTTCAACAAGGAAGAGAAAAAACCACGGGCGCCAGCCAGCAATACTTCACTATTTCGGGTGAGGTTATAAACGCGTCGGGATTTACAATATGTGACTTATCCCTTGTGGCGGCTTACAAGAGGTATTTATAGTGGTTCTGACCTAATAGGTCGGTAACAGGTGAACCCTAATCCAACTCAGTAACAACTCACGTCGGCCCAAGCCTACCGACGACGGGCCTCACTTCGCTCCGTCGTTAGTCTTCTCTCTTATAGAACCGGATTTGGTTCACCATAAAATAACAGTTATTTGGTTGTATCACAGGAAAAATATAGGAATTTGTGTGAAGTCGTATATATGTCCATGCCATAGTTGTCAATGAGACAATGAAAAATTTGCTACGAAATTGCATGCAAAGTACCCCATATGAAAAAAATACTATGGTTTCTATTCCTACAAACCAAAAAAGCTCTGTAGAAAAAATTACTTAGGAATAGAATCCACGTATGGATTTCCATGAACCAAACATGCGATGAACATTTTCATAGTTAGATAGTATCTGATAGTTGGGCAGTGAGTGATTGGTCAAGCACACACAGATACTTCCTCGTATCCAATATATTTGTTTTTGTTAAAACATGACATAGTCTCCAAAATGACAGTCTGGTCATCATTATATTTGCAAACATAGTGTTGTCACATAAAAATATTATGTCTCACAAAAGGGATCTATTTCATGATAAATCTAGTAATGTTTATGTATACATGATCAGACTTAAAAAAAATGTTGGCGGTAAACATCTGATAAAAAGGCCTACATTCTGGATTAAAAGTAGTACTTCGTACCAAATATGTTGAAAACAAATTGAACAATTAATATTCTGGAACACAAAACAAGCAGCAAATGAACCCTAGACATGCGAAAATGCTCGCCCGGAAATGAACAAACGAAATAGAGATGGGATGTTAGAAAGTAACATACCACAAATTAGGTCCTTCCAAATGTTTACCGAGGTCTCCATATTTTTCTAGATCGATATGTGCGTAACACTGTCATGTTTGTTGTGATGTTTTAACTCATAAGCCAGAACAACTTAAACAAGCGTGACAAAGAAGAGTCAAAGATGTGGCCGGGTAACTGAACTTACATCAATTGCTTCATGCATATCAAGTTTACCCTTGGTAATGTTTTCGCCCAGTCTCTGGTACCCTCTGACGATAAGCAGCTACAAATCAGGTTCATTTCTACGTGCATAGGAGGAAAACAAATAGAGGCAACAAGTACAAGTTAAGGGCCACTTTGATTCACAGGATTCCAAAACAATGGGAATTTTAAGAAAACGCTGGTTCTACTCCTACAAGATTTTATTTGGATCAAAATTTGCTTGATTCCACCAAAGAAAAAGCAAAAGATTTTACAAAGAGGTTGGAGTTCCTATGTAATGTAGTGCAAAGCATTTCTTAGGAAAAATATTCTATGATATTTAATTATACAAATCAAACAAACATCATAGAAAAACTTGCAAAGGATTTGATTCTCTCAAATTTCTATGAAAATCCTTTGACAAATCAAAGATGCTCTAAAAATGTTTAATCAATTAATCAAATCTGCAACCCACACCTATATCCAGTTCGAGGTGTCAATCTGATCTTCCGTTTTTCCTCGGGAGGAAGCTGAAAGAAGTTGCGCGTGACATCCCTGACTTGCACCATTAGCGACTCCTCAATCCCGTGTCCTTTCTGTTAACAAATGCACACAGGTAATTAGCATGCAATCAATGAATAACGCGGCATTCATATCAATCAGTTTTTGTTCATCAAATAGAAAAGAAAACTAGCAGCAAGAGAAATTTGCCGATGCAGATGCGTGCAAACTCTTACTTATCAGAAAAAAAAAAGCAACAAATAACTAAATCTGACAGATTTGGAAAGATAGAAATTTTGCACGGTTCACTACTTTTTTTTTTGCGAAACACAGTACAACACAGTACAACACAGGCGCTCACATACACGCGCATACACTCACCCCTATGAACGCACACACGCACACCCTACCCCTATGAGCACCTCCGAAATACTGAGCCGGCGGGTCAGGTCTTGAGATTGACGAAGTCACCACGGGCGCCTCGCTATCGACGGGAACGTCGCCTCCCACTGAAGAATATTCCGCCAAATATGAGAAACACCAGTGTCAAACCTGGGGTTTGAACTCTGGTGGGCTGCGGGTACAACCACCCACCTAACCATCCAACCAAGGGTTGGTTCTCCACTACTTTGAATGTTAGACTTTGTTATTTTTGTGCAGCCCAAAATACAAGATAATTCTAGTTGAGATTTTACACGTTTGTAGAATACAACATTGTCTAACTCCAGCATTGTTTTCAGATTTGTTTGAAACTTCAAAATATGATTTCCATTTTTTTCAAAATAAAGGGTTCCCTGTAGCCCGGACTCCATTTGTCCACTCTCATTCATCACACCTTTTATTGTTCCACTTCCGGTTTAACTACCACACGGTCATCACAAGTTAAATGCAAAGTCCATCATTCGCAAAAAAAGGAAAGTTAGCTTGAGATCGAGTTAGAGAGTGATTAATATATACCACATAAAAGAAGCCGGCCTCCTTACAGGCGGCGTCCAGCATACGGACGACCTCCAGCAGGTCCGCGTCGCCGGTCATGCCTGGGTCATCGATCTTCTCCACGAGCCACTACACCACGTCCTCGAATTAGCGGCAGTTTTGTAGAGGCAGTTTTCCAAACTGCCGCTAATTTAACTTTAAGGCGGCACTTTTGTTCCAACTGCCACTAATCCTCTCGTAATAGACGACAGTTCAGCAAAGTGCCGCTAATCCCGTCCTAGTTGACGGCAGTTAAGGAAAGTGCCGCAAATAGCGTTCTCATTAACGGCACTTTCGCAACACATTTTATAGAAAACCCAATTTATCTTTATGCTAAGCAAGTCGGTCCTTCCACACTCCTCTTATTCGGATAAGAATCATCGATTCAATCTGGCCCGTGGACTCTCTCTCGCTCTCGAGTTCCGACGACCCCGCCGCCCGCGCCGCCACTCGGTGGTTGCCCTGTACGGCCATCCCGGCCTCTCCGCCGGCGTAGCACCGGCTGCCCCTTCTGGTCAACTTCCCCTCTCGTGCTCCTTCCCTCGCCTCACCCCGACCATCCTCGCTTCCCCAACCCTAACCCGCGTGCGCGGATCTCCCTTGGCGTTTACCACGTGAACAGGCGGCCGCCACGGCAACCGGAGGAGCAGCGTTGCGAGCGGGGTCGTCGTTTTCTGCGGCGAGCTGACAGGAGATGTATAAGCAGAGAGAAGCGGGAGGGGTGGGGCTGGACCGGAAGCGCATCAACGACGCACTCGACAAGCACCTGGACAAGGTCGTGGCCGTGGCCGCGTCGCTCTCCACGTCCATGGGATGGGCGGGTGCTCGAGGCGACCACAACCGCCTCGTCATACCCTCTTCCATCCCCAAGGGCACTGCTCTGAAGGTGACGTGGTCTCCACACCCCTCTTCCCCCCTCCCATACATAGGGCTCATGGCCTGACCCCTGACAAATTCGTGGTGAACTCATGGAGCTACGTTGCTGGATTATGTAAGATGGGGTTTGCTAGGAGAATTTTTGGATGAGTATGGTTCGATTTAACTGCGTATGTTTGAATGCTCAAGAGGTGTTCGTGATATTGTCTGACAGGGCATCTGTTAGTGCAAAGATGAATCATGGATGCTTAATCCTATACATGTGTTCTATTAATATTGATCAATAATTACTCAAAAGAACTCTCAAGTTCTATGCTATAAATGTTCCAATTACTCAAAATAATTAGTTGTATTTGAGCTTCGCTGGCTTATGGCACCTACTAGTAAGTATCATGGCGCTCTACACTTAAGGAACTACAATAAAGTGCTAACGTGTCCAAAACCAATGCAAGTACGAAAAAAATTGTGAGAAGTATCTTTGCTCAGGCTTCTACACTTTGAATGATATGATATTCTGTTCTTTGTATTTCTTATGCTTGATAGTAGAAGTTTCTAACTCGGCTTACATGTGTTCTTTCTCCTGTGATAAAATGGTGATTTTTTGTAACCTTACTGCTTTTAGGCATTACTTCAAGCACTTGGAGATCGAAAGGGAACTAACCAACTTGAACATTTTATAGCACCAGTTGAGGTTATATTCATATGCATAATCATCTTTGTGCAAATGTTCACACCGACTCCTGATGCTCTTAATCAGCAGCTTTGTTCTTTTTAGCTAGTATGGGAAAATCGGGATCTTCTTAGTTCTTAGAGAACAGACAAAGGAACTTGCAAGTTTCAGGTATCATTGCTACCTTGTAGATCTTGCAGGAAACAACATCTCTCAGTTTTATTGATTGTGTATGGATTACAATAGCATAGTTTTCTTTTATCTCCATTAGTATATACTGGGATAAATTCCTATATGCTGCATCATCAAGATTTTCCTCAAACTTTAGCCTTGACAAACTCTGGTGTTCTGTAGTTTGGTACTTCTCATCCTACAATCTATGGCCAGGGGCCCAGGGATAGGAGCTTCCTCTGTTCCTCATTGTGTGTAATGTACCTGGCAGGAGGATGAGCTGAAGTGTGCAGTTGTCCTTGTATATGCAAATAAACAGGTGAAGAAGCAACCCATTTTCAATTCGTTTACTTGTTCTAAAATTGGGTACCACACATGGCAGCTTATATTGGTAGTTGTGGAAACGAAGATATTTGCAAACAGCAACCAAAAAGCAACTAATGAAAAGGCTAAATCGAGGATTGCTAACTGCAGTACTAGTACCAACAGATTGATTTTCAGTGAAGCTCCAAATGTTGTTATATAGGAGTCTCCTAATAAAAAATAGAAAATTGTAGGTTTGATTTCTTTATGGTGTAGTGCCCCTGCAGTTGTCTTTTCTGGCTGTACCTATTTCGTGCTTCTCATGTTTATATCTGATACCAATTAGTTCTATTTTCTGCTGGTGTGCATAGCTTGATTTAGTTGTAAATCTTAATAATGGTAGTCTATTTAGATGTAATATTCATCTTTAGCCAAATGAGTTATTGTGCAATTTTTTTGGTTCACTCTAGAATTTAGCTCCCATAGGGTGATCAAATTTAGACACTGGTTTTTAGAATTGGTTGTGATATGCCCAAGCCTATGTTATCTTTTGTGTAGGGCAGGTTTATCAGAAGTTTTAGCTTGGTAAAATGGTTGTCGTGTTGGCCTTATTATTTGGAAAAACGTGTGCTGAAATTACCCCTATAGAAAGGCTCAATCCCTACCGTCCCTTTTAAATCATGGCAATTGCGTAGATATGTCCTCTTATGGATTTGTGATCCATCCTTTTCATCTCGCTGCCTCCATAATTCTTTGATAATCTTGCAGCTTCCAAATGTTGCCCCAGTTCTGTACTACTTCACCGAGAAGCTATGATGTTGTGTTCTCAGGTTATATATTTTCTGAAATTTTTGCCTGGTGCTCGATGAAATGATTGTTAGAGCAAACAATTTATTTTGTATGTTATTTCTATCGTAATTGCGACGATGCTATCAAATCCAAGTTGTTAACACTCTCTTTATATTCGTGTCAACTGATATGGTTCTTTTATGACAGCAGTAGGGGAGAACCCTACAAAATTTATGTTGGAATAATGATAGGAAATACATAGTATCAGAAGTTAGATACTTATGCCTTGTAGATGCACAGGGAAAGATATCGTACAGACAAAACATGCTAAACTTTCTTCTTGTGTCCCGGACTGCATCTTGGTCGACCTCAAGGTATTACAGTTTTGATGTTGATGTTTAACTTCATGCACAAAACAATGCTTGTTTGGATATGATTGAATTTGGTGCTTTGTGCAAGCATTTTTCAGCTAGGATCTTGCTACTGGATGGACAAAGTTGGTGCCGATCTGGAGTTCTAACTAGACTTGAGGATTTGGAGTGACTGGAACATGTGCAGAGACTCCAGGTGCGCCAGAGGTGCGAGGCTCGAGGTTGTTACAATCTCGGCGATTTAGTTGATTCAGAGGCTTGAGTTACATAGGTATGCTAATTCAGTGATGTCATAGTGATAAAATAGAGGGAAAATACATCTGTAGTTATTGTCATTATAATTGTGTTGCCATTTGTGTCATGATGTTTCTGAAGGTTGCTGTAATAATAATCACAACAATTTTCAAACCTGAATATTACTGTGAATTTTGAATTGGAATTGGAGGCACTATCCAATAGTGCCTCAAATTGGAATTGGAGGCACTATCCAATAGTGCCTCAAGTTTGAATTAGAGGCACTATTCAATAGTGCCTCAAATTGCAATTGGTGGCACTAATGAAAGTGTTGGCAACTACAAATGGAGGCACTATTCAAACTGTTGGCAATTACAAATTGAGGCACTATCCAAAAGTGCCTCAAAATACAATTCCCTACACGATCAAATCCAACACATTGAAAAGTGCCTCCAAAACTATTTAGAGGCAGTTTTAGAAAAATTTGAGGCACTTTCAACCGCCTCTAATTTTAGGATGTGATGTAGTGAGCGGACTGATATCTGACCGTTTGCAAAGAGGAAGGCAATAGGTAGATGGACAAATGCACATGACGTCTACTAGGAAGTGGCGACCGATGAGAAACAGATTACGTACCGATGAGGGGAATGGCCTTGAAGTCGGAACCCATGCCGACGGCGGGGCTCGCCGGCGGCGAGGAGATCGATCGGGGGTGTAGATGGGGCCGTCGACGAGACAAGAGCTTGGGGGCTCGGGTTAATTAAGTAGCCGATGGAGCGAGCGATGGCACGTGAGGTGAGGCAGGACGGACAGTGCTGATGCAGCGGTTTGATCCAATGGGCAGCCACGTGCTGCGCCGGACGCCAAAACGGCGATCGAAGGCATATGGCAGAGCTCGGCGTATCGGAGTTCTTAATCGGGAAGATGGCAGTACACTCGATCGGAAACCCCCCTCTCTTTTTTTCAAAAAAAAAAAGGTATATTTAACCGTTGATTACAGATTTGTCTGTCGTACTGTATGTTATGACCTGATTCGTGATCAGTCTATACAATGAAATTTATCTCGTCGAGGGGTTCAAACTTCAAAGCCAGATCGATCACACTTATCTACTACTGCAGCTACCAGCCTGGCGCGCAGTAATAATTAAGTAATGCACCATGTATTATCAGTTAAAAAAATTCGATAGGCATAACCACTATTAGGTAGATGTGGTCATGTGGAGATGAAGCACTTCTCCATATACACGAGTAGAATATTATCGGGTACTCCCTCTTTTTTAAAAAATTACCGTGCGTTTTACTTTCGGTAAGACCAAATTTGTAAAGTTTGACCAAGTTTTAATCACCATGTACAGTATCAAATTGAACTTCACCAAAACTAAGACGTACGTAGCATAATAATTTAGAAAATATTGAATGCTGATTGATATTACCGAACGATCAGGTCAGAGATAATCAGGTGCTGACTGAGCCACCAGCAACCATAATGCACGGTGCGATGCGGCGCAGCTGTCATGTGCATCTGTAGTTCGGTCTAGTCCGGAGTTTTTAGTTGGGCAACGTGCTTGGCGTGTGGTGTGTTCCCCTCATGTTTGATGCTACGTCTAATGAAAGAGATGAACAGAGATGTATGGGACTTTCTTTATTTGAAGAAAACGAGGCCACGCCCTGGTTCCATTTCATAGAAAAGAATGCACGACACTTCTATCCACTCTCGTATGGTATGGACGAATATATTGTCATCATCCTATAGTACATAAAGTATTTATAGAAAACGAAAAATGATCGGTATCTCGAACCATTAACCTAGTCCATGGTCTGATTTCATTGCTGTGATTGCCTCGATGAGGACTCCAATTCAAATGCCACTTGAGTGAGATTTTATATTCTCGTCAACAGCCCGTTCACTGCACCACAGCTACTAACGTCAACTACAAATCACTGAAACACTAGCATGAGATCGGGTTTTTGATGTCTCGCTGCCAAAAGGTAGAAACCCAATCAAAAATGAATCTATCTATACAGTATCCAGAGGAGGCGACCGGAGGGCGACCAAGTTCCCGCCGACAATTCCGCCGCCCTCCTCTCTCCCGTCGGCCTCGGTGCCGTCGGAGAGGGGAGGGGGGCTGAATAGTTGGCCGGATCTGTGTATAGTTAGCTAGGTTTAGCTAATCTATTAGGTTTTCGTGGGGTGGTGATCTACGGACGCCGCCGTCATGATTCATCTGCTCCGGTTCTCCGTCTCGGCGTCGCCGTCTGCGATGTCACGGGGATGTGGAGCTCCACTGTCTAGGCGAGCACGTCGGCGCGGCGACGGTCTCGTTATGGACTTTTGCTTCTCCTTCTTGGCCGCGCCGCGACGGCGTTCTCTCCAGCGCCGTTGGGAAGAAGGGGATCGGTGTGCAGGAGCTGCGGCCGTCGACCCGTTGTGGCTGGCGGTGGACTGGAGGATGCCATGGCCTGTGCTGGGTTTGTGGTCCGATGGTGGCGGATCGGGCTTTGTTCCTCGACGTCGTCGACCGGAGCGGCCGGATCTGGAGGAGGAAGGTGAGCTCGGGGCTGTTCCCCGACCCGCGCGCCACAGTGATAGGTGGGCACTTTGGTGCTTCTTATGGTGGTTCACAAAGCCATTGATGGCGATGGAGCTTCTTCCTTCTCGGAGTTGTTGGTCTCTGCTGCTTCTTCTCTCGGTAGTCGGCGCCGGAGACGAGCGGCGTGTTCGTGTTGCGGTTGCAGAGTCCTCCAAGGACTTGGTTCTAGTTTTGTTGTTCTTCGAGGGCTTTTCTACAATTTGTACGGGTCTATGTGTCCTTCTGGAATTTTCGTGTGTACGTGTATTGTACTCCGTATGTCTTTGATCAATATATACGTATGCTTAAAAAAAATGAATCTATCTATAGTCGGGTAGACATCTTGAGAGGAATATTGTTAGCTTCCATGCCTGACATTCTAAGAAAGGAGAGCCTCTTTTCATTCGCAGTATTACACGTGAACGTGAATAGCCCTCCAATATATTTCAGGCCATTGCGATCGCAAGGAATTTGGTGCCCTCGAATCATCGAATGACTCTTTTGACACAAAAGAAGTCCAAAGTTAACAGCAAAACCGCATAGAATCACAAGCAAACGTACCTACGAATCATCAGTACGTACTATATTGGTATTTCCACAATGAAATGACACTTGTAGTGACTAATTCGAAACATTCAGAAACGGGCAACATCTTGCATGAACCGGGTGTAAACGTCATGTTACAATCTCCATAAAAAAAATGAAACCAACAGGATCCATGACACTGCTGGTAATGTTAAACATGTCGACAAAGCATTCTACATCCGAACATGATACGTTGCTCATACATCTCGGAGATGTACATACAAACCTAGCATATAATCTCACAACAACCTGAACTACGTGTTCTCCAACCATCTGTACTTCACTCCCAACCCAAAATATTTGACCTAAATGAATGGGTTGTGCCACCCTAATTCAAACCACGATGGAAGCTCCCCATGTATCAGCTTGGTAGTCTTACCCCTTGTACAAGTTGGCTCTGCATGTAGCTCCCTATACCCGGCTGTTTCTTCAGTAAGGTGAAGAATAAGTTCGTTAAGATCATCCTTCGAGTGGCCCATCATGACGGGGGGCTCACTGATGGTCTGATCCTTGCAGGCATGCTAAGGCCAGCATCGCTGTCCGTGACCAGTGAATGAAGGAAGGAGCGATATGGAGTTATAGACATCTTATTCATCGAGTATTCCAAGCCCTCGTCGTCACTGTTCATATCTATTTCGACGTGATCATCCAAGCTGCCCACGTTCATTCCAGGGGCGTCGAGATCCTCGAGCTCATCGTCGTCATCCTCGTCGTTATCATCGCTGTATGTTGTCTTGACCATGGACCAGAACTCGAAATTTGGACGCATATATCTGCAGGGCACAAATGGTTGTCAGCAAGAAGCAAAAGTGAATATCTATCTACTTGGCTTGAGTGTTATCCAAAATATAGACCAAGGCACCAAGCACACAGAAACTAAAATTCCAAGCAGTATCGAAGGATAATCCCTAAACAAGGCATGCTATAAACCTCATTGTATCCACATAGCACAAACAAGTTAAAAGAGCAGTACTTAATTGCTACTAGAATAGGCTCAAGAAATGGAAGTATCAGTGGTGCAAACCTGTCAGATTTTTTTAGCAAATAAGGATCGAATGGGAAGAACATGTCAAGTCTATACCGATTCCTCCAAAAGTCCTGGACAAATCAGATTCGATTGCATCATCCAGTGCTGAATCCATAAATGCAGTGAACAACCCGGCATCCTTGGCCTGTCTTAGGAACTCGTTTACTATTGAAGGCAAGCACGCCTAGGAAACCAAAAGATAATGTTAATTGGCTAAGGTAGAAAAGAGCATATCACTAGCAGTTAATAATTTCCAAACATCAAAAAGCAGCCACTCATGGAGAGTATTAGCATACATATGAAACATGAAAGGAGATATATCAGAGGAGGCAGAGAATGCATGTTATACAAACCTTTAGAGGTTCCAGTGGATGGGTCAAAATAAATCCAAAAGGCATGTGAAAAAGCTGTCGTTTAAGATTTGGGTAGTCCATAATAGATCTCAAGCGAAAGCAAAGGACATACATCACAGCCTGCAGTTTAAGGAATATAAAAAAAAGTGTTTAGAAAGAATAAGATGCCAGAATTGGAAACCTGTTACCAATACTAAATGTATTAGTACCCCACACAATTTAACAAAAGAAGTTTGCGTTTGACCAGTGACCAACCATACCTAAGTGTACATCATCAAGGAAATATGATGATATAACTAACCTGACAGGTCGCGTAGAATATTTGATGATTTGGATTAGCTGCAGTCCCTCTACTATTCTGAAAGTCACAATACACAACGCACCAATCCACTAATCTGTGTAAAGCGAACAAAGATAATTTCAGATCTCAGAAGAACATCAGGTAAAATGCAAAGAGATGAATTTCTATAGTCACCTTTGAAGTATGGTGACAACCTTGTCAACAGAAATAAACCTTGCCCGAGACAAATAGCTTCCAACATATGAAACTGCAGACATTCTGTAATTCAAAACATTAATGATGATTAGCATTTCCTCAACCTGTACAAGCTACCAAATTAAGCTATAAAACAGAATCATAACAGGATATAATACTGATTGTAGCCTCAGAAAATGTGAGGGGTGTATGCAGGAATTGTCTATGTAAACACCTTTTGCCACAATTGTGGTGGCAACTTGGCAGAAACACATGTCTACAAAAGGTGGCTGAAAGATCAATAAAGCATGGCTCGTCGCAATTGTTGTCACAATGCAAACACCAGCCACAAGATTATCGAACTTGCCAAACATGAGTAAATCAAAATGTTAGAACATGCAAACACCAGCCACAAGATACCTTGAAATTGGATCCTCTTCCTTCTTTGTAACAATCTCAGTAAGAAAAACAGCAAATTCAAGGCCGCAGATTTCAGGATCCAGTGAGCAGGCATAGAACATGATAAACTGCAAAAGTTAGAACGGCTGAGTCAAATAAAAGAAGGTGAAGGGAAAAGCAAGTGAGAAAAAAGAAAGTGAATGAAACTCAATACAAGCATGAAAGCCCAGTGAATCAAATTTACACACCAAATACAACGAATCCTGACCTGGGTAAATTTTGATCTGTGCACCCTCAGAACAGATGCTCGAAATATAGTCTTCAGAATGTCAAATTCCTGTCCATTTCAAGCCAGAACGTGAGAAGTGATAAATAAAGAAAACTAGCATTCAGCTTCAACAGTTATATTTCCTTATTTATTACTCCCTCAAATTCACAAAAAGGATGGCATTTGGACATTGACACGGTTTTCAAGATTTAACTTTAACAACTAATTTCTACTATAGTATTAAAAGTTTTAAACCCAAGAAAACTATAATATTCTAGAGCTATTTTCAAGACAAATCTATACATATGATTTTGAAGTTTCCAATCTAAATATTTGAAAAGATATTGGCAGTGGAAGTTTAAAAGTTTGACAGAAGATACTTCAAAGACCCGGATAAAGTGTGTAGTGCGCACTCACCTTAGGTAGGTATCCACGCTCTGCACATGATGTAAGGTGCTCACATACAACAACCATTAAACCATCAAGCTTTTCAGCACATGTATTTCCTCCAAAAAGGACCTAACCAACAAAATGAGAGTTGAGTTGGCAAGTTTGGCTACTCGATTAGTTAGGAAAAAATTAAGTACAATGCACAGACCTTTGTTCCTGCCTGTCCAAGGCCATCCTCATCAGCATCCAAATCTTCAAACTCCATATCAAACATACCAATGTTATGTTCCTCTTGAAGAATATCTTCCCACGTTATATTAACCTGCAAAGTTCACCCATCAACTAATTAGGTTAAGAATTACTTGCAGCCTAGCAGGATAGACTAGTGGTGAAAAAAGAAGCATACATCTAATTCTGTAAGCAGCTCCACAACTTTCGCCAGTAAAATAGCTCCGATAAGATCCCCCATTCTGTCAGTATCAAGCCCCAACATGCACTCGACAAACGAGATCGTCTTCTGCAAACACATTACCAAAAAGTAAGAAAATATGCTCTATGAAACAGCGAACAAAGTTGGCGGCTGACTTCTCCGTGCATAAGTGACAAAATTAGGAATCATAAATTGTCGATACAAAGCTTAATAAGCAAGGGAGCCCAATGCCAACTATCACATGATATAGAACAAGCTTCTAAAATAGATAAGACCACGCAACAGACATACAGAAGCTAAAGTGATGGCCGATTGGCGTTGGTATTCAACAAAATCTGCAGTGTTGTCGAAAAGATGTAGGCGTTAAGAATTTAAGGTTAACTGGGAAGGTGAACTGGGGAGACCAATACCCCCTTTCAGCATTTGTGTATAATTTTCCTAGTGATAATCCAAGCTAATTAGGGATGCAACACATAAACAAAGAAGACTATAAAAACAGAGAATATCTTATAAAGTTCACACTTACAGGTTTGTTATCAAATAACTTTGGCATACTCCTATCGATTATATCCCTTAACATCATTGGTGCTAAGGGTACAGTGTCAGAGATCGTTTTCAAACTCTCGCACAAACGAAAATGAATATCCTTCTTCCTTGAAAGAATCCATGAAGGATAATCATTTTGCACAGTAAGAGGTCCAGGCGGAGTAAAGTTGTTCACAAGCATCTGCAAACATTCTCTGAGATACTGGTCTGCCACTGCAGCCTGTATGGACAAATGATCAATTAGTCAGAAACTCATAAGCAGATTATGCTGGAAATTAGTTTCAGTGCAATTAGAAGAATACCAATCTGGTTATCAGATCCAAGAAAGCATCCATTGTATCTCTTTGCAAGTGCCAGATGGAGATGGAAAATATCTGCAATTAATGTTTTTAGTAAGATCCAAGTAATTCAACAAACCAAATGGACCTGTAAGAATGAGTACTCAATATGGCATACATTGTTCAAAAGCGCATGATGGTACATGATGTCAATTTTGGATACTGCTTCCGATAATGCCTTCAAAGTTGTCTGGAAAAGTAGGTAATATGTGCATTTATCAGAAGCAATGTTAAATACAAGAAACATAGATAGATGAAAACATGACCAATTGACTCACCAAACGCAAAGCCACGTCGTCAGAACTCTTTCTCTGGGTACTGTCTACAAAGCCTACTAACTTATCATATTGCTCCATAACACTTGGGTCAACAAGATTCCGATCCTAAATTGAAAACAAGATTATCAGCGGTTTTAGTAGGCGTTCTTGAAATGAACATTGTTGATCTATGCCACGCCAAGAAAAACCCATGGCTGGAATGGACTCCTCTTCGTATGGGATATTACTCGATAAGCAGAGGTAGAAGATGAAACAATTTGCACAGAACGTTTGCACAGAACGTAAATCACCCAGAAAACCCAGCATATTATGTCCTATTTCTAGCGAGTATGGTAATGGCAGTTATTCTCATTAAAATACATATCTACATCAATAAGACCAACTTGAAAGTGAATTACTCGATAAGCCATCAGAAGTTCAGAACAGGAAGGACTGCAAAATTTGTCCATACAACATGTTCTATAAGTTCTATCTACCCAGTCGGATATGGACTTATTGCAGTCCTCCATAAAATGCATATCTACACCAATAAGTACTTTCTGAAAAAAGGTAGTGCATGACGCCGAATAAATCTATTTGGTTGCGGGCAGAAACATGCAACATCTGGAAATTCCTTAGTGATTTTTCAAGTTTGAACAGAAGAGAGAACATACGCCTTGCTGCCACACACCCACGAATTGGCATACAATAATTGCATTCGTAGGAAAATAATCACCTTCCAAATTCCCTAACTCCACACTGCACATTCATCTGGCATATTCTCACACCTTCAGTAACAGCCTTGAATTTCAAACTTGAACCCACTACTAGACGTCTCGATGTTATTCTGAAGAAATGCATTACTCATAAGATGATAAGTGAATGCATTTGTTATCTTGATATTACACAACCAATACCCTGAATGTTTAAGGGGTGGGTGCAAGCACCTGGTTCTCCCAACTTGACTTCAGGACATGATAGAGAAGTGAACAATATATATCATGGGGTACAGAACTCAAGAAGGCCCCACAACCCAACGTCTTCTCCGCATAGTAAGGATGCCTTTTTACGATCATTACATGCTCTGCCTTCGCCCGAACAGTCTCAGGGAAGAAGATGGGATCTGTATAGCAGATTACATTTTTACTCGTGCTTGGCTTCTAGAGGGTAAGAACAACAATTTCAACTGCTTTTTTAAGAAGTCGGTATCAAAACACCATCAAAATGAACATTAAGGGTTCCAATGAATTAACCACTTATCATATTCAAAAGATTCTAACATTTTAGTAATTACGTCAAAGCTATATCATTATTAGCTAGTCAGACCTCTCTGAATTTTGTAAAACGTGTCCTATATCTGTTTCAAGACATGCTTTAGTATAGTACCATAGCTGAAGTGCTGAATCATCCCTTCGCTGAGGGGTTTCCAAATTGAGGATTACTGATTTGAGGGGCTTTTCAATAAGATAAGAGACCGTGTATACTTTTGATTGATTTTCTCAAGTCTGTAGTAAGTTATTTCGGCTCCGTGATTTCAACCGAAACTCAAAAGGGAGATAATCGGCTAGGAATTTGGGGTTCAAAACTACAGCTTCAAAAGCTGGGCTAATTTATCAGCACCCCTCGAATTCTATAAAATCAAAAGCCAGCGGACAAAACAGGAACAAAACGAAGCTTAGAGTCTAAATTTGCTAGCGAATGCAATAAAATTCAAAGCAGCACAAGGCAGCACCAAAACGAGCATCTCTCCTACTCCTCGTCCTCCCCCTAGAAGCCACCCGTCGCGCATCGCTCCCAGCTAAAATGTAAACAAACGGGCGAGCAAAGGGGGGGGACTAGACTTAGAGATTACGCACCATCCGCACGGACTGGAGCACGTGCTCGACGAACCGGAACGCCGTGGCGTCGCTGAAGCGCCACGCCGCCTCCTCCATGTCGTCGCGCCGCAGGTCCGCCCCCATCGCCGTTGCCGCCGCCCTGACACCTCCCTGGGAGAATCTCACGCCTGGAAATTCCGCGCAACCCACGCCCAAATCAGCACCGCGGCTACAGGCGGATAGGGCTGCCAAGGGGGGGCGAGGAAGGGGCGGGAGTCCTCACCGGTTTCTCCGAGAGGAGGGAAGGGCGGCGGCGTGGAGGCGGTGGCGGCGGCGAGGCGAGAGGTCTTAGGGTTTTTGCTGGAGCGAGCGAAAGAGAAGGAAACGGTGGTGGAGACAGGCGGCGCTTTATTCACACCGGTGACACGTGGCGGCGTAAGAGAGGATGCTTCCTTCCTTTCGGGTTACCATCCGCTTACGCGCGGCCGCGAACTAGTAGAACTTCAAAGTGGGCCGAAACGGGTAGCGGATAAGATATCACGCAAAGCTGGTGCGGGCCGTATACGACCTTTGGGCCGGTAGTGTATAGGCCTGCAGAAGGTGCATGGTTGGGCTAAATCCTAAGAGGGCGGCAAACCGGCCGAGCCGGAGACAACACGACGGCGGCGGTGCCGGAGACGGCGCAGCCAGCAATGTCGACGGTGAAGGTGAGGCAGCCGACGATGGCGAACGTCGGTGACGCACAGCCCCCAGAGCTGAACATGGCCGGTGGGTGCCGAGGGGGAGTGAGGGGGCCTCGCTGACGCCAGAGAAGTTAAGAAACACACCCACTTTCAACAGTTGAATGTAGACTACTCTTTACAGAGGAATCCAGCAAAATACAACACGGTGTCGTCCAGCAAAATATAACAAGACGGTAGAGATTACAATACTAGTTTCCGCAAATTTATGAACTCGGAAAAGAAAAGGTGCTCAATGTAACAGTCAACTCGTCGTGCATCACGTTATTGGTCTGACTCTGACGTGCCACTTCACCGAAAAACACAGTTCCCCAACATGGTGCAAAATGATCGTGCCGGAAAACCGGTAGAGCAAAGAGGGCATCCATCAGTAGTCATCGCCTCGGGATATGACTTCTTTGCAGGTTGGTCGGAGCAAGATGGTGTGCTCGAACTGCGACACGTAGCTCCCCCTCACGTCGCACAACGGAGGGTACGGCTGCAGACAGGGCGGGAAAACCGTGAGCAACCATGTCCATGATATAGGGATCAGACGTTTGGTGAATGGAAAATGGTGGTGTTTTATGTATGTACCTGAACAATGCCAACATCGCAGAGATTCTTCAGTGCCATGAGATACTTGGTCTCCCCGAGGCGGTCCAAGTACCGGCGGCAAAAGGCAAGCGTTCCAAAGTTGTTGTTGATTGTCCCGAGCAGTTGCTTGGCCTTCGCTACCCTCAATGGTACATGCCCAACATCAAAGTTCTTCATGTAATGACTGCATTCCATGTCCTCCCTCACAAATCCCTTTCCTGCAAACAGAATGATGATATGAAATGTCAAACTGTTAAGAATTTGAACATGCGCCTAACTAGGGGAAAGCAGATATCGGTTGTTCAGACGAAAACCATGCTAGTTAAATACTAGGAAAAATGCTTTTTACAACAGTATTGCGTTTTAAAAGACGTCAATGTATTTGAACAAATGAGTTCAAGCATATAGTAACGTACCTGTGGACCCAAAAGTTTCAATTGCATAAAATTCACCCTCTTCCATTTTTGTTTGCTCTCCACCTTTTACAATTGGAACTGATTTCCCTGCATGGATTTGGTATGGTGCAATGCTGTGTCCATTGAGGTTTCGCACACTTTTTACTGCCAACAAAACAAACAAGCAATTTGAGTCCATTGAGGTTTCGCACACTTTTTACTTCCAACAAAACAAACAAGCAATTTGAGTCCTCATGCTGTCGCTATACTTCTAATATCCAGAATGGGAAAAATACTCCCTTTGTTCGTTGTTATAAGGTGTATTAGTTTTCTGTAAAGTCAAAGTTCACTATCTTTGACCAAGATTTTAGGAAAAAATATCAACTTCTAAAATACCAAGAAAATAATATATGAAAATCTATTTCAAAATGAATCTTATGATATACATTTGGTTATTGTAAATGCTAATAATATTTCTAAAAACTTGGTCAAAGATAGTCAAATTTGACTTTTCAAAAAAACTATAAGAAGGAACGGAGAGAGTATGAAACTGCACACACCTTGGAAAACTTTCCCATTAATTTCAACCTCATATGACTCCATTACTTCTTGGATGGCAGCACCAACATCACAAAGCCGTGCATCTATTCCAGCTGCCTGAAATAAAGAGTAAACATTACTGAATAACAAAGAATAGAACTGATTTAAGTGAATATGATTAGAAATAGCCATGCAATAGATCATTAACAAGTGAAAAACAAAACTGAAATCAGACCCAAAGAAATCACTATACATAGACAGCTGGATAGATAAAAGTACGGCGTAACACATAAACACTACAATCGAGTAATCAAAATCAGAAGATTCAACAAAAACCTATCAACTTGGTCTTCGACCAAGTAAAGCCGCTACCAGATATACTATGTGCAAAGGTGCTTATTGGAAGCATTCATTCGGTACATCCACATCCATTGACTTAATATATCACAGCCTTTGAAGAGTGACCAGAATGTGCAGGTTACCTTAATACCAGTATTTGTGGCATCTCTTGTTGCTTGAAGCAATGGATCAAACATGGGATTGAATGCGACAGTAAATGCACAATCAACTATGAGCCCTGGGAATAATCACAGTATCATGTTAGTCTTTAAAATTAGAAATAGCATGAAGTTATACTTGCAGGGACAAAACCGTAACAAATATACACCAAAAAATCATTGAAGAAAAAATGGAACAAAGTAATACAAAAGACAGACCATCTATGTGTGTCCCAAAATCCAGCTTCATCACATCATCATATTGTAGTACAGTTTTATCACCAGAATTTGGAGTCCAGTGAGCTGCAACCCTAAGCATCGAATTTGTTCGTCAATGTAAGAAAGGTATGCAATAATACTAGGAAGGACTCTAGAGGATACCATACCAATTCAAGGAGCATCCTGTTGGAAAGGCAATACCAGCTTGCAGTCCATTCTCCTTGATAAGTTTCCGAACCATGTTTTCCAAAGTCTCGCAGAGTTCAATCATCAACATTCCAGGCTTCACAATGCTCCTCATGTATTTCCGCACCTAGCAAACCGATATTATATATTGTAGAGTTGTACCAAACAACATATACAATCAAAACGAAGCTGCAAAAAAAAGGAGTATGTTCTGAACCTGTCTATGAACTTCTGCTGCTCGGCGAACAGAATTGTACATCGGCTTTTGTATTCGTTCCAGTTCCCTCTTTTCTTCACTAGTTGTTCTCCATAAATTACTGAACAGCAATAACATGATTAAATGAAACAGATGATAATTATCATTTGCAGAGTTCTTCAATAACAGCAAATGAAAAAAAAAAACAGTGTCTGCGTCATTTTCAGGAGTTAAGGTCATTCATGCAATTTTAACCCAGGTATTAGTGTGGCCAGTTTAATGAAGATAAAAAACACCATATTCCTAACATATGATAATTCATTACAACAAATATTCCGCTAGTGGTGATAAGACTTATACTTACTCATCCATGTATTGCTGGATTTCACCCTCAGGAAAATCACCTGAAGGGAAAAGCTCATCAACGGGGATGGACGGAGGGTCTGTCTGCTGATGAGGGTCCTTCTTTCTACAAAAAACACATGGCATGCTCATAAAATAGAGCAAACAAACAAGAACATTAATGGTACGACTGAATAACAGAACCCACTTTGCCTTGCTTTTCTTCTTTTTCTTCTTTGCAGCAGCTGAAACTATCCATATAAAAGACAACGGTTAGAATAATCCATGAGTGACATCCCAGTTCCCAAATGCTAAACAGAATAGCGGAAGATCCACTTGTCCAGGATGAGAAACTCAGCAATGAGAACTTGCAAAGTAGAGCTGTCACCTGCTGCTCCATCTTCAGATGGGCCATCATCATCATCCTCTGGTGGAGAGGACTGAGCTCCAGGAACCCCAGCATTGCTATCTGCTACTTTGAGCTCTTTTGACGAGGTTACATCCGATTCAACACTGGATGCCTTATTCAGATTCTCCTGCGGCAAAAATGTGAAGCTTATTTACCGTCGAAGAGAATGTACAGCAGTGCAAGGGTCATTCAAGAGAAGGATGATATGTGAGGTTTAGCAATCCATGCGATCACATATCACTTTCTAATTGTGGTATGTATTGACTAGCCATGTCATCAGAGGCTTCATAACAGCCATTAGGAAAATGAAAGACTAAGTTACAAGAACAGTTCGAGACAAAGTATGGACTCAATGTCAGCAAGTTTACAGGTGAGGCGATGAAAAAACAATTATCAGCGTAAACAACAGGTAGTGGCCGCGACTATGAGAAGACCAATTCTGCAAAGCAGAATAGTATCGGTCAATATCTTGGTATGGTTCTTGTTCATCCCCAACATTTTCTCCATGTACCGACATAAGTATGCAATATGCTGAAGCAGCTATGCAGCAAGAATAGATGTTGCACGGGCAGGCATTCATGCTCCAGTTCAGGGCAAAAGTTAAATTCTGCTGCACAGTACTTACTTTGGTTTCTGGAGTTTGCCCAACATGCAACGCGCCCATCTCATTGGTGGCTGCATCTGTGCTACCCCCAGACATATTGTATATTTCCAAAGCTTAATAATTTAAAGAACCTGAATGAGAAGAATGAACAGAGTCATAAGCACCAATTCCTCACAAATTATATCATGATAAATTTATCTTCGTTTAGAAGGACAACTGCCTCGCAGAAGCTTGCACACCAGTATACAGCTCATTCCATTTAGGGGGTAAAGTAAAACCCCCAAGGTTTATCATCAGGTTACGCGTGCTAATTAAACCAAATAACGCACTAATCGCATAAAATTCTGTATATACCAATATTGAAATACATACATCATACGTCTCATACACATCAAGAAAAAATTAATCATTAATCCTATATCATCATCTCTTAAAGCACCAATGAAGAAATAAAAGGAAAGAAAATCCAAGCTTGCCTTCCTGGAGCTAGAAGAACGCTGAAGTCCCCGGAGCAGTACGGCTGCCGACGGGATGTGGAGCCGCGGCGGCGGAGCACGCGAGCTCGGTGACAGCGTATGTTAGGGTCGCTGGGGCCGGCTGCGGATGTTTGGGGAGGTAGACCGCGGACGGCGCGGGCTGCGGCGGGAGGGGGAGTGGCGGCGGCGGACGTGAACCCTAGAGAGAGAGAGAGAGAGAGAGGAGAAACGAGCTGAATCGGGACCGGGCACGGTGACTGCGAAATAAAGTTATGAAAAACATTAGGATATTCATACAAAATGCCACTGCTGCCACTTGGATAATTTGATGAATATCGTTACGGGATTAAGCGTGGCAGATCCAGAAATTTTTGGAAGACTAGACAAACATGCTAAAAGGTTTTGACTCATATGCTAAAAATGTCGTTTGTTCGAAAAACAAAATTGTGTGAACATAAAATATCCCGATGTACATCTAATTTTTTTCGACATTTTAAAATTCGATTTGGGGCAATAGAAGCATATGCTCTTATGTTTTTTATGGAATCACTGTACAAAGTCGGATAACGAAAGGGATCGCGCGCTGGTCTAGGCAGCTGCCCGGCAAGAGGTGTGGTAGATCCACCACTAGAATTAAGCTTTTCTAGAATTGCGTTTTTAATAAGTCATGTTTTCGTATACAAATTTTTTATGAGAAGTTGGCAATGGCCAAATTTGAAAACCGATACCGTATTACGGGAAGTTTAGAAGCTCGGGACTCTTGACCAGTTTCAGGGGTGGGCTAGACGCAGAAACAGCACCAAATTCTAGTTCTGTTCGGCAGCCTGGAACTGGAAGTTGACACGGCAGGATTCTAACGATGGAGAAGGATCGGCTCTTGCCTGCGCAACACGGCTCCCACCACATGGACGGACAAGACGGAACCCCTCGTCGAAAGCGTTGGCCAGAGATATGCATAGTCCCAAACCCGCGGTCGTGATCTGGCCCGTGGGAGAGATATGGACTTCTGCACTTTGGTTGAAACACAGGATTCCTCATGGGTATATTAATATTACTGTATTAAAAAATGCCTACTAAGCAGTAGGTGGTACATTTTGCATCCACAGATTGTTAGTGGTGTTCCAGTTCCAGTAGGTTGTGTTGTGACTTGTGTACATCAAACAGCCTGCAGCAGAAGGAAGCAAACCAAACTTTTCAGCATCTTACCAATTACTGAGTACAACAACGCCCCAAGGAACGGGGAAAATTGTGCCTGAAGACACTGATCACCACACGACACTTCAGAGTTCAGACGCACATAGATTTTCCACAATGCAGACACCATTTTTCTTGACGCCCGATTGGCGGTGTATATTACAGCACAAGTATACAGCTACATACCATAACGAAACAGCCTTCTATGGATAAGGCGTCTGTCGTTTCCACTGGAGCAAAACATCAGGGAGAGAAAAAATAAACACAATACCCCACCACCAGGGTCAACCGGATACGCTTCCTATTGTAGATACTGCGGGTGTAAGATGATGTGAGAGATGTACATTACATGGTCCGTTTATCCTGCCTCAGTTCTGAACGTCACCCTTCCGTTTAGTGGTGGTGCCACGGGGCCGGGCTGACCGGTTGGTTCTGGACAAGCGCCTATCCTCCTGCTCTTGCTTGCCATCTAACAGCTCCGACGAAACCTCGGTGCTGGTTTCTGGCCATGGCGTGCGCTTGGCAGGAACGACAACTTCCAAAGGTGGCTCAATTACCCAACTGCAAAGGAAGAACTCAAGTTATGATAGCTAAAGAAAGGAAAACTGATATAGAAGAGAAGAAAAATACATGAGAAAACAGTCTGATAATCACAGTTAATAGTTAGCAGAATCTTATGTTTGGCTGCAATGAAATCAAGAGTATCCGTTATGAACTTCTATTGTTCAAGTATCTAAGTATGGGGGCTCTCTGTGCCACATGATTTTGATAAACAGATTCACATGATGAATCATGAATGGGTCAATTTTTTTCCAAAACCAATTTAAGGACCCATTCTTAAACCATGCAATCATACCGTGCTCAATTACGTGAAAACATTGGGTCCAAAATTCAAACACACGTCTTGGCAACAAATATTGATACTTCTTTCTCATCAAATTGCCATGTGGCAGAGGCACCATGCCAGCAGAACAGGTCAATCTTATATCGTTACATAAAAACAGAAAGATACTGCAGTTAATAAATATTACTACACTGGTTTTAATGCACCAAAGAACTGGCTGATTAATGCGTCGAACACACACACATGCTACTTGGTAGAACTGTTGTCTGATGATGCAACCTAAGTTTGTTACTTGAGCACTTTCACTAAAATGGAATATCAAAAACTATAGCAGTACAACACTCAATGTATTAGAGACATTCATGGAAAGAGAAAAAACCTCAGTTCCATTTGGAAATAAAGAAAAGGCAAGATAGCACTTGGCCAGATTGTAGATGTATATTCAGAGTGTACATCAGAAGAATTCCTTTACCAGAATTAGTGCAATAAATTTATATACTATACAAAAAAGAAAGGTAAGCAAACATAGGTCTACATCGCTCTTGGTCCCAGGGATTACCTAACAAGTTGACAAGTAAAGCAAAAGAAATCCATGACCACGATGGATATCCCAAACCAGACAGGCAACATGGACTGTTCTAATTGAGTTCTTAAACATTTTTCATGAAAAAGTTCACATGTAACGAGATCTAACACCCACTCAGCCCAATGCAATCATACTAAATATGGCCAGTGGTGGAGCCACAGAAATTATGGTGCCCGGGGAATAGCACAAAATTAACTATCTGAGTGTCCAGGACCAGAATACACGGTATAGATATGCCAATACCGCTATTTCTCAAACACCAATATATCAATATATTTATTAACATAAAAAAGGAATTATGGAATTTAACAGAACCACAACCCTGAAGACAAGCTAATTCATACAGATATTCGAGCAATTGATCTTGTACAAAATTGCTAGACACAGATGCAACGTGGGCATCAGCCTGAGGTACTAAAATTAGGAGATGCCACAGCAATTCAGTAGATGTTATGGCAAATTAAGAATGAGTTTGCAAATAAGTATTACTATATTTGGAAGTGGGAAGTAGCACTACAAATACAATAGACAACGATCAAAGACCATCGCCGCACCTTTTTGGCTCTTCCTCGCGATCAATTTTACAACCAAACACAGCATTCAATAGGCTGGATTAGTTGCTGCTTGTGGGCTGGGACTAACAGTCCTATTAAAAATCCTTCCTGCCTTCCTGGGCCGCCACTATCCGGAGAAAATCAATTCTCCGGACATGAAAAGTGACAATTGCTTATGGCGGAGGTATGGTTCCTGTGCCACTGGATATGGCATTTCCCTTGGCAAATCAATCATGTCTTGAAGTTTCAGTTCCTCAGTGAGTGCTAAATAGCTGGGTTAGGTCAAATTGTCATGGTTTACCCTTCAAATGCTGAGACTGGGTAACTAGCTAGTAACCCGATTAGGCCTACCAAACAGAAGGGGTTCTCTATGAACTGTGGTTACATGAGGTGTTTAACATATTGGGTAAAAGGTTAAGTGTTCTTTCTTCGATAACGTGGGAAAAAGTTGATGTGTGCTATATAACATTACATACTTTCTATCAACGAAGCAGGGAAGTTAAAATGCAACGAGAAGGTCTATAATATATCTTACCCCTGCGGAAACTTGCTGTCAGCCCGGGCTTCAACACGGAGCCACCACAGCAGGATCTTCTTCCCACAGTTTCCCAACGGCTCAACGAATGACGGATCATTCAAGAGATGGAGGGGGTTCTCGATCTCCTCCCCATTCTCCCCCACAGCATCAAGGTCCTTGACCCAATCAGGCTTGCCCTCTGCCTCCTTCCACAGCATCTTTGAGTTCATCACAAACCCAGCCCACTCCAAACCCCTCGGTAGCACCGGCGCTGCCTCGCCGACCACCGTGGCAGTCTTCCCAGAGAAGGGCAATGTGTTAAATGTGTGCCATCCAGCCAAGTGCCCTGAAGCGTTGCAGGCAGGACCCTGGACTGGAAGAGGCATATTCTTCTTGTCCTCTTCGGTAAGGCGTGGCTGGTCTGCCGTTCCGGTGTGCGCAAGGATGCCCACAGACACAGTGGCCATCCACTGGACCTTTTGCGCCTCGTCGAAGAGCTCCATGCTATGCACGTTGCTGTCATCCGCGAACACAACTACGCCATCCATCTTCCTCTCCCGGATCACCCTACACAAGCAAACCAATGAAATCAGTAAGTCGCCTTGCTCTCTGTTTGCTACAGGCGGGCAGGCAGGCTAATGAGAGGAAGTAGAGAAGTGCGCAAACCGTAGGGCGTGGAGGCGCATGCGGTTCTCGGTGGCGTGGCGGTCGGCCCATTCGAGGGGCATGCGGTCGGGGAAGGGGATGTGGACGAAGGTGAGTCCGGAGCGCGCGAGGAGGGCCGCGGTGGCGTTGGTGACGCCGCCGGCCTCGACGACGAGCCAGGTGAGCGGGTAGGGCACGTTGCGGAGGGAGTGGAGGAGGCCTGTGAGGTGGAGCGCCTGGAAGGCGCGCGAGTAGGTCGGCGTAACGACGAGCACCTGGCGGGGCTCCCTGACGCCGTACCAGCGTCGCTGCTCCTCCTGCACGCGCTCCATGATCCGGTGCGCGCGCATGACCTCGACGGGGTCGGGGTGCGGCCACGGCCGGATCCGGATCCCGTGGCGGCCCACCACGACGTGGCTCTGCGTGCTCTCTTCTCCGAGGCCGCCCGCGGTGTAGTTGTCCGGGTTGGACGGGGGCGGGTTCCCGGAGGCGGCGAAGGAGAGGGTGAAGGTGTTGGTGGTGGTGGTCGTCGTGGTCGTTGTCGTGGTGGTGGTGGTGATGGCGCGAAGGACCGCGGACTGCTTGTTGGAGGCGGCGTAGAGCGCGGAGCTGGAGAAGAGCAGGAAGAAGAGGAGCCTGGAGAAGCGGAAGCCGAGGAAGAGCGAGATGAGGCAGCAGAGCGCGTGGAGCAGGAACCAGAAGGTGGAGGAGGAGCCGGACTTCCCGGCGCCGGCGGAGGCGCCGCCGTCGGGGGCCGGTGCGGCCTCGACGCCGCCCACCGACGACGACCGCGCCGAGGCCGCCGCCGCCGAGCGCCGCAGCTGGCTCTGCGGCAGCAGCGACTTCATCATGGCCGCAGCAGCCGGATCTGGTCTGCCGACGCCCACCGCCGCCGCCGCCGCCTAGTCCCGTGAATCAATCAATCGATCGTGATCGGTCGTCGGCAGACGGATGGATAGTTTTGAGGAAGGGGGGACACGGGAGGGAGGTTGGTGGTGGGTGAAGAAGTGCGGTGCACGAAACTGCGGGTGCGGTGGTGCGGTGGGCTAGCTATCGTTGGTCAGTGTGGAAAGGGGGAGGAGGAAGGGGATAGATAGGTTTGGTGCCGGACGGAGACGGAAGCGTGATGAAGCCGAGCGAGCGAGCGCGTCGGGTCGGGGAGAGGTGGGCGGCCGAGCCGACGCGGAACGGAAGGAACGGGTCGGGTTGGACCGGGCCGGCCGGCCGGGTCGTCAGCGCTTCCGCGCGTGGTCGGCGACGGCCTGTCATTTCCTCCCTCCTCTCTCTCTCTTTTTCTACAGTGTACATAAAAACCCTCAAAAAAATACAGAGTACATAAAAAACTCGTTCCTGCCTACCTTTGTATTTTTTTTAGCTACAGTACTGTTTTTTTTTTGTTTGGCACGTTTACGATCAATCATCGACGCGGGTTGGGGTCGTCGTGGTTTGCGCCAGGCTGCCAGCAGCGTTTGACTTCCGATCATAGTGTCGGTTTTGTTAGGCGACTAGCTTGTTTGTGACCTCGTGACTCGTTGCTCGTTTATGATTTTGGAATTGGAAAAGAAAAGAAAAAAGGACAGCTTTGGTAGCCGCAGTCTACATGTGGTTCTCTTCCCATTGTCCATGGTGGCGGCCATGTCAAACTGAAGTCAAATCAAAGCAAGAAGGATTTTTATTTGGTTCACATGATTACAAAAGATAGTAAAGTACATTCTAAGTGACACAGTTTTTAATATATTTTTATTTCATGCTGGTCGTGTTGCGTCGAGTTCTATCTCCATTTGGAGCATTTGTTGTTTCCTTTGATACATATATCGGATATAGGATGTCTATGGTATCTTTTGTGAAAGAAAATAAATAATAGTTCAGTAATCAAATAGGCACTCTCGAAAAAGTACAATATGAACCTCCAGGGTTGTGAAGGACCTCTCCGCATCGCTTGTTACAGATGAACCTAGGGTTGAAAACGGTAAGGAAACTTTCCTGTTGTTTCCGTAAAAAAAGGAAACGAAAAGAAAAAAAGAAAAGGAAACGGAATTTTGCGGAAACAAAACGAAAATGGAATATTTGAAAACGGAAACGACAAAGGAAACGATAAAGCCTATTCCGAAAGAAACGGAAACGAAAAGGAAATTCCGTATTAACGAATAAGGAAAGTTTCCGCATACACAGCCCAACAACCAGGCCCTACATGCAATCAGGCCCGATTGCATATTCTAGTTACTAGTTAGGTCCATTATTAATACTAAACCCTAATAAATCTAATCACGTACGTACAATTTTTGTGAACTTTAGTGCTTGTCGAAGTGTTAAACTTTGTGTGTGGTACTTTATGTTCAACTGTCTTTTGTTGAGGTTGTGAACAATTCTTTGTCTTCTTAGATACTTCTTTATGTGTGTATTTTGATGTACGAACCGACATATTATACCGCTATTATGTTCCGACAAATGTTCGTTTTCGTATCGTTTCCGTCCCGTATCCGTTTCGTATTCATTTCCGGTGATTTCCGCTTCCGTATTCGTTTCCGGGGTTTCTGATTCCGTTTCCGATTCCGGCGAGACTAGCGGAAACGAAAACGATAAAGCATGTTTCCTTCCGTTTCCGTTCCGTTTTCAACCCTAGATGAACCCAAAAGAAAGAAAACCAGGCTAGGCTTGTCCCAGAACTGTTGACTTGAAAAGGTGATCCAGAATCTGCCAAAATGAAATCAATTCTACCTCCACATGTAGCAAAACAGGTGACTGCTACTCAGAAGAACACCTCAAAGTGGTCCACTATTCTTCACGGGTAGTGAATTGACCGGATCGCACCAACAAGCATTCGAGATGTTCCTCACAACGAATAGATACTCATTGGAAGGTAAACAATTCTACCGCCGTTCCATTCTTTACATGCCAAACCCAATCCAACAGGACAGATATCCAGCGAACAATTGAGCAGAATTTGCTTCCGATTCTTTATGCATACAGTTATACAACAACGGGCAGATTGTAGCAATAAACACCCCACGGCACGTGAAACACTGGCGATGTTTTGGAGCTGCCTGACAATCTCAGCACCACGGTAATTCCGTAATTAAGCAGCGTCCATCCACGCCTGACATGTTGGTGTAAAACCCAAGCCATCTTCCAATCGAGATGTTTTTGTTCACTCGTAAGGGTTCCTGAAGTTCTTGAGAAGCTCCGGGATGTCGTACCCGAGCATGTCGTCCACCGCCTGGATCATCTTGGGCTTGACCTTCTCAAACTTGTCGATGCTGTAACCTCCCAGCACATCTCTGAAGTGCTCAACGTAAGGGAAGTCTCCTGCCGGAAGATGATGCTCCCTTTGCACCTGTTCCAGCAGATGCTTACTAGTTGAGCATTACAATTATAAATGAAGTGTGTAAAAGCACAAGTTTGGAAAGCCGGCAAACCGTGATCAGCTCTTACTGCTAGGACAATAAAACTTCTAAAACTATCAAAAAAAAAAGTTAAAACTGCCAGTTTTAACTTGTGTTTTGCTAGTTAGAACTGTAATTATTAAGCCAGTATGCAGTCAAAAACAACTATTAAGCCAGTGGTGGTTTCACAGGTAATAAGATGGTATGATGCCAATATACCAAAACCAAGCACTTGGAGAAAGAACATCTGATGTGAACTCATAAACACGAGGCTCCATCCTAACAGAAGCAAGTGTCATCATGTCCTGTCAATCTACATCAGTTCTGGACTGGCTAGGAAGTTACAGAGGTGAGCAAATACATACCTTTGCAAACTCATCCTCCAAATTGTCTATAAGTCGCTGTTGGGCTTTAGCTTTCCCCATCATCGCAGGCATCTGGTTCTTCAGATGGCCAATTATATAAGCATGTATCTTGGCAGCTCTAGCGCGTTTAACGAATTCATTTATCTGCACATATATATCAATGGCGTTAATTTGTGAAAAAACAGGAGACCAGGACTTAAAAAGAACACACACGGTGAAAAAGCTTACTCGGCGGTCACAAGCTTTCTTTGGTATGTCTTTTAGATCAGAAAGGAGATCATCCTGCTCTTTCTCAAATAGTTCCTTTCCTATCGGACCAACAGCTGATTCCTTTACTGGTTTGTCATTGAATGATCTGCATGTCAACTCTGAAGTGAGTTTACTGTTTCAACATGCTAGGGTGATCCAGTCATTACCACTTTACAACAGATTCAGACGTTGCTTAAGCAATTCAAAGTAAGACACATACTCCACTGAGTTAAAAAAAACGTCCATGGCACTTTTAGTAATAATTTAATCTAGATTTTTTACAAGATTTTAAGTCGAGAGTAATCTGTGGAATACAAGATATATGACTGTATGAGTGAAACAAAGTAGATGAGGGCATGGGTGGTTACCCGATATAAACACGCGACACTTCAGGTGTATTCAATACTTTACCAAGAGACCACATAAGTGCACCATACACTCTCATAAGCTGCAGGCAAAGACTGTTACGCAAAGTAAACAAAGCAGTAAACATCACAAGTCATGCAGAGAGAGCAGTGAATGACTCTACCTGTTGTGTGTCAATTTGGTCTGCCTTGTTTAGAACTACACGTATTTTGTCATCATGGCCACGTAGAGATCCAATGACACGTTTAAACTCATCACTGATATCAAGCTTATGAGGATCAAATAGAAGAAGAATAAGGTCACACTTGGCAGCAAACCATGATGTAACACCAGTGAATTCATAGCTGCGCTGTGTCCGTTGCTTTTCACCAGAAAGAACACCAGGTGTGTCGACAAACGTAATATGTTCTAGTAGCTTCAAGGGACAAATTAGGTATCAGTTTCTAGATAACCATGTGCCTCCTATACGCATCAAAATAAAATCTTACTGGATGTGGCATCTGAGAGCATTCAAACTTGGATAAAAATGAAGTCCCAAATGTTGTAAGACCACTAAAAGGCATATCTGCTTGCACAGCTAAAGTATTCCCAGGAATAGTCCTTTCATCAGGTCCTGACTGGTAAGAGTAAGAAAAGTCACAACAGTTAAAAAAAACAGATCAATAGTGTCTATAGGCATTTAACCTCAGTTACAAGCTCCATAAGCAGCAATAAGTATGAACTAGCAGCCCTTATAGATGGCATACTCTAAAAAAAACTTACAGCTCGGCGATCCAGAGGAAAGTTTCACAAAAAGGTGCAGAATGCTAAAATGCAGCACTGTGCCACTATTCTCACAAGTTACTAACACAGTAACACACAATCAGTGGTGACATACAAGAATCTAACATAATCCGGCCACTGATGCATTTAGAGTTGTAGTGTTCTAGATAACCATGTATTGGATGTAAACTCTTCTAGTCATATTTTTTAATAAATTTCCTTCACAAAATCATATGTGAGGATAATAAATTTTTGGTCCACCTAGTATTCCTACAAATAAAGACTTAAGAATGCCTAAATTTTACCATGACAACAACAAATCTGTCGGTCGTTGGCTCTGGTCCAATATGGGCACCTGCAGAAGTGCAAGCAGAAGATTAATTGTCAGTTTGTCCCATGGCATGTGATTAATTAAACCCAAATATTACAGGAAACACACGTGCTAAGTACATAACCTGGATAGCTTGTTTTTAGCAGATGCTTTATAAAAGTAGTTTTCCCCGTAGAATATTGACCTAAGAGCATAACCATCGGCTTTGCATCAAAATCGCTGTTTGTCTGCAAAATCGATGGTATTATTTTGTACTTAGCTTATTTCAAAGATAATGCCACAAAGAGATAACATCAGCAAGAAATGTAAACCCAGAATAAGTGACTGAAGTAGTCTTTTGCAACTCGTGTAGAAACCATATAAGGAAAATACAAGTATTTACCAGTAAGGGGGACACAAAATCATTGAATTTGTATGTAACTTCCAAAGGCTTCAATTTTTCAATGTATAGTCTTTTTAAACCATCAATGACAGAAGTAACAGCAGTCAGAGGTATCTGTAATGAAAACACCATAAACAAGGTCAGCATAAATGTCACATGTGTCATTGAGGAAATTAGTACTGTATCATTTGACAAACAATCGCTCGCTTTACCACAAGGCTACTATTTCACTCAGCATGCAAGTCTGCAATGCCTAGTATCGTGTGACGGAAACAAAATACCAAGTGCCTTCGTTCATTTAAGCATGACCATTCAAATGGTTTCTACGGTGCCTCAAAGACATTCTGTAGGATAACTGAGGTTATCTTCAGAAAAATTAAGTGTAACCTTTTGTGTCTAAGTTCATTAACTGAAGCTCTGATTGAAATTTATAGGAGATTCCCCTTAAATGAACCAGGTTTCATCACGAACAATGTACAGCTGTACACATAAAGGTTAAGTTCTTGGTTGGTACAGCAGAGCTGCACTAGCTAAATGACTTCTTTTTGGCAAAAGCTCAACGACATGTTGGTACCTTTTCCACATATGAAGAATATTTTCGTATTTTGTCAAACCTTCCTTTTATGTTAGTTTAAACATCAATAAATTGTCATAATTAGTTCAATCTAACATCAAGTGCTGCCCTTTGTAAATAGTATGGTATAATTTGTACTACTGTCGAGGAAAGAAGCCCAGCTGTAAAAAAAAGGTATGTCTTATATGAAGGTAACTACATTCAAACTCCAACATGAACAGGACCATTGCATTGCTTCTTTGAAGTACATGTCAAAGCTTCATCTCACCTCATGACTCATGTACGAAGATAATCTACCTCAGTGTTAAACTCTCAAAGTTCATTTATTCATTCAGAAAAACAAAAGTAGTTCTATCCAACAATGAACATGTTGGAAATGAAACTTGCTAACATATTTGCAAGAGCTTGAAGCGACTATAGTAGTATAGTACTTCGATTCAACAAACAAAACCGAAAGGAAGAACATGAGCACTACCTTCTTTGATGACTTGGAGGTGAACCAATGGTTTGTCGAAGGTCCTTGTGCCTGAGGAAATCCTGCACAGATATAAATGGGTTTCTTCATATACTTCTTACCGACGTAACTTCCTACTAACTTCCTACTAAAGTGTCCATTCCTTACCATCAGTATCCTGATCGACCCTCTTCACCAGACGCTTGGATTTCTAAAAAAGGGGTTACCATCGCGTTTACAGAGCAGTGGGAAGAATTAAACAAACAGGGTTTAAATAAAATACTAAAGAGGCTGCATCGAGGCATGATGGACATTACCGCAAGAAGAGCATCCAAACCCTCCATATCCGGAGGATTCAAGCTGCTTAGATCTGTCATAAATCAGCGAAAACAAATTAGTACCAAATTAAATGAAGCGGCAACTGAAGGGGGCTAATTTGGTGGCTAACAACCGTCGCGCTTCAGGCTGTCCTGGGTAATCGCATTCCCCGCTTGCGCCAGAGAGACGAGCTGCCAATCGCAGCAAAAACGCGTTACTACTAAGTGAAAACCACCGAAACAAACGTTCTAGTACGATGATCGATGGAGGGATGCCAAAACCTGCATCGAGGTGACGAACTCGCCGAAACCGAGGTAGCCCAGCCGCTTGGAGTCCGCGATGGCCCAGACCTTGAGACGCGAGGCGGTTCCACATTAGAAGACGAAATCAACAGCAGCAGGGCTACAGTAGCACCGAGATGGGGAGAGAGGGAGAGGGAGCTAGCGAGGCGTACGTACCTGCTTGAGGTCGGCGCGGGGGAGCCTGGACATGCCGAAGAACTTGATGGCGTCGGGGCCCGTGATGCGGCCGTCGCCATCTGCGCGAGCAGAGCAGAGAGGGGATCGAATCGGGGACGACGACAGGAAGGGGGATTTGGGGGATCGGAGGGAGGGGAATGGGGAGTGGGATCGGACCTGAGTCGGCGCAGGCGAACCAGTCCTGGTAGATCTTCTGGTGCTCCTTGGAGCAGCTGCTCGCCGCCCCGATCTCCATGGCTTGGCGACCCGACCTCGGTCGCCGCGGGCGGGGGCTTGGCAGCTGGGAGAAGCAAAGGGAAAAACCCTACGACGTGGCGACACCGTGAGCCTGTGTGGTAAGCACTTGGGCTAGCAGCGATTTGAAAAATGGCTTTTACTACTCGGGGAATTGATTGACTGAAGTTTGGCTTGAACCCACGCGGCGTTGCTTCGTGCCGCGCCACCCAACCCGCCGGAGGTTCGACCGGATCCTACCTTTTTCCCGTGTAATAATGGTCTCGATCGCCTGAGTTTTTTTAGCACCACTTATTTTATTATTATTAGTCGCAAATCAAGTTTATAATAAGTTCTATATATATGTCAAAACTAAAATACAAACCGGGATAAAATGATTATCCTGAATTTACAGATAAAATCCTAGTAGATCGAGAAATACAAAACGACTGCAACCACCGTAGCGAGCGGCCGCTGCTCAACTACAGCCAGAGGCGGAGCTATGTACAAGTCAGGGGGGCCGCCGCCCCCCAGCCCAAGATTATTTTGACTAAAACCCGGTAATTTTTAGCCTTTTTAACCCCCAAATCAGTGAAAATTAGCCCATTTGCCCCCCCAACACTGGCCCAACAGCATTTGTAGCCCATCTGCCCCCCCCCATGCGTTCAGCCCAAGCTCCGCCACTGACTACAGCGCCGTCGAGACGAATGCCGGAGACGTCGAACCTCTACCATTGCAAGATCCGAGAAAGCATCGTCGTCAACGAGCTTTATGAGTCGATGAACAGCATGGGCACGTCGACCGGGGACGTCCCCATGCTGTCTTCGACAAAGATATGTCGCCTCACATCGAAGTCGGAGAAGAGCGAAAGATCCACCACCTCTGGACCAACATCCTCGTTTCAGACGAACCACCTCGCCCCAGCCGCCAGCGTCGTCGTGGATAACAACGAACGCCAGCGACACACTGAGAAACTGATCTTGCCAGATCTGAAGAACGGCGAGAATATCAAGCTGCCGATCTGACGGACCAAAAAGCACGCGTTGTCGTCAACTCCGAACGCCGTCGTGAAGGTCGCCGCTGGTGTGGGAGTAGAGTTGAGACAGATTTATTTGTCCAGACGTCGCTCTCATCATCATAACACAATAGACAGATCCAAACCCTAACTACTAGGCCAAAAATAAGAGATGAGATCCCCTCTCTCTCCTGTTGCCGGGGCGGGAGAGGGGACCAACGATCTGGCCGGTGGAGATGAGGGGAAAAGTTTTCTCAGCCACCGGCGCTGGCTCCTGCGGGAAAGAGGTTTGGTCATATGTTGCGGAACTGACCGATCTGCCGATCGCCTAGATTTGTATGTATAACAATGCTTCTTAGAATGTTTACTCTCTTTCTAAGTTTTCTCATTGTGCTTCTCCTAAAATACCCTACCTCCTTTCGAGTGCCCGCCTTCTCTGCTTGTCACCCCAGCGGCAAGAGAGTGAGGTCCGTGGGGACTGTGGATCTTGCGCTCGGCGTTGTAATCATCAGGTTCATAAAGTTTGGATTTGTGGCGTCACAGTGACACTGTTCAGATGGGGTTGGCTAAGTCGAATAATTGTATGCCGGTTTTAACCCCATCTCGGCAGCATTGTTGACGTCATCGAGTGGCCAATGTTGTTGTTGTTTTTATTTTTTTAATTCCTAATAACTTAAGTGGTGTGCATTTCTTGTGCACCACTGCCGGTGTGGCGTACAAGTACTGTGCGCCACCGATAGCCACTTACCACTGGCATGAGTATAGTGTCGTACATTTGTTGTGCGCTACTGGTAACTGCCTACCGACGGTGCATGTGTCTTGTGCGCCACAGGTACCTAGGATACCGGTGGCGTACACGTGTGCGTCACCGGTAGGCATAACTTTTGTTTTTGAGAAACCTCTCGAAAGGAGCAGGGTGTTCCTGCAGTCCGTATAGATAGAATAGAGTTGACTTATACACCACTGGTATGCTTCTCTCGTTACAAGTTGTTACCCACACCGGCTTGATCCACATTTAATTCTGCACTAGCTGTATGCACTCGCACACGTTAAGTACGTTAGGGCATGTACAGTGGGATGACGTCAGCCTTCTCTTATATATGCCACGTTGGATTTTTGCTTAGTTGGAGGAGAGAGAATGAGAGAAGAGAAGGTTGTCTTCCCTTAGATAAGGGATGATCTCTTAAATATTAAGAGAAGACTATTTTGTACATTATACCACATGCCTTAAGCCAATTTCATACTAAATTTAATTAATTCTCATTAATTGCTATAGATGATAATAAGAGATAGCACATTGTACGACTGATATTTAGTGTCTTCTCCAGATAATGTGGAGGCGTAAGAGAAGACTCTCTTCCCTACCATTGTACATGCCCTTAAGCACGAGCACAACGAACTAGACCAGTAACTCAACACATGCACATGCAGCCAACGCGGATGGATCATGGATCAACGTTTATGCCTAAACTAACTTCAGCTCACTTAGAGCTAGTGTCTCGGCCACACAACGTGCAGATCTCCTCTCTCACTCCCAGCTGCATGTACATACTGATGACTATGGACTCACGTACAATACGTCTAGGTCTTAACAGAATATACATGCATGCATGTACTCACAACTACTGGTTTAATTTGACCGACGAGCGACGATCCGCGCCAATGTACGCATCCGGTGCGTGCCGCAGGAGCCGGGCGCCATCCTTCCCTTTCCTTTCCGTCACCAACAGTACGCTGCGCATCGGCGGTCTGACCTCTCTCCTTCCATCAAGGTGGCGCCGTGCGTAGGGATGTAAACGCATCGGATCGAATCGGATTTTGTCGTTACCATATCCTATATCATATTTTTTCATCAGATTCGTACCGGAGCGGATAATGACCGGTTGCGGATTCGGAGTTGGATATATCATATCACGGATTAGGCGACGGAAACGGAGCGGATTCAGTACGGAAAAATTTTAATCGGATATGTACGCGTATAAGTACATCGGCGAACCATACAAACAAAAATAATAGTTCAATATGCTAATAGCCTAACAAAGCTGTACTCTACAGTCATAACAATCACTATGTAAGTAATTTTTATTTAATGGACGAATTTACAACTCACTAACCACTAATTATGTTCTATTAGGTTAGATGTTTCGGTAAAAAAATCGGATTATTCAGATTGAAATCATCGGATAATCCTATTTAATTTTTGGATAATCCATATTCGGGGGCTATTTTTCATACCATATCCTATACCGTATCCGGTGTCAAATTCGGAATCAGATATCCTTATCCGTCGGATTTTTTCAAACCGGATATGGATTGCTTAAAACGGTTTCGGAACAGGATTCGGTGCGGAAATTATCCTATCCGTTTACACCCCTAACTGTGCGCAAGCGAGGCGAGGCGACTGGCTCGCACCGGCCGGACCACCATGTGCGTGTCTACGTACGTATGCGCCTGCGCAAAGCTCTCACCTGTCCTCGGCGGCCGTGCCGATCTCTGCGGCCTGCCGGTGGGATCCCCAACGGGCTTCTGGACAAATCGGATCGACCTTCTTCTTGCTGCGCACGACGAACGCGGGCCAGGCCATGGCGGGAGAAAACGACGAGGGCGGTAGCTTTACCGCGCAGCCGCGGGAGTGAGTGGTCGTCGGACACATGTCCTCCTGCCACGGGCTGCGGCAAAAGAAAGGGGGAGGGGCAGCGCCGTAATTTCTCTGTTGCTGCCAAAAGCAGATTCTCACGGCAACCGCGCGGGCTTTCAGTCGTGGACCAAGAAACCAATTATGAAGAAGCAGACGGCTGGAATTGCAAAGAGTTCAAACGTTGTGGACTTTTGCACGGGTACGAGTAGATATTTTTGCTCGCGCGTTTGGCTGTGGGTTTCAATTGCCCTTTTTATTATCTTATAAGAAAAACAAATTGCACCGAGAGTTGAGTCTGCCGCTACGATTACTTGGTGGGATGGCATGCCTGGGCGAATTTGCTACACCTACACGTAGGCCCTTCTTGAGAACGGGGTATACTTTTCCCTTCCGTCATTTTCTACTGTGCTTGACATGTCGGACCTACCGAGCTCCCACATTTTTTCCGATCGTTTCGGTTAGAATCCAGCAAACCAAGCGGGGTCGTAGGGAAAACTTAACCCGTTGGTGAGATTGCAATTTAGAAAATGTCGGCCATGCAAAAAAAAAAATACAAAATGGCGGGATGTGCATATATCCGTGCATGTAATTGCTAGCCATACTAGTAGGAAAACGCTTATAGGTGGATAAAGTAGCCGAGTTATCCGCCTAGTAGTATTCATTTGTACTGTAGTACAAATCCAAAGACTTTATTTCAAGCGTGATAGGTTATTATTGATGTAAAGAAAAACATTGTTATGTACCCTAAGTGGTTGTTCTATATTGGAGATTAGCAAACAATTTTAATTAAATGGTTTTAGGCCGATTTTAGGAGACCATGTTTTACTAAGGAACTGATGGAAACCAAATAATTAGTTGAAATCTAGTACAAAATAAATGTGTTTCATAAAATAATAATTAGTTGTTTTCCTCATTTGTCTGTCCAGTCAACCACACCCCGTATATCTAAACCCTCCTTTTCGTACAAACACGGGATCCATTTCTCATGCTTGTCCAACTCCATCATCTCCCTCTTCATGCTCATCCTATCATGGACCTACTATATGTCAAACTTCGTCCTCATTCTTTGCACAACCAAGAAGAGCTTGTACCTCTCATCCGTCTTCTTCTCCCTTTTCTCCTCCATTATCTTCAAGATCTCCCCCTTGTTGGAGAAGATGTCCGTCCATGTGATTGACATTTTGCTTGTCGCGCCCTCATGTGCAACTCTATCCTTCTCCCACCTCCTCCTTATGACATGTGTCGTGGGGTTGTCACGGCAAGTCCTTCCTTTGGGAAGGTGAGTTCTGGGGCCATTGATGATCGAAGTACGTAGGAGAGGTTAATCTCGCTTAGGGACACAGATTTACCTAGGTTCGGCCCCTCTTGATTAGAGGTAAAGACCTACTTCCTACTTTTTATTGCTCTAGAACTGATCTCGATTACAGGGTTCCGGCTCCTATCTGGGGAGTCGGTGACTATGAATCTGGTGTTTCTGGATTGCTTAGGACTTGTCGATCTAAGGTCCAGGACCCCGCTTATAAAGGTGGCCGGGTCTCTAGACTCACTACTAGGAAACTAGCTATAGGTGGAATGCTATTTTGTGGCGCACCAATATTTCATGCGCCACTAAATTTTTTTTTGTGGCGCACCAGTTTCCATGCGCCACTAAAAGAAGAAATTCTGTGGCGCATCTGGAGGACATGCGCCACTAAAAGAAGACATTCTGTGGCGCACCTTCCTCCATGCGCCACAGAAATTCTATGGGCCCCACAACCAACGGCTGGCTTGCATCCTACGCCGCCTTTTCTGTGGCGCATGGAGCAAGGTGCGCCACAGAAATGTACATTTCTGTGGCGCATCTGGCCACATGCGCCACAGAAATATCGCCTTTTTAGTTTTGCACGGAGTGAAAGAAAATGATAAAAAATTCAAAAATAAATCTTTTTAGATATAGGGAAGGTTTAGGGTCTAGTTGTTAGTAAAAATTTAAAATACATATTTTGACTTTTTTTCCAAAAGTAGGTGAAAAACTATTAAAACGGGCATAACTTTTGCATACGACGTCGAAAAATGCGTTTAATACCTTAAAAAAAACTAGAGAAAATCTCGGAACCGCCCTCACCGGGGTTTACCCGGTTGGACATTTCTCGGATTCTCAAAATTCCAAACAAAAAAAAAGTTATGGCGAAAAGAAGAAATTTTCCAGCAAAATAAAAAAAATAAAGAAAAATAAAAATACAATTCTGTGGCGCATGTCTAGCCCATGCGCCACAGAATTGTTGGGCGGGATTCCAAATTTTGAATCCCGCCGGCACCCCTTCTCTCCTCCACTTCTCTCCTCCACTTCTCCCTCCACTTCTCCCTCCACTTCTCCTCTCCCCTTCTCCTCCACTTCTCCTCTCCCCTTCTCCTTCCTCCTCCTTCTCCTCTCCTCTCCTCTCCTCTCCTCCACATCTTCTATCCTCCTCTTCCTCCACCTCCACCTCCGGCGACCTCCTCCACCACCCCGGCGACCTCCACCTCCGGCGACCTCCTCCACCACCACGGCGACCTCCTCCTCTCTACCTCCACCTCCACCTCCACCTCCGGCGACCTCCTCCACCACCACGGCGACCTCCTCCTCTCCACCTCCACCTCCACCTCTACCTCTGGCGATCTCCTCAACCACCCCAGCGACCTCCACCTCCGACGACCTCCTCCACCACCCCCGGCGACCTCCTCCTCCACCTCCGGCTACCTCCACCTCCGGTGACCTCTGACGACCTCCTCATCACCCCGGCGACCTCCGGCGACCTACTCCACCATCTCCGACGACTCCCATCCTCCACCCCACCTCCGGCTACCCCTCCTTCCTCCACCCACGGCAACACGGCCTCCGACGAGCACCGAAAAATTCCGGCAAAATTCCGGCGGCTAGATCTAGATCTAGCCGCCTTTTTTTTAATTCAAAAAAAAATTCTGTGCGCATGGTGGTGGGTGCGCCACTAAAATATTTCTTGTGGCGCACGGTTCTGGGTGCGCCACAGAATCTTAGCATTTCTGTGGCGCACCGCCAGCATGCGCCACGGAAATATATTTTAGTGGTGAGGAGTGCTGTGGCGCATGGGCATTTCTTGTGGGTGCGCCACAGAATTCTTTTTTTGTTGCGCCACTAATAGCCTTTTTCCTGGTAGTGACTTACAACCTACACCGAGTCATACTAGAACACGTAGTCCTACTCTACATCTTGATCTTCCAAGTTAGAACTCCGGGTTGTACTTGGACTCCTTCCTGACGGGTCCCTGCTCCATCATGGGCCTTGGTTGGCTTGTCTCCAAGCCAGCCCATGCGACTCTGATGTATGACTCGGCTTTGGCCTTCTTGGTCTTGGCGGGTCTACTTTCCGGGTCCATGGGCCTACCTATAAAGTATCCCCCATCAGTAGCCCCCGAATTTATCTTGGGTGCAGCTCTGCGGCTTCCTCTGACTCCTTGGGTCGACTCCTTGGTTCGACTTCTTCAATCTGAGTCACCAGCTCAGAAGTTGCCTGCTGCTAGCTCCAAGACGAATTCCTACATAAAAAGATAACACACATAAAAAATGAGTCCATCCTCATCCCTCGTTTGAGTCACCACTCTTGCCTTTGCATTAGCTGGCCGAGTTTGTTATGACTCTTGCGAACAAGTACTGAGGAACTTGACTCTTAACTTTCACTGTCACAGGACTTGCCACTCTGAGACAAGCCGGCTC
>QRDG01001492.1:210660-373190 GCA_012064385.1 Puccinellia tenuiflora | reverse complement strand
AGAGGCCGCCCGGCCAAAGGTCGAGTCTTTGATCTCTCGGATTCGGCCCTTCTATCCCACAACTTGGAGAACATGGACCTAGTCCGCTGCTAGACAACTTGGAGGATTCAGCCGCTGAGTCATAGGACTCGGCTCATTTGTACGTATACTTGCTGCGCGGGTGATGACCTCCGGGTGACGGAGCAATTGTCAGATGGTCCTGAACTCGTCGGCTCATCAAAAAGCTGACCGGGAAGCCGGTGAAGGACCAGGCCACACTTTGGGCTCCAACCCTTCTGCTCCACCAACCCGGCTCCTGATGTAAGCTTTACACTTTACCACATTCTAACTTGCTTTTATCTGTATCGCTTGTTAACTCATTTTCTCTAACTCTCTTGCAGCTCACCGACTCCTTCTGGAGGCCGGCCTCTGGAGCTGGCACTAGGAATGAAACTGAAGCTGAGGCTGAGGTTGAGGAAGAGACCCCTGTCACAGAGCAAACCACTGTGGCAGAGGATGCTGCTGATGATGATGTAGACGAGGAGTCCTCTCAGGAGGCCCCGGCTGCAAATGATGGTGATGATGACAATGAGGACGAGGAGTCCTCTCCAGAGGGCACCTATTGTGGATGATACTGATGAAGACGGTCCTCTCTAGAGGCTCCTGTCACTGAGCAGCTCACACAACCTTCTGGGATCGCTGCTGCTCAGCAATCCCTATCTGAAGAGTCCTCAGCCAAAAGTCACTCCTCTTCCTCCCCGGCTTCCCATAACAATGGGTCTCGAGGGCTGTTCCCAGGTACCCCTTTCTTGAGTCTTGGATCAACTCGCTCGCCTGCTAAGCCTGAACAACGGTGTGCAGAGCGTTGTTGTGTTGCTAGGAAGAGGAAATTACGCTCCGATGGGCCTGCAGCTGCTCCTGAGCCTCTGCCAGTTTCGCACCAACGGAAGTCGGCTTCTCCTCCTAGCAAAGACGACTCCTACCACTCCGGCATGTCAAGCCCTCTTCAGACTCTCAGGCCTCCTTGGACCTGAAACTAATGCTGGGTAAACGACTCCTCTGTTTACTCTACTTGCATTCAAATGACTTCTGCATTTCCTTTTCACTAGTTTATTGCTGACTTCTGTCTTTGTATATTTCAGGGCTCGGCCTTGTGTCAAGGTGACCAAGCTCCTAGGCATGACTGATGTCACCTCTGCTCGTGGACCTGTCCCTCCTTCGGCTTCTCAAACAACAAGCACGAGGACAGGTCCCTCCACACCTGCATCTGCAGGTGCCACTACGGCTCCCACTATCCCCGAGTCCCCTTCAAGGACTCGGGAGATGGACTCCACTAGTGGCCCAGCTCTCATCTGGGACTGGGACTCCTGTCGCCGCTCATCATGCTCATCTGGCTCCTCTGAAGGCGACTCCATTGTTCACCCAACGACAAGCCGGCCAAGTCTTCTATTGGACTACAGTCGACTTCGAGTGTCTGACAACATGTCTTTCTCTGAGGCTTATGCCCAGGCTGTCGACTTGAATGATCAATCCGCAGGCTAAAAGATGATGAGCAAGCAGCCCTTAGGTCTTCACATGATTCATAACGTAAGCTTTTTGACTTCTACCCTTTATGCTTTCTAGCGTCCTCCTATTGCAGTAGCCCCCAAGCACCTGTCTGTGGTGACTTGTGACTAAGATAGGTGCTTTGCTTTGGAATTGAACTCCACTGTTGTATAGAAACAATTTGCACACTGTAGCCCCCAAGCACTGAGTCCTTAGCTCTACTAGGACTCGGGGCTGCTGATTTGCTGTCTGTTGGGTCCTTGGACCAAAAAACTTTTCCACGAGTAGCCCCCCAAGCGCCGAGTTTTCAGCCTGCGAACAACTTGGAGCTACAAATCATGCAATTTATTGGTACTTAACTCGTAGAAAAATTTCTTGCTCTACGAGTAGCCCCAAGCGCCAAGTTGTTGACTTGTGACGACGCTTGGAGCTGATGACTTGTTGACTAGGACCCATGCCTGCTGGTTGTAAAAGGAAAAATTGACTCCTGAGTAGCCCCAAGCGCCAAGTTGTTGACTTGTGACGACTTGGAGCTCATGAGTTCTCTGCTTGACTTGTAAATCTGACTTACCAATTCTGACTTGCAAACTATGACTTGTCAATTCTGATTTGCAAAAATTTGACTTGTGATTGCAGTGCCTTATCTCCAAGATGAAGAGGGATATGAAGGAGCTGGAGGACCAGGCAGCTGCTAGTGCAGGTCTGCTCAAGCTGAGAAAGAGCACTCTCTTCAACTGGAGAAGGATCTGAAAGCTTTATCTGCTCAACTGGAGCAGGTGAAGAAAGAATCTACGGATGCCAAAAGAGTTGCTCAAAAGGCACACAACGATCTGAAAGTTGTCTTTGACACGTGCCGCAAGGGCATTGGGGCCCCATGTGCCAACACTATTTGGTAAGTTTCTGCCTTTGCTTACTCCTTCTTTGCATTTTTCTGAACTGCTTTTATACTGATGATGAATGATTTCCTTTCTGCAGGGGCTGACTCCCCAAAACTCAAGCTGCCCTAGCCAAACACTTCATGATGCTTGACCACTGTCATGGGCTGCAAGAGGGAGCCCGTGCTTGTGGTGGTGAAATATCGAATGCTAAGGGCAAGTGCCCCAAAGAGCTTGAGCGTCTGGTGGACGAGTTGTCTAGGGCACCAGGGTATATGCGGCTGTGGAAGCAATCTTCTTTGAGGAGAGCATCCATCAGAATCCTTGCCCTAGCCCACAGTTATTATCCCACTGTCTTAGAGCCGGCACTGCTTTACTATGGGAAAGCCAGAACAACATGAAGATGGCAAACCTTCACCCAGGACGACTTCAAGGCGCGGAAAAGCTGGTGCGGCCATATGCTTGTGAGATTGCCAAAAGATGGACCCTGAGGTATGGGTTCATCACTATGACTTGGAGAACAAAAGGGTTGCTCCAGACTCATGAGATTGTAAATTTTGGCGCCCCTCACAGGACCCAGCTGGTGTCCCCTCCTCTTCTACTGGGCCGAGTTCTTCATCACCGGCGGCTTCCTGTCCTGGTGCCGAGCCTACATTAAAGACTCCTGCTGCGCCCACTCCTTCAAGAGCTGTCTCCGGTGACGCCCAGAAACAAGAAGAGCTGGCTAAGCATATGAAGAGTCCCAGAGCACTGTGTCGGAGAACTGTCCCAGGAACTGGGTGCGTCTCGAGAAGGATCGAGTAAGGGGCTGAACACGGAATCAAACAACCCTCAACATTGCTCCGGCGACGGTGCTCGTCGGACTCGCTGGCGGGGACAGCACTGCAGAGATGGAGCACTCGATCTTACCCAGGTTTCAGGGCCCTCCTTGTGGAGGTAAAACCCCTACGTCCCTGCTTTTGTGGATTGCACTGCTTGAAGAGTTTTTCAGTTACAAGGAGAGCTTGTCGAGCTTAAGGTGGCTAACAATGGCAACTTGCTAGTCTTCAGATCTAGGGTTTTGTCTTAGCTTCCCAGATTCCCGAACCCCTTTGCCAGGGCCATGCCTCCCCTCCTTTATAGGCGTCTCGGACCTCTTCCGCCCAAACATTTGGGCGGGAAGGGTTACCACACGGCGACGAAGGAGGAGGCGCGGTGCACCATAATGGTGAAGCCCCACCGGAAAAAGGTGAAGGCCCATGGACACGGTCCACGGCAGGGGACGGCGTCACCAAAGCTGGAAAAGGGCCACCGTCCAACGGGACGGCGAGCTGGCGCTGCGGAGGCGGAACGGGTCCCACGGTGACGCTGCCCTTGGAGCGTAGCTGCAGACGGTTCCCTTATCACCGAAGTGGCAATACTCGTTGTCTGCTTTGCTTGGTGTTGCTTTGTTGACTCCTTTATACATGGAAAGGCAACTGCGGCGTCGTCGTCATCGCGCGCAGGTGCGCGTGTCACTCTGCAGCGGGCGCAGAGCCCATGTGCGCTCGGCCGCGGAGGCAGAGATGGCTTCGTGAGGAAGGTGCCTCGCGAGGCAAAAAGCCTCGCCGAGCCCTTCGGCTTGGTCCTTAGCAGAATTGCGGGTGGCGTCGGAGACGCCTTGTCGAGTTGCGACCCCTCGCCAAGGGAGAGAAAGACCTCGGCGAGGAGAAAAGATCCCTCGCGAGGGAAAACCCTCGCGAGGCTCGCCAGGCTTGGAGAGCCTGGTCCTTAGCGAAAATCATCCGAAGAAACTTGTGGGCCCTGGCAGGCCGGCCCGTGGTACCCTGGTTTCCACTGTGCCGACAGTAGCCCCCGGGCCCACGACGGGCACGCCGAGGCCCATGGACGAAGGCAAAGCGTCGAGGGGCCAAAGATGCCTGACAGGGCCGCGACACGTGGCATGCAGCGGTTGCACCCGCGGCCACGATCTCCTCGGCTCCAACGGGCGACGTGGCGGGGCCCGCCATGACTCGGGAGCCGGTCAATAAAGCCTGGGCGCGCGATCGGCGCCCGTCACTTCTCCCATAACTCCTCCACACACTTCTCCCCACGCCTCCAATCTCTCCAGAGCGCTCCAACTCCAGAGTCCTCATCTTCTTCTCCGGTAACCAATGGCACCCAAGAGGAACAACGCCGACCCGAAGGGCAAGGCCGCGATGCAGGCCGGCACGTCGGCGGCGATGGCACGTGCTGCTGCTCTTGAGGGAGCACTACCGCGGACCCGCGTCACCGCGGCGGGGATAGCCAAGGTGCGCCACCTGGCGGCGGCGAGCACCAACGAGCATGGTGCCACCGAGATGAGGCCGGCCGGCAGCAGGCTCACCGAGACGTTCTACCCCATCTTCCTCCATACCCTCTACGCCGGCCTGGTTCCGCCATTCTCCGACTTCCTCCTGGCGATCTTGGAGGTGTACCAGATCCAGCTGCTTCATCTTCATCCCAACTCCATCCTCGTCCTCGCCATCTTCGCCCACCTCTGCGAGGCCTACATCGGCATCCGCCCCTCGGTGGCGCTCTTCCGCAGCTTCTACTCCCTCCGGTCCAGCGCGCAGAACGAGCGGCTCGGATGCGTCTCCTTCCGCATCGCCGACGCCAGGAGTGAGAACTACATTCCCATCGCCTGGCGCGGTGAGAATGCCATCACCATGGTGATGAAGAAGGTGGAGAAGTTCCGCGAGAAGTGGCTCTTCGTCGACGCCAAGGCCACACACCCTCTCCTGGAGGTGCCCGAGGCGCCCCCGAGGAAGTGGGCGCGCTGGGCGAGCGCGGACTTCAGGGGCCCGAGGCTTGACGCGGTGTACGAGTGCATCCGCCGCATGCGCGTAGGCAGGGGTCACCGGCCAGATGGTGGCAAAAGACTTCACTAGGCGCCGCATCGCCCCCCTCCAGCTGCACGCCGAGCCGGTGTGGCGGTACGACGGCAAGGGGGACGCAATGCGTCTGAGCAAGGATGGCTTCGCGCCTGAGGTGCTACGCCAGATCATGGGCGTCCTCTTCGCAACGTCGGAGGTCCCGTCACCCACCAAGGAGGAGGCCAAACCACTCATCTGCTTCGCCGAGGAAAGCATCGTGGAGCAGCGCGCGTGCATGCCCACGTTCGACGAGTGGGGAATGGTGCCCGCGGGGCACCGCGGGCCTCGCCCTAACCCGTGGGCGGCGGAGCCGGAGTACATGGACGAGCCTCCGGAGCCTGAGGAGGCTGAGGAGTCGCCGAGGAAGAGGCCTCGAGAAGCGAGGACCCACTCGGCGAGGACGAGGCTTCGAGGGGCACGGACCCCGTCGGTGAGGACATCGGCTCCTCACGGAGCGTTCATGCTGAGGTGGACCTCCAGGTGCTCTCCTCCAGCGACGAGGAGGGCGCCTTCCGCGTCGCCCGCTCCCAGCGCGTCGACGAGGAGGAGGAGACGAGCGGCGGCGGGGGAGGGCGCTGCGAACCCCGCTCCAAGGCCGTCCATGACAGGAGGGCCACAACCGCGAGAGACACTCCTCGCGCGGGGACAGGAGCGGCTCGGGAGGAAGCCGGGGCAAGCAACACCCCGCCGCCCAAGGCGAAGAAGAGGGTGTGGGTGATGGCCGGCGAGTAAGCCTTTGATTTTCCTTTTTCCTTTAACATCTTGCTTCTGAGAAAACCCCCTTGAAGGATCTTCAACTGGTCTTCCTTTCAGGCAACCTGCGGAGCCAAAGAGGCGGCGGCTCCACAAGCTTGGAGAGACTGCCAGCGTCGTCGCGGAGACGCCTGCGGCTGGCGAGCCGCAGCAGGCAGTTGTTCCTCCCGCGGTCGAGCACCGCGCGGAGGTGGTGGTGGTTGAGGAGGCCACGCCGTCGCCGGTCCGCGCGGCCACTCCTCCCGCGGTGGAGCACCGCGAGGAGGGAGGTGACCAAAGAGGTGGCGCCGTCCTTGCCTTGAGCGGCGCCTCCTCCCGAGGTCGAGCACCGCGCGGAGGAGGTGGTAGAAGAGGTGGCACCGCCGTCGCCAACAAGGACGGCCACTCCTCCCGTCCAGACCGAGACGGAGGAGGAGAGGATGGACGAGGAGATCGTCCTGGAACCGCCCCCAACGGAGGGGGAGGCTCCCCCACAAGGGGCCGATGTACCCGAGGCCGCGGCGGACGCGGCCGTCACAGAGGGGGCCGGAGGCGCCCCTGAGGAGCAGGAGGCAGAGGCACCTCCGGAGCCCTCTGGCGCTGGAGCTGAGCGCGAGAGGGCGCCCAGCCCCCAGAGGGCAACCGAACGAGCGTCGACGGAGGCACCCCCACAAGCCCCCGGACCGCACCAGAGGCGGTCGTGGGCCCGAGGCAGGAGGCCCCGGGCGCCTCGACGAGGATCGAGGACGGCTCCGTACCCAGCAGTAGTGCAGGAGCCTTGGCGCTGCAGGGGTCGCGGCGCCAAGTAATTCGTCGCCGGGCCGTCCTCAACCAGGCGCGGCGGGCGCTCGACGGGCTGGAGGAGCAGCTCGCCGAAGAAGAAGACGCCCTGGCAGAGAGGAAAGGGCAAGGCTCGGCGAGGCCTGGACCCTTCTTCACGAGAGGGTGGAGATGTGCCGCCGGCAGGACGCGGCGGCCCAGGCGGAGCGCCAAGAGGCCCTCCGCTTCGCCAAAGAGACCCGCGACAGCGTCAAGCGGGAGGCGCAGGAGGTGATGGACGAGCTCGACGCCGCCAGGGAAGCGCTCGAGGCGGAGACCGCCTCCAAACATGACGAGCTAGCGGCCGCGGAGCAGAAGTTTGCTGCTGACTCCGAGGTCGCCAGGGCCAGCCTGAAGGAGCTCCGCGAGCTGCTAGATGCCCGCGAGGGGCAGTTGGCGCCCCGCGAGGCTGAGCTGACGCGGCACGAGGAGGAGCTCTCCCTCCGCGAGAAGGAGCTGCACAGGCGTGAGGAGCAGGTCCAGCTGCTCGAGAAGGACCAGGCCACCCGCGAGGGGCAGCTGCAGGAGCGCGAGGGCCGGGTGGCCACCGACGAAGCCAACCTCGCGGTGGAGCGGAAGAGGCTCCAAGAAGAGGCTGACCTCAAGGTCAAGCTTATCCGCGAGAGCCTCGCCAAGGAATATGACGAGAAGGCCACAAAGCAGGAGGACTGCTTCAAAACCAAGCGCAAGGAGTTCAAGAAGCGCATCACGGAGCTTGAGCAGGTGGAGAAGCGGTTGACCTCTTGCCTCGAGGTCTCCCGGGAGGCCCAGGCTCGCGCGGAGGGGAACGCCATTGCCCTGGAGAGAGACATGGACGAGCTCCGGCAGCAGGTGGGGGCGGCCGTGGCTCTGGCGGAGCAAGCACGGGACCAGCGCCAGGTTGACCTGTCCATGACGCGCCAGCGCCAGAGTATTCTTCAAAGCTTGGTGAGCCGTGCGCATGCGGTCGGGGACGATCTGAGGATCGACGTCCCCTCCTTCTCCGCAGCGACCGACGATGAAACCACGTATTCGTACTTCTTCGAGCAATTCCTCGGGAAGCTTGAAGGGGTCGCGAAGAGCTTTGACGAGCGCGTCGTGGAGGAGAGCCGCGAGCTCCTTGTCGTCACCGTCACCAACATCTTCAGCAACCTCGTGAGGCTCCAGCCCTCACTTGATCTTGAGGACGTGACGGCACCGCCGAGGGCCATCAGCAACAAGGCGCGGGAGACCGCCACGCAGGCCGCCATCGCGTTCGCCAAGAAATTCGACCAAGTCGTGATCGAAGGCGACGGCGAGGAGGATGCTCTGGAGGAGGCGGAAACCGCCGTGGACAAGGCGGGCACCTCAGGAGGCGCAACGGCTTGAGCTCCTTGTCTGTAGCTGGGCGTGCAGAGGGCACATTTATCTTAGTCATTTTGATTGTAAACTTTGTAAGAACTTATCAAGTTATACTTGAGTGTGTTTGTGAATGTCCCTCGGGAGGCTTTTGTCTTTCCCTTTCATGTCTTTTTTGCTCTGCGTCTTAGGACCCTCTCTTAGCACTACACCACCGCCGCTTCGGTATGTGAGAGTCAGGGCTCCACAAGGCCGGGGGGTGCGTGAGGCCTCGAGAAGTAAGAGCTCCTCGAAGCGCGATGCTTGGGGCCCCCCTTTGACGTGCAAGCAGCCCATGAGGCGTAGGAGAGAGAAAAGAGACTCGAGGGGCAAAAACCAGCGAGAGGAAATTCAACCAAGTCTTTGTACTTAGCTTAGCGAGGCATTCTGCCTTGGAGAGGGTGTTGGTTCCCTGGCGAGGTGTTTTCGTCTTGGAGAGGGTGCCAGTTCCTGACGAGGTGTTTTGGGCCTGCTTCCTGTGTTTTGACAGATAGGCATACCCACAGGCAATACACAGCTAGATAACTTATGCGTGCTCGTAGTTTCCTTCATGGGTGTCTCGCGAGGAGAAACAGGCACCAAGGTCCTTGGTGAGTTGACGTGCGCGGGAGCCGGCTCATGAGTTCAGAGCTCCTTGGGAGTTGACATGCATGAAGGCTGACCCGTGAGTTTAGAGCTCGGATCCCTTGGGTTTGAGGCGCTGCCGGGATGCTCCCGTGGCATGACACCATGCTAGCCCCCGCTCGCGAGATACACAGGAGGGATTATACGAGCGAGAATAAACAGCAATAACATAAGAGCTTACCGAAGCCACAAAATATGCTGGCGCGATGCGCAAAGGTTCAAAATGACCTGAAATAGATGTTCATTACACTGGCGTGGCCAGAAACACAAAAATCCACCATGTCAGGCATGGGGTTCCACATGCTGTGGCTGAAACTCTCGAGGAGGCGTGCTCGCGGCGACGCATGTAGAGAGAGCTCAGAGGGGGCCCCTATGCGGGGGTGGCTTGTAGAGCCTGCGGTCCACCATGGCTGGGCATGGGGATCCACCACGCCAAGGCATGGTGCCTGAAGAGGTTACCTTGCCGAGGCGTGATGGCTTGGGAGTCTTCTCGAACGGCCCGCGGCGCGTATAGTAGAGAGGGGAGCCCGAAGTTTTTCCTCGTGGAGGATGATGGCGCGTGGGTCTCCCTTGATGCAAAAAGTTGCTCGCCGAGGGCGATCAGGGGTAGAACTTGCGCAGGTGCTGGATGTTCCAGGGGTTGGCGACAGGAATGCCGTCCTCCGTCTCGAGCCGCGCGGAGCCAGGCCTGGCGATGTGCACGACTCTGTAGGGGCCTTCCCACATTGGTGAGAGCTTGTGGAGGCCTGCCCTGGAGAGGATTCTCCTCAGGACAAGGTCTCCTGCTTCGAGAGTGTGCGGGCGGATGTGGCGGCTGTGGTAGCGATGGAGGTCTTGCTGGTACCTTGCCGCTCTCAGGGCCGCATTGCGGCGGAGCCCTTCAAGCAGCAGCAGGTCGTCGTTGCGGAGTTCGTCCACCTCAGCCTCCTTGAAGGCCAGGACTCGCGGAGAGCCATGAGTGATCTCGCTGGGGAGGACAGCTTCAGCACCATAGACGAGGGAGAACGGCGTTTCACCAGTTGGCTTCATTGGCGTGGTGCGGATGGACCAGAGCACCGAGGGGAGCTCCTCGATCCAGTGCTTGCCGCTGGCCTTGAGGCGGTCGAAACTTCTCGTCTTGAGGCCCTTGAGCACCTCGGCGTTGGCTCGCTCGGCCTGCCCGTTGCTTCGTGGGTGCGCCACCGAGGCGTAGCAGATTTGGGCACCGATGCTGCCGCAGTAGGACTTGAAGGCGCCGCTGATGAATTGTGAGCCGTTGTCGGTGATGATGCGGTTAGGCACGCCGAAGCGGCAGACCAGGCTCCTGATGAATTTTACCGCCGATTTCACCGGAATGGTGCGCACGGGTTCAACCTCAGGCCACTTGGTGAACTTGTCGATGGCGACGTAGAGGTAGCGGTAGCCCCCGAGCGCTCGCGGGAAGGGTCCCAGCAAGTCCAGCCCCCAGACCGCGAACGGCTAGGAGAGCGGGATCGTCTGGAGTCCTTGCACGGGCTGGTGGATTTGCTTGGTGTGGAATTGGCATGCGTCGCAGGACTGGACGATTTTGGCGGCATCCTGAAGCACTGAGGGCCAGTAGAAGCCACTCCGGAAGACCTTGCCTGCAATGGTGCGCGAGGAAGAGTGGTGGCCGCACTCGCCGCTGTGGATGTCGTTGATGAGCTGACGGCCTTCCTTGGCAGGGACGCACCGCAGCGCAACCCCATTGGGTCGCTTACGGTACAGGTCTCCGTCGTGGAGGCAGTAGGACTTGGCCTGGCGAGCAATTCTCTCGGCCTCTGCGTCGTCTTCGGGGAGGGCTCGATTCTGCAGGTAGTTCTTGATCTCGTCGATCCAACCAGTATCTTGTCGTACCAGGGTCAGCAGCAAGCGATCGCCCGAAGGCAACCCATAGTTTGGTGCTCCGCTCGGTGGGGCGGGTGGGAGCTCCTCGTCGATGCTGATGTTGACCACAGGCTGCTTGACCAAGGACTTGGTGAGTCTCTCCTCGAACACTCCAGGCTTCTGGGCTTCTCTTCTTGCTGCTCGCCGAGCAATTTCATCTGCCTCTTGGTTTTCTGCCCGCGGGATGTGCTTAAGCTCCATGCCCCTGAAGTGCTTCTCCAGCTTGCGTACCTCTTCAAGGTAGGCCACCATGTAGGTGTCCTTTGGCGTGTAGCTTTTGTTGGAGAAGTTGACGAGGAGCTGGGAGTCGCCCTTGATGAGGATGTACTTGATGCCGAGGGCGATGGCGGCTCTGAGCCCGGCGAGGAGGCCTTCATACTCAGCGATGTTGTTGGAGACCTTGTCGTTGTCCTTGAAGCATAGTTGGACGGCGTAGTAGAGCTTGTCGCCTGTCGGTGAGGTAAGGACGGCACCAGCTCCTGCACTTCTGGCCGCGAAGGCGCCATCGAAGTGCATGGTCCAGTGGCTTGGTATCGTCCCTCCTGAGGCTGTAGCTTCCTCCTCTGGAGGCTCTTCTTCTTTGCGCGTGTCCGTCCATTCGTCCCTGGTGGTGTCAAACTCCAGCTCGAAAGGTTGTAGCTCTATGCCCCAGCCTGCGACGCGATCTGTCGCGTTTGGGTTGCGCAGGACCTGCTCCAGGGGATATGAGGTGACCACCTTGATGGGGTGGCCCTGGAAGTAGTGGCGCAGTTTCCTGGAGGCGATGAGGAGCGAGAAGAGGAGCTTTTGCTGCATGGGGTAGCGCTCGCGAGCGTCCCGCAGCACTGTGCTGACGAAGTACACGGGATGCTCGACGAGGGTAGTCGTTGGCGTGGCCGCGGCTGACTCCTCTTCAGGCTCGGTGGAGTCCTCGACGAGGATTTCTTGAGGCCTCGCCCGGGGAGGCTCGACAGGAGGCTGGATGCTTGACGAGGGTGCCTCCTTGTCGGGGGGTTCTGGGCTCGGTGAGGCAGAGGTCTGCTTGGCGATGACTGGCTCTTCCCTTTCAGCCACCAAGACCGCGCTCGCCGTCTGAGGAGTGGCTGCCAGATACAGCTTCAGAGGCTCGCGAGGGCGTGGGGCAACCATGATGGGTGGGCTCGCCAGGTATTTCTTCAGGTCCTCAAAGGCCTTTGCTGCTTCAGGGGTCCACTTGAAAGGACCGGACCTCTTCATGATCTTGAAAAATGGCAGCGCCCTCTCGCCAAACTTGGAGATGAAACGGCCAAGGCTGGCCATACATCCCGCTAGGCATTGCATGTCCTTGAGGTGACGAGGGGGCTGCATCTGCTCTATGGCCTTGATCTTGTCGGGGTTGGCCTCGATGCCGCGGTGGGACACCAGGAACCCAAGGAGCTTGCCTGAAGGGACCCCGAAGACGCACTTGGCGGGGTTTAGCTTGATGTTGACCTTGCGCAGGTTGGCAAAGGTCTCCTCGAGGTCCTGGATGAGCGTGTTTTCTTCGCGAGTCTTGACCACAATGTCGTCGACGTAGGCCTCTGCATTCCTCCCCATTTGAGCCCCCAGGGCGATCCTCATGAGGCGCTGGAAAGTGGCGCCGGCGTTCTTCAGGCCGAAGGGCATGCAGACGTAGCAGAACACACCACAAGGGGTGAGAAATGCTGTCTTCTCCTCGTCTTCTTTCGCCATCTTGATCTGGTGATAACCAGAGAAGGCATCCAGAAAACAGAGGAGTGCGCAGCCGGCGGTGGAGTCCACGATCTGGTCGATCCTCGGGAGGGGATAGGGGTCCTTGGGGCAGGCCTTGTTGAGGTCGGTGAAGTCGATGCAGAGGCGGCTTCCTCCGGTGTGCTTGGGGACGACCACACCGTTGGCGAGCCACGTGGGGTGGACCACTTCCTTGATGATGCTGGACTTCTTCAGCTTGTCTACTTCCTTGATAATGAAGTCTTGCTTCTCTAGCGCCTGGCGCCGCGCTTTTTTCTTGACGGGGCGTGCGTTTGGACACACGGCTAAGTGGTGCTCGATCACCTCCCTCGGTACTCCGGACATATCTGACGGTTGTCCATGCGAACATGTCAGAATTTGCCCTGAGAAAGGCGACGAGCACGCTTTCCTATTTGGGAGGCAGGTTGGCGCCGATGGTGACGCTAGCCCCCGAGCCGTTTGCCTCAAGAGGCACTTGCTTTGTCGCGGCCTTCTCCTGAGAGAACAGCTGCTTCTTCTTCGCGGGGGGCCTCGGGAGGGGCTCCTCGTCCTCGTCAGCGGGTGACGCCACCGCGGCAGCCTTGTAGGCCGCTTGCGCAGCATACAGGGCGTCCGAGACCACGCCGCGGATGACAATGGTGCCACCCGAGCCTGGGAGCTTGACGAGGTTGTAGGCGTGGTGGGTCACCGCCATGAACTTGGCGAGGGCGGGGTAGCCGAGTATGGCGTTGTAGGGCAGGCCGATGTGCGCGACGTCGAAGTCGATCAGCTCGGTGCGGTAGTTGGCCTAGGTGCCGAAAGTGACGGCGAGCCTCACCTGCCCCAAAGGGGTGGTAAGACCCTCTGTCACTCCCGAGAAGGGCCTGGTGGGCATGAGCCGCTCGTAGGGCACCTACAGCTTCTCGAATGTCTCGACGGAGATGACGTTGAGGCCGGCACCCCCATCAATGAGCGTGTTAGAGACGGCGATGTTGTTGATGGTGGGGGTGCAGACCAGCGGGATGGTGCCAACAGTCGAAGTGGACTTGGGGTGGTCGCTGGAATCGAAGGTGATGGGGCACTGGGACCACTTGAGGGCGGCGGGAGGCCTCGACTCCAGGAAGGGCTACCGCGACCTCGCGAGCGAGTTGCTTGAAGTGGCGGTTGGAGCGAGGGGCCTGAGCCCCGTCGAGGATGCAAGCGGCCCCGCGAGGCACCTGGTAGCCCTCGTCGGTCTCGGCAGGCAGGTTGTCGTTCGCGGGCTGAACGGCATTGGCCTGGGGGTTCTGCTGGTAGTTGTCGTTGTAGTTGTTGTTCCAGCGTCGCCCCCCGCGGCCGCCGCGGCCTCCGCGGCCTCCGTTTGCCTCGCGAGCCTCGCGAAGCCTCTTGAGGTCGTAGCAGTCCTCGGTGGCATGAGAATGCCTGTTGTGGTAGATGCAGAAGGGGCGGTCATCTTTCTTCTCGGGTCCTGCGGCTGGGGTGGCAGCTTGGCGAGGCTGCTTGGCGTCGGGCTCTGCCGCGAGGACCGCAGTGGTCTTGCGCTTCTCGGCGGGGTCCCCGGGCTCGTTCTTGACGAACAAGCGGCCCTCTTCAGCCTTGGCGCACTTGTCCGCCAAGTCGAAAAGCTTGACTACGGTGGTGATGTTGTCGTGGATGCCAAGCTTCTCGAGCATCCGCACGTTTGTGACCCCAGCCTGGAAGGCCGAAATGACCTGTGCGTCGGTGGCATTGGGGATCTTGTTGCGCACTTGGCTGAAGCGCTGGATGTACTTGCGGAGGGTCTCGTCGGGCTTCTAACGCACAGTGCGGAGGTCGTTGTAGGTGAGGCCGCGCTCGTACGTGCCCTTGAAGTTGGCGACGAAGCACCGGCAGAGCTCCTCCCAGGTGTTGATGGACTCAGCGGGGAGGTTGGTGAGCCATGAGGACGCGGAGTCCTTGAGGGCCATGGGGAACCAGTTCGCCATGACCCTGTCGTCGCCCCCGGCGGCCTGGATGGCCAGAGTGTAGAGCTGCAGGAACTCCAGGGGGTTGTTCTTGCCGTCGTAGCGCGGAGGGAGGTCCGGCCTGAACTTGACCAGCCAGATGACACGACAGAGGCTGCGAGTGAACGCGGCCGTCGTGCAGTAGGTGACCGTGCCGTTGTCGAGGGTGGCACGGAGGTAGCGCCCGACGGTGGCGATGTCCTGGACGGCGCGGTTGCGGCGCTCCTGCCCGCGCTCGATGCTCACGCGTGCGTCCTCAGGGGCCCGCTGCACGATTTGGCAGTCGTGCGGCGACGACGCGTGCGATGTAGCGTGGCCGTCGCAAGGAGGAGCCCCCGATGGAGCAGGTTGCGGTGGAACCGGAGCGGGCGCAGGCTGACGAGGAGGCGCGGGAGGTGCGCCGTGCGCCACGTCCCCCATGAGCGCGGAAGGAACTAGGGAACGAGACGGTGCAGGTGCGGCGGCGCGAGCGGCACCGATGAGTTCGGAGACGCGGTTGAGCCAGGCCTCCTGAGCGTCCGGCGTGGGACGGTACTGTAGCAGCTCCTGCGCCATGAGAAGCGCAGTCGCCGGGCTGGGCGCAGGGCGGCCCATCGAGGAGGCAGCACGGTCCCGCGACGGGTGCAGGGAGGAGGCCTCCTCTTCGCCGAGGTCGTCCTCAGCGTGGTCGATGTCGTCGTCCTCCGGGTGCTCGACGCGGGGCTCGGGGTCGACGCGGCGCGCCGGAGCGGTGTTCCCGCGCGGGCGGCCGCGCGGGTTGCCAGCGGGAGGAGCGGTGGCGGCGCTGGCCGTCCGGCGAGCGAGTCGTTCGGCGCGAGAAGGGCCGGCCATGGCTGCGTCGAGGTTGAAGATGCGCCTCAGCCCCCTACCTGGCGCGCCAAATGTCGGAGAACTGTCCCAGGAACTGGGTGCGTCTCGAGAAGGATCGAGTAAGGGGCTGAACACGGAATCAAACAACCCTCAACGTGCTCCGGCGACAATGCTCGTCGGACTCGCTGCGGGACAGCACTGCAGAGATGGAACACTCGGTCTTACCCAGGTTCAGGGCCCTCTTGTGGAGGTAAAACCCCTACGTCCTGCTTTTGTGGATTGCACTGCTTGAAGAGTTTTCAGTACAAGGAGAGCTTGTCGAGCTCGAGGTGGCTAACAATGGCTACTTGCTAGTCTTCAGATCTAGGGTTTTGTCTTAGCTCCCAGATTCCGAACCGAACCGAACCCTTTGCTAGGGCGTGCCTCCCCTCCTTTTATAGGCGTCTCGGACCTCTTCCGCCCAAACATTTGGGCGGGAAGGGTTACCACACGGCGACGAAGGAGGAGGCGCGGTGCACCATAAAGGTGAAGTCCACCAAAAAGGTGAAAGCCATGGACGCGGTCCAGGGCAGGGACGGCGTCACCAAAGCTGGAAAAGGCCACCGTCCAACGGACGGCGAGCTGGCGCTGCGGAGGCGGAACAGGTCCCACGGTGACGCTGCCCTTGGAGCGTAGCTGTAGATGGTTCCCTTATCACCGAAGTGGCAATACTCATTGTCCGCTTTGCTTGGTGCTGCTTTGTTGACTCCTTTATACATGGGAACGGCAACTGTGGCGTCGTCGTCATCGCGCGGAAGCGCGCGCGTCACTCTGCACATGGCGCAGAGCCCATGTGCGCCCTGCCGCGGAGGCAGGGATGGCTTCGCGAGGAAGGTGCCTCGCGAGGCAAAAAAGCCTCGCCGAGCCCTTCGGCTTGGTCCATAGCAGAATTGCGGGTGGCGTCGGAGACGCCTTGTCGAGTTGCGACCCCTCGCCAAGGGAGAGAAAGACCTCGGCGAGGAGAAAAGATCCCTCTCGAGGGAAAACCCTCGCGAGGCTCGCCAGGCTTGGAGAGCCTGCCGACAATACCTATTCCTTAAATCCAGTTCCTTCGATGGATTATCCTTCGGATTATTCTTATTTTAAATTCTATTTATTGACATCTTGCTTATTTCCTTTTAATACAGTGGATTTGTTATTCATGTATTCTTGTCCTTATATCATCCGCTATTGTTTAGTAAATTGCCTACTTGGTATGACTTGTCGTAATAACCTTCCTTCCTTATGTTTTTCTTAGAGGCGGGTGACGCTAATATCAGAATAGCGCAGCGGAAGAGCGAGGAGTAGGCTGGACCAGCGAACGAATTAGAGAATTTATCTACTCATGTAAATGTAAAAGAAACATATAATATAATTTGTATGAGCCTTTGAGATCCACAACTTTTGTACACCTTCTGCGTGTATAGGCCTCCGGTCTATAGCGCGTGGCTGTCATTCTCCCAGGCCCGGTTTCGGCTGTCATTTTCCAGGCCCAGTCTAGGGCGTGACATGGTTGGTTAATAGTATGTGGTGCAAGTCAAGTGGCTGGTGTACTTATAATTAATAAGTAGCTTGGGAATTGCTTTAAGTTTGGTGCTATGTTATTCCGAACCATGTGTGGCTGATATAGCTGGTCAAACGGGCCGTGCTTCGCGGGCCGGCCCGAAGCACGGTTTTTAAAGCACGGCACGGGCACGGCTCGGCACGTATCTTAACGGGCCGTGCCCCGGCACGGGCCCGGTCCTTGCCGTGCCCAGCTCCCGTTTGAGGCACGCGGGCCGGCACGGCACGGCCCGTTTAGCTTTTTTTATTTTTTTTATTTTTTTTACCTATTTTTACTTTTTTTCAATTTTTGGGCCACATTTATGCTAAATGGGCCGTGCCTGACGTGCCAGCCGGGCCGTTGACGGGCCGCCGTGCCGTGCCACGAATTGATTCAAGGCCCGTAGGCCGGCCCGGCACGGCATGATTGGCTAACGTGCCTAACGGGCCGTGCCGGCCGCGTGCCGGGCCGGCCCGTTTGGCCAGCTATAGTGGCTGACGTAGTTAAAATGAAGTAGCTTGGGCACTGATTTAAGTTTGCTGCTATGTTAATCTAAATCATGTTTTTTTTTTGAGATTCCTACCCTTTAATCAAAGATCAACAATGTTTAGAGGAAGATTGAGCCCCTCGGGAGGGGTAGCTAACCAAACATGACGGCCCACTTGTAGCGTAGTACCCAAGCGAGCCAGCCTGTGCGCCTCCATATTCGAGGTGCGTCGTTCATGCCGGAACGTCACCCCACCATGTATCCTTGCCGTCGTCTTGATCTCTCGCAGGACTTGGCTAAAAAGGCCGAGATTTTCACCCTGCAGCCCTTGCACCACCTCCATGCAGTCCGTTGCCACCACTATGTCGCCCACATACAGGTCCGCAGCTAACGCTAATGCTTCCCGGCATGCGAGTGCCTCCAGACATCCTGGATGGGTGACGCCATCAAAAACCACTACAGAGGCACCAAGATACAAACCGTCTTGTGCTCTGCATATCGTTCCCACAGCTCCTCGGATCGCTGTCTTGGCAACCGCGCCGTCGGCATTCAGCTTGCAGGCGCCCGCCGGTGGAGCAATCCATCGTGAGCAAGACAGTGCATGGTCCGTCCCCACCGCCCCTCTTTCTCGTGTTGGTAGGCTCATCTCCAGATCTTGTAAGAAAGATTCAACGAACAGATGGGTAGCCATGGGGCTCTGGAAAATATCTTCATGGATTACCTTCCGTCTTGCGTGCCATATGGCCCATAAAGTCACCGCCATGCGCGTAAACTCCTCATGTTTCATAGATTGCATCATCGAGAACATCCATTGTCGAGCAGATGGCTCAGTCGTGAGGCTGATATGCTCGACGACGATCGGATCCGCTAGCGCCCATACACACCTCGACATGGTACACTCAATTAGGGAGTGCCGCCATGAATCCTCCTAACCACAGATCGTGCATGCGTTCGTCTCCGCCATATGTCTGTGATGACGTACATCCCCCGTTGGGAGTGAGCAGAGATCCAACCTCCACAGAAAAATCCGTATCTTCGAGGGGACCTTGCTCTTCCACAGCTTAGACCATAGCTTTCCCTCATCGGCGGAGCTCGAGGACGACGCTCCTCCCTCAAGCCAGTCTTCTCTTGTCCTCTTGGTAGCGACCAAGGCTCGATACGCTGATCTGACTGAGAAGGCTCGATACGCTGATCTAAATCGGGTGCAACTATAAAAAGGGTTCCCTTTGCAAAGTGAACTTTATTAGCTCCTAAGCGTGCCACGTGGCGGGAACACGCTTGTCCCCCATGTAGAAAGCAAAATCGAATTTGAACACGAAGTGAAGGAAACAAAAACGAATTTCCCCACCCCAGCTCCCCTGTACATCCGCGCGCGCACGGGTGTACATCCGCGCGGACATCGTTGTACATCCGCGTGCACATCGTTGTACATCCGCGCGCACATCGGTGTACATCCACGGTGTACAAACTTATGCTGCTACTTAAATCTAAAGCTCTCTTGCATACCGGTATATAAATTTGGATACTTACCACCCCCACCCACAACCCTAACTAATATATACAAGTTATAAGTTTTTCTTAATCTAGCGGCTCGGCTTCGTCCCCCGTCACCGCTACCGCGGCGTACGGGGGGACTCAGCCTCGGGGTGTTAGGGTACGGAGGATTCATCGCCGTCGACGCTATCGCGTCGACGGCGATGAATCCTCCGTACCCTAACGCCTACGCTAACGCGCCACACGAAAGTACAGAGTATATAGAATAGAAAGTACAGAATGTAGCCATTCGGATGTACAGATTAGTGCAAATAGGGTGTACAAGTACAGAGAAAACGGAGTACAAAGTACGTTGATAGCGGATGTACAAGTAAGTTCAAACCCGAAGTACATATATGTTCAAACCGGATGTACAGCTATTCAGATTTTGGATGTACAAAAAAAAAAGTTCGTCAAAACCTATCGATATGTGATCTAGTTTTGAAGATCTCAACGCGAAGAGTTCAAAAGTGAAAACGGTTCGTAATTTGGACAACCGGTTCTAAAGATATTTCGTTTTTAAACTTCGGTTCAAAAAAATAAAAGGAAAAACTACCCTCCCACCGAGTATAAGTAAATAGAAAACGGAGTGCAAAACACGTTGACAGCGGATGTACAAGTAAGTTCAAACCCGAAGTACAGCTATGTTCAAACCGGATGTACAACTATTCAGCTTTTGGATGTACAAAAAAAAAGTTCGTCAAAACCTATCGACATGGGATCTAGTTTTGAAGATCTCGGCGCGAGGAGTTTAAAAGTGAAAACGGTTCGTAATTTGAATAAGCGGTTCTCGAGATATTTCGTTTTTAAACTTCGGTTCAAGAAAATAAAAGAGAAACTCCCTCCCACCCGTACCCTTCCTTTTCTCTCTCTTTCTCCCTACTTTAACTCCTGGCGCGAGAACAATGAAAGAAAAGTTCCCTTCACAAAGGGTTTCCTTTTTTTAGTGATTTCCATCTAAATCATGTGATGACCAACAAATGTTGTTTGCTTGATCCTGTCACCCAGTCTTGGTCCAGCAGCGTGCGTGCACGGGCCGCGGCCTTTCAACAAACCGGAGCCCGGATGAGGAGGGAGGGAGGGAAGGGGCATGTCACATGTGCAATTGCTGATCCGTGAATCGCGCCACGTGCGGTGATCCAGCACAGCCAGCCAGTCAGTGGCGGACACCCTGGCCCCACATGTTCTTGGGGCCCACCCATCCTCGGTCCGTCCGAAGCACCCGCGTCGCCTCCCCTGTCTCCGTCTCTCCCCCTCTTTCCTTTCCCGAGCACGCGAGGCGACCCAACCACCGGCCGGCAGCCTAGCCAGCCGCCAGCAGCAGCGACGACCGAGCCAGCCAGCCACCGATAAGAGAGGGAGCAGCGACGACCGAGCCAGCCAGCCCCCTGGTTTCCCCCGGAGCGGAGAACCAGAGGCGGGCTTCTGCGCCGCGCGGCCGGACTCTCTGCGGACGGTCGTTCCCGTGGGCCGGGCGCTCTGACCGACCAACTCGTCTTCTTTGTGCGCCGGCCGTGGCGGCCGAGCCGGCTCGGGAGGGGGATGGGGTCGTCGGACAACACCGTGGGCCTGGCCCTCGCGGTCGCATCCAGCGCCTTCGTCGGCTCCAGCTTCATCCTCAAGAAGATCGGCCTCATGCGCGCCGGCAAGCTCGGCGTCAGCGCAGGTACCCACCCGCCCGCCCGCCCGCACACGCTCTTCCTAATCCTCTCTCCACGGGGGCTCCGTCGAATCTTGACGCCTGCCCCTCGGATCTCCTTTACGCATCCTTCCATTCCCGGAGCGATGGCGTGTAGCAGCGTAGATCAGGCCGGCGATGGCGTGCCGGGATTTCGAAATGTGTTACTAGCTCTGTTGCCTGTTTTGGTCAAAGTCAACCTCTGTCCGCTTCTGCGAGCGTTGCGTCGGGGCTGTTGCCAGGTGTCTTCTGGATGCCACCGAAGCTTCTGTTCTGCCGATTGGGTCAATCGGGTTGCCTGCCAGTTCCGTGCTGAATCGGCAGCCAATCATCTCATCTCATGCTCACGGCATGCTTCTCAGAGGGTCTCGCGTCGGTAAGATCAAGACTGAATTTCGGGAAATGGGGTTCGACTAGAGAAAGAGCCATGATGAGAAACGAGCATAGGTCGCAGCACTTGCAAGTATGCTCATGCTTGGGAACATGATGGTGACGACAAAATGCTGGATTAGAGTGGGGAGTTTTCTAGATCGACGATGATGGTGACGCAAACATCATGAGCGATTTTACCCCACGCTTTACTGTATGTATGGTAGTACAAAATACTTGGGATGATCGATTGAACTCAAGTATTTTGAACCAAAGTTTGCTAATTTTTTCAGATGGCTTGCCCTTTTATTAATACCCTGGAACTTAATTAGCATGATTGGCGGTATAAAAACAAAAGATGTTTCATCTGCTTTCTGCAATTTTATATGAGGATGCTCGCCCAATGCAGACTTTTTGTGTAGACAATTGTCCTCCAGTTTCAGCTTACATTGTCTCAGTTGCCTCTCTCTAAATTACAGGTGGTGGTGGATACACTTATCTTCTGGAGCCTCTCTGGTGGGCTGGGTTGATCACAAGTATGTTCCTTCTGCACAGAATTAGCCGTCGATATTGGTTTAGTTATGCAACTAAAGTTTCTTCTGTTGACCTTTACAAGTGCTGCTTGGGGAGATCGCAAACTGTGTTGCGTATGTCTTCGCACCAGCTGTACTTGTGACTCCTCTTGGAGCACTAAGCATAATCGTCAGGTGAATTTTCCAAAACCAAAACCTTAATTTCAGCACTGTCTTTGATTATCCTGTGCTTGACATCTCCACAATCTTTCTAAAAAATGGGCAGTTCAGTGTTGGCGCACTTTGTGCTGAAGGAGCACCTTAACAAGCTCGGCGTCCTTGGTTGTATATCGTGCATAGTAGGTTCAGTTGTCGTTGTTCTACATGCTCCGGAAGAGAACATGCCCAATTCCGTGGAAGAAATCTTTGACCTAGCTACTCAACCGGGTGAGTCGTCGATCATACGCCTTATTTTAGTTGCAGTGCAGCAGCATGTCTGACAGGCTTTCTCTATGTTCCGGTGTCAACCATGGGCAGGATTTCTAGCATATGCAGCAACAACATTTGCACTCGTGGCAACGTTAGTTCTGTTCTTTGAATCTCGATACGGTCAGAAGAATATCCTGATATATCTGGGTATCTGCTCTACAATGGGATCACTAACAGTAAGTTTGCTTTGACTTTAAGATGCACAGCCTAAAATCAGGTATTTTTCGTAACTGATGACCACTACTTTGTAGGTCGTCAGCATTAAAGCCGTCGGTGTTGCCATAAAGCTTACACTCGATGGAACGAACCAGCTTTTCTATCCACACACATGGCTTTTTGTTCTGGTCACAATTATATGTGGGGTTTCTCAGCTAAATTACCTCAACAAGGTAGCACGTCTTTTCCTACTACTAGTTACTTGTTATTCCTGTGAATGTATTTTGCTTGACTGCATTTCCGTGAGCTACTTCTCGGGTTTTGACAACTTACGATTTTTAAGGATTTGGTACTTACGATTTTTAAGGATTTGGTACTTATTTCATTACTTCAATTTAGTTACATTTTATTTTTCCGCCACAGATATAAAGAAAGTTTGGAGTATTATACTCCCTCTGATCCGTAAAGATTGTCGCTCCTACAGCTAGCAAGTTGTGCGTTCATAGTTCATTCCCTCCGACAGTTTTAACGGATCGGAGGGAGTATTAACTTACTTGGTGTAGTTGATTATGATCATTGTAGTGTATTTCTGAGTTTTCTGGTTATGCTGATTTTTCCCAATTTTGCAGGCACTGGATACCTTTGATTTAGCGATTGTTTCACCTGTTTATTATGTACTGTTCACCACCCTTACAATAGTGGCGAATGGAATTATGTTCAAGGTGGATACCAACTTTAGATGTTTAGTTAGTTAGAATTAATTAATTGGCAACTTATTCTGCTTCCTGTCAAATGCAGGACGGGGCTGATCAAAGCTTAAGTAGTATTGCCTCAGAATTCTGCGGCCTAATAACAATCCTTACTGGAACAATTTTGCTGCACGCAGCAAAGGAGAAAAAAGCTGCCAGTGCAGGTATAATTTTGTGGTTCTCCACGCACGTGGTACTTGTGTCAAAATGTACCATGTTCTGCCGCAGCAACATTATCTCTAATTTTCTAGAAAGAAATGGCAACTTGGAAGTTTTCCTTGGTTAGGCGTCAATAATATCTAATACACATTATTTTTCTTCTTCCGAAAACATTATGTGCTTAACCAGATAACAAACAGTCCTTACGGAATATTTGCTTAACTAATGGCAGCCCTAATTCCCACTTACATTAAAGAATAAACATATTTTAGTTGTTCTCTGCTCTAAAACCTCTCATTTTGAACTGAATTTTTTCTTCTAAAGTGGTTAGAAGCAGCGTTCTTTCATATTCTGTATTTTGGGAAGCCATGAAAATGTTATTCTTGTGTTTCCAGCAGGTCCTTGGCCTCTGGATAGAGGAATATCCTGGTATATCAGCTTAGGTAACGATGATCTACTGAGGAATGTCGAAGATGACTACTTTGCAGCTCCGCAAAGTTCGCCTACCCCAGCTTGATAGCACATTGAGAATTAATTCGCAGTACTTTCACCACGGACATTTGTAAAAAGGAAAGCACGTGAATTGCAGCGGAGTCTTAACAGTGCCAACATTCTGGCAGTTTTGGTTGAGAAGATGAAGATTTCGTCAGCCATTCTTTCGTTGTACATAGGAACTTGTAGATTCTCAAACAGTTTGATACTAGAAACCAGATAGGCCTTTCTATCCAATTCCTCCAATCTGTAACTTGTTTGTTGGCGAGTGGTGAGCGGGTTGAATTTGTGTGCCTGCATGTTGTGCATCATCATTTTCTTGTTCAGCTAGGTTCCAGAGTGAAACAACAATTAATGTATGCTTTCAGTCTCATTGTTAAGTATGACTTTGGATGAACAAATCTATATACATTCAGTGGAGGCTACAGTCTTTCACCGTAGATGAAGAAGAGGTACCGGCGGCGATAATCTCTTCAGCATTTGCAGTTGCCTATGCGCACAGATCTACTATAGAGTTGAGCTGTAACTTTTTTAATCATATAATCTATTGACCAGAGAAAATTTGAGACAAAAAGAAAAAAAATTCCACATTTCATCCCTAAACTCTTTAAGAATTTTATTTTTTTATCTTAAAACTTCTGTTTGGTCCAAAATGAACATTGAGCTTTTGAAAAAGTTCGCATCTTGTTCGAACTGAAAAAGTTCACATCTTAACGGGATGCTGCCAATGAGCACAATAATGGCACTTAAACTTGACATTGGTTTGTGTGAGCACGGGAGATGCGGAAGAGCCGCGGGTGTGGGCGAGCAGGGGATATGGTCGAATGAGGAAGAGCAGGTTGGCACGATGGACTATCTTGGCGGTGACATAGGGGGGGGGGCGCACAGGCGCAGACGTTTCATGTGGAGAGGTTTGGGGATTTAGCATACTGGTTCGGATTTTGACTCAGTGGAACAAGTTGATCCAAATCTGGTTCATGTCTAATCCGGTTTACCCATTTTTTGTGCCACATGTTCACTTAAGCGTTTTTTCTCGAGTTAAATCAGATTAGTGGTGCAGACAAGGGGATAGGGCCGCTGACCCCGTAAGGGCATGTACAATGGTCTTATCATCGCAGTGCCACGTGGAATGATTGCTGAGTTGGAGGAGAGAGAAACGGAAAAAAGAGAGTTGTCTTCTTTTAGCTAAGAGATCATCTCTTACCACAATTTCTCTCATCATAATTTTAGGGATATCTGGTTATTAAAGATAAGGCTAAAAATAACCCATGGTACATCATGTTTTGTTGTCATATCTAAACTACGTGGCAGGTTAATGATAAGACGGTCTTATCAACCATTGTACATGCCCTAACCCCATTGATTTGCAATGAACCAAACCGCTTCCTTCAATTTTTTTTTGCGTACCACGTTTTTTTTTTCAGGGAATGAACAATGAACCGAATGAACCAGGCCACGGCTCCCATTTAGCTGGTGCGAACCAATAGAAGCCCAACCCAAGCCCACCTCCGCTCATCTAAAAAATGCTAGCCCAGCCCATCGTGCTCCTAACTCTACCCTCATCACCGTACGATCCCGATCCAACCGTCCAAACGCGTCCCTCACCACCAAAACCCTAGCGCCGCCAACCTATATAATCTTCGCCCCTCCCACGCCGCCAGCTTTCCCCTAAACACAACCCACAAACCCTTCCCCACCCATCCCGGCGGCGGCGCAGCGGCAGCAGCAGGCACGCGAAGATGGTGAAGTTCCTGAAGCCCGGCAAGGCGGTGATCCTTCTCCAGGGCCGGTTCGCCGGCAAGAAGGCGGTGATCGTGCGCGTGTTCGAGGAGGGCACCCGGGACCGCCCCTACGGCCACTGCCTCGTCGCCGGCCTGTCCAAGTACCCCAAGAAGGTGATCCGCAAGGACTCGGCCAAGAAGACGGCCAAGAAGTCCCGCGTCAAGGTCTTCCTCAAGCTCGTCAACTTCACCCACCTCATGCCCACCCGCTACACACTCGACGTCGACTTCAAGGACGTGGCCTCGGCGGGACCCGACGGCCTCGCCGTCGCCGACAAGAAGGTCACCGCCGCCAAGGCCGCCAAGGCCAAGCTCGAGGAGAGGTTCAAGACAGGCAAGAACAGGTGGTTCTTCACCAAGCTCCGCTTCTAGACCGCGCGCATGCAGATTAGCCTCTGCGAGTACCTCGCCACCGCTTTACTTTTAGTATCAATCGCCTGCGCTAAGATATTCCTCTGTTTTGTTATTGAGCATGGAGAAGACTCTTGTGTCTAGTGTGGATCTTTATGATGAAATATGACGTTTCATGTGTTAACTCATGTGGAGAATAGATCTGGTTTGAATTTTGTTCAGTGATTACTTAGTGTGATATGCTGTCTGTTCTCTTATGACATTATTGTATGCATTAGTTCTTGTTTTGTTGGTTATATGTGCTTCATTACATCTGTCTGTTTGTGTAGAGACACTAATTAGAGTATTGATTTTAGTTCATGTTCTTGAGACTTTGGGTGGCGTCACATCGTCCAGCAACTAAATATATTCTATGGCGACTGCTTGACATGACCTTAGCTTCTTCGTGTTGGTCATTTCGCTGCATTAGAACGTCCACTGGGTTACTGACCTTGGCTCCTGGTAATGTGAGATCATATTGGCTATATGATCTTAGCTTTCTTCGTTTTGTCAGTTTCACTGCATTAAAACTTTTACTAGGTTACTGACTGCATTGGTGTTTAGGTTGGTATCCAATGTCAGTGTAGGGTTTAGTCTTATATTGTCTTTGTCATGACATTAGCTTCGTCATACTCAATTCTTTGCATTATAACTGACACTGGGCTGCTGCCTATTGTGGGTTATGATAGGTTAAGGCTAGTCTTATATTGTCTTTGTTTGGTCTCTTGTGTATCCTTGTGCTTTGTATGTAGCCTTGTTGGTTTACAATGATAATGCATAAGTTGTTTCCCTCAGTGGTATCATGGTATCAGAGCTTTAACTCTAAAAGTTAAAGCTGTGATACCACGTTTACCATTGAAAGCTGCTGCTCATGCATTTCATGGTAGACCAATATGTCTATGTATGGAATACACGGGACACAAGAGTCCAAACAAACACTGTTTGACTAATCTTATAACTTGCAGTAGTCAAGTAGTTGGAACAGTAGGTCAAAGCTTTTGAGTCTTTAGGTAATGTTTTTTCTTATAAAAAAGGTAATGTTTTTTATTTGTGCAATCGCAGGCTGTTCCTATTGCTGAGTAGCTTTAGCTAGTTTGTGTAATGAACCAAGCTGGATATAGCTTTTTAGTGTTAAAGTGGCTACATCTCTTGGCAACTTGTTGAGCTTTGCACTTAGCTATCTTTTTGCTTGTCATGTAGGAGTTGGTAGCATCACATCAATCGTAATAGTTCCTTGAACTGTTTTGTACAAGATTAGAAATGTGCTGTCTTTGATTTGGTGTCTTCTGTACTAGTGTGTTATATATTTGGGCACATTGTCTTCCAGTGATGATGTATGTGTTGTTTTTATCGAGCCTTACATGGCATCTGAGCTTTAGCTCTTCATGCTATAGCTCTGATACCATGTGAAGTTGGAAAAATACAACATGTGCATTACATTGTTTGGCAATATGTTTGAATATAGAGCACACTGGACAATAGACTCCAAGCAAGCACTTTACATAACTAATTTTGGTCAAACAGAGATATAGGTTTCGCCCATCTAGCTGTATTGCATCTCAGCTTTGGCATACTAAAATAATTAAGTGAGCAGGATATAGCTTGTTAGTGCTAGTGGCTTCATCTTGGGGACTGTGTTAGTTTCCTGCTTAGTGCTTGTTTTCGATAGCAGCACATCAGCTGTGAATTATATGTTTTGTACCAGGATTAGTATGTGTTGTTTTTAGATACCATGAAGGATGAGAAACAAATGTCGCATATATATTACATTGTATTTTCGTGAATAAAGTACACAGAACAATATTGTCTGATCAAGAACTTTACATGCTAATTACGTGTTGTTGGAAGGACGTCACCTGTGTATAGTCAGTGTTTGATTTGCCTGGCTAATAAAGTGCAGAGTTGTGCATAATGTGTGGTTATAATATCCCATTTTAGTTTGTGTTTTCAGGCTTCATTTGTGTAACCAAGCCTTCCAGCATGTCTGGCTTAGCTAGCTTGATGTTTGTGTCTTTACTTTATTTTGTGATTTCCATACTCGTTTGCGTTGGTGTTTGCCGTTGTGCTTATGTGCTTGTTCCGTTTAATCTAGGGGCACCAGCATTAGTAATTTGAGCAGAAAAGCGTGTCCAGAAGTGTGGGATTCAGATAGGTTAGTTATAGGGAAATGCTTCGATACCCTGGATGATCTGGCTCCGCGATACGTGCGTGCCTGGTGCCTCCTTCGAGGCTAGGACATGGGTTCTACTGGCTTTTTTTTTTAACGGGGATTCTAGCTTTATTAGGCGTCCGTTAGTGCTACCAATAGTGGACGCTGTTGCTAGCAATGTTGGACGCCTGCTACAAATGGCGGCTGTGAGTGCTTCATAGTGGACGCTGTTGGACGCCGTTGCTACAAAGAGTAAGAGGAGGTGCTGCCATCGGCGGCCAGTGTTGCTACTCGAAAGAATGAAGAAAGTCCACTTTTCGTCCCTGAATTATTGAGAAAGTTTATTTTTTATCCTAAAACTTTTGTTTGGTCCAAAATTGATCCTTGAACTCTTGAAAAAGTTCACATCCTGCATGACCCTGAAAACAGTGATGTTTACTGCCCCATCTCTTCACCCTCTTGAAGTTGACTGGCTAGTTGTGCCGCACAATTTGAGGAAACAAGCATGTCAGCATGAATTGACCACGAGATCCCTCCGACAAGTGCGGCGTTGACGGGATGTCGCCGCCGAGTGTAGCGGCAACGCTGAACTTGACGTCAGTCTGCGCGAGTAGGGAGGTCTGGATGTGCAAACGGGCTGGAGATGTGGGTGAGTTGAGTCGTGGACGGGTTAGAGAAGCTCGAGGGTCATGCCAGAGTAGGGTGGTGTGGATTAGCCGCATGACAGTAGAGTGGGGCGCCACGGGTGCTCCGAAGGTTTAGGGATTTACAATGCAAGTGGGGAGTTTGACTCGGTGAAACACGCGATCAAGATTCAGTACCAATTAATTCAGCCTGGTTTAACCCTTTTTTGTGCTACACACAAGAGTTTTAGATGTGATATGGACTTTTTCAAGAGTTCAGGGTTGATTTCAGATCAAACAGAAATTTTAGGACAAAAAGTAAACTTTCTAATAAGTTGAGGGATGAAAAGTGGACTTTCTTCGTGAAAGAATTGGCAGACTTCTGTTGCTGCTGCTGCCGCCGAGAGTAGAGCATTGTACCCTTTTGGTAAAATACAAAATGTTGAATTGCAATTATGATTTCCAAACCACCAGCTAAAGAAATACAGACATGATACCAAACTTATTAACCGAGAGAATATGATCTCTCTGCAATTTAAATAAAATCCCCCGTAGATACACCACATAAGGGACAATTATGGAATATAATGCACCAGGAGCGCCCTTACCTTACAATATACACCCATGGCACATCGATCCATACTTAACTCAGACCATCGTGCCACATTGTTCCACGTCTTCGGTACCTGACGTGGTGGTGCCGTCGGACGTGGAAAATATCTTGCAGACGTGCTGTTTCCCAAAGTATATTCCTAGACGTGATTTAAAAAAAAAAAAGTATATTCCTAAACGTAACGAACAAAATACGGAGACATACTCTAACAGAGTCCGGCCGGCCCCAGCCGTCCGCTTCAATCACGAACTAGAACACCAGGAAACCCTCGATCGGTATCCCGGCCGCCGTCGTCTTCGATCTAGGCTTATTACGCGATCTTACAAAAGGCACACGGTGCCGCACCATCCAAGCAAAGCCCAAGTCAAGGAGGAAGATGAAGGTATTGGTCACCGTCCCTAGGCAACCCCACGCACACCATTACCCCTCGCCCCTAGAGGTCGTCGCCCTAGAGGTCTCCGGCGACGACACGGTGGCGAGCGTCAAGGCGACGCTCCACGACATGGAGGGGATCCCTCCGCGCCGGCAGCGCCTCGTGTTCGCCCGCTCCGCCCTCCCCGACGACGACGACACGACGCTTGGTGAACACGGCGTCACCGACTCGTCCGCGATCCAGCTCGTGGAGACGGGGATGCAGGTGTTCATGCGCTGTTTTCACGACGCCACCTGCCGCACGAGTTGCAGGTTGCTCGTGGAGACGGGGATCCAGCTCGTGGAGACTGGAACGTCGAGAGCAGCCACACCGTCGAGAGCTTCCGTCTCAGGTTGCAGGACATCCAGCTCCGGCTGGCGCAGCAGTGCCTCATCTGCAACGCCAAGCAGATGGGGGACGGCCACACCCTCGCCGACTACGGCGTCCGAGACAGCACGACCATGCAGCTTATCTTCCGGCCTGCTCGTTGGCGCCATAGGGAGGTCCTCCTAGACATCGGGGTTACCGACACGGTGGGCAGGATTAAGGAGGCGGCCGAGGGGGTCCCCGTGGCCTGCCAGAGCGTCTACTACAGGGGCAAGGAGCTCGACGACGGTCGCGCGCTGGCCCATGACGACTGTGGCGACGTGCTCCAATGGGTAAATATTGTGTGCCGGCGACAGGAGAAAGTCGACGCTGCTAGGAGGACGAATCAGGGAGATGCGCAGATGGTCGTCGAGACGGAAACAGGTAAGAGACGTGCCCACGTAAAGGTCACTGGTCCTGGTCCGGAGGAGGAAGATATCAAGCATAAGCCATTGGCGAAGATGGAGGCGGTAGAGGCCGTGCAGCGCTTCCGCGTCTATCTTATCTGCCCAGAGCTAGGGGCGATATGCCCTTCGTCTTGTGACATGGACCCTGCCGGTTAGATATTGGAGACTGCTACATCCTTCGCCTCGATTCTTCTTAAATGGTTACAGACGTTAAAATAATACTCCCTCCGATCCATTAAAAAAAAAACTGTTGATCCGTTTGTATATAAAAATAGAAAGAAAAATCAGCATAAATAATAAACTTTCAGCTATTCCCGAGTCGACTAGCACGCATAGTTGTCAACTAGTCATACACGGTCTCCTGGTCTCATGGAATACGAACACGAGTCCGGACGTGCCACGAGCCAGCCGGCCGTCATCCAGTCCATGTTAAAAGGCCACGAGGCCACGACCGATCGATCAAAGCAAATCCTACCAGCCATGGCAGTCGAAGCCGTCCCCGGTGTCGAAGAGACGGACAGCAAGAAGATGCAGATCATCGTCAACCTCCCTAGGCCTGACGCCGACCTCACGAAGCCCAACCCCAACACCATCGCTCTCGAGGTCTCGAGCACCGACACAGTGGCGAGCCTCAATGCCAGGATTGCGAGCATCCGCGGCATCCCGCTACGGCGGCAGCGCCTCATCGTAACAGCACAGCCGTGGCCTCCCATGATCGATCCAAGCAGACCTGCAGATAGCCGTAACGGCACAGCCATGGCCGCCGCGGAAGCCAGCAAGATGCAGCAGATCTTCGTCGTCCTCCCGAGGCCGAGCGGCCTCATGAACCCCAACACCATCGCCCTTGAAGTCTCCAGCAGCGACACGGTGGCGGACCTCAAGGCTAGGCTCGAGGACATCGATATCGACGGCGGCCACGGCCGCGTCTCGCCACGTTGGCAGCGCCTTGTGTTCTCGGGCTCTCCCATGCCGGACGACAACGTCACGACGATGGCCGACCTCGGCGTGGGCGACCTGTCGACGGTGCACCTCGTGGAGACTCACATGCAGGTGCTCGTCCGCGACCTCCGCGTCCGCACCATCGGCAACCTGTCGAGCACCGACACCGTGGACACCCTCAAGGCCAGGTACGAAGCGGCGGAGGGCGTGCCGGCGGACCGGCAGCGGCTGACCCTGTGCTCCAATCATGCGGAGCTGAAGAACGGCCGCACGCTCGCCGACTACGGCGTCCGGGACGGGACCTCGGTGAACCTCCGCCGGCTGCGGTGGGACCAGACCGACGCCTTCATGGCGCTCGGGAGGGTGCTGGCCGTGCAGGTGCGCGGCAGTGACACGGTCGGCCACGTCAAGCGCACCGTGAAGGCGGAGGCGGGGGTGCCGGTGGCGGCGCAGCGCGCGTACCACACCAACAAGAGGTACGAGCTCGAGGACCTGGAGGACGGGCGCACCATGGAGGAGCTCGGCATCATGGTGCGCGATTGCTATGAGATCAGCCCACCGCATCTGCACATCGAGTGCCGACAGGAGCCGGCGGGTGGTGCTACTATGGAGGAGGAGGAGGAGGAGGTGGAGGATCGCCTGGTGCCATGCCGACCGTTCGAAGGCGACCTGCTCGAGTACTACAAGAGTCGGGCGAGGATATGTTTGGCTAGCGCCAAGAGGCGGGCTGCGAGGAAGGAGAGGCTGCCGTACTGGAGGCCGCCGGTGCGGATGGCGTACCGCATCCTCCATGTCTTTCTCGAAGCCCCGGATCCACTGCTACGCCCATAGTTTTTTTCTTTGCGAAGACTGCCACCATAGTATATGAAGTTTATTTTTCTTATTAAGAATTCAAGTGGAAACTCCATGCTTTGGTTATCGTTTGAGGTTTGCACTCACTTGGTGTTCGTGATTTGGTCTTGAGCAAGGAAACTAAATTTCTTGGTTATGCATGTCTGTGTAATTTCTTATTTAGCATGTAGTACAATGCAACTGCTCGGACCGCTCCTCTCCTAGGGTTCCACCCTCCACTATCGCCACCGTTCCCCTCAGCTAACCCCTCCCCTCTCCAAAGTGACCCAGGCGTTGTCTTCCTTGGGCAGCTCTGGCGAGAGAAAATATAGCCGTCGGGACACCCTCGCGCATCTCACTTAGAGCACCTCCACCGGGGGCGTCTAAATTATGTCTGACACCCCCAATCGGAGCCTCCTCTGGGGATGCCGGACGCTTGTCCGGCGCATTTTTTTGTGCCTCCCACACCGGCACCCCCTAAACAGGCCAGACAAGTGATGAATATTGGGATTTTCTATACAATTTATTTTTGTAGCCGGTGAAAAATCTTGATATATAGGCACACGTAGCCACCGAAAATCCCTTGAGTGGATCGCTTTTGAATCCACTCACGGGATCTTCTGTGGCCATATAACACTAAAACATGGCACGTGACGCCAATCTTCTTTGGAAACGTAGCACAAAAAATATCACGCCGGGCTGGCTAGGTACAGAAAATCCTCCCAGTGGATCGTTCCCCCGCCTCACCCCGCGTAGAGTGTGTGACATGTGGGCCAGCCCGAGCTCTTGTCCGGCCCAAATCATGTCCGGCACCAAAAGACCCATGGTTGGGGGTGGTTTGGCGTTGCCGGACATGATTTGGGCCGGACGAGAGCTTTAGCACCCCCCGGTGTTTCCCGGTGGAGTTACTCTTACCGCACTATTGTTGGCTTGGGTTGAGAGGTGGCGGCGGGCCTCGGTCCCAAAGGGGGTGTGGACCTCTGGCCTGCTACGGCGGAGTTTGGAGGACGGGACAGTGTCCTGATCGTTCCTTGCGGTGGTGGAAAAAACGAGAATTAATTTCTTTAGCTAAGAGATGATGTTCTCTTAACAATAGTATGTCTCACCATATATTTGTGATAGTTAATTAGTTACTAGAGATAAGTCTAAAAATAAACCACTATACAACATGTACTTGAAGGTTTACAATAAAATTGTCTTGTCAACCATTGTACATGTCCTAAAAGATATCCTAATTAGGGATTGTAATCCCAAAATTTCCTTAAATTCAGAAAAAAAGATTAGAGTTTATAGTATATATCTTTCCTTATTTTCCTTGTTGTTTCATTCACTTTCACTACAATAAAATTCCCGAAATAATCGGATGCAAATGCGAATTGGCTGCATTGATGCTCTTCCTGGAAACTACGTTATCCGTGATTCTCTCTTTTTTTTTTGCGAGGACGTATGTATTTGTCTCGTGCACCAAGTGCCTTTAACAGAGTCCGGCCGGCCGTCAATCACGAGCTACAAAGGGCTCGAGATCGGTATCCCGGCGGCCGCGTACGCAATCTAAGGGTTTAGAAGAAGATGGAGAAGATGAAGGTATTGGTCACCGTCCCTAGGCTGGATAGGCACCCCCACCCACCCCGTTACCCCCTCGCCCTAAAGGTCGTCGCCCTAGAGGTCTCCGGCGACGACACGGTGGCGAGCGTCAAGGCGACGCTCCACGACATGGAGGGGATCCCTCCGCGCCGGCAGCGCCTCGTGTTCCCCCGCTCCGCCCTGCCGGACGACGATGACACGACGCTGGCCGACCACGGCGTCACCGACTCGTCCACGATCCAGCTCGTGGAGACCAAGATGTGCTCGTGCGTTGTTTCGCCAGCCGCATCATCACCATATCCGACGTCGAGAGCTTCCGGATCAGGCTGCAGGAGCGGCTACTCGTAGGTGGCACGCAGATGGAGGACGGCCACACCCTCACCGACTACGGCGTCCAAGACTGCACGACGGTGACGTTCGTCTTGCGTTATCGTAGTGGGCGGCGCCATAGGAATGTCCTGCTGGACGTCGGGGCTACCCACACGGTGGGCAGGATTAAGGAGCTGGTGGAGGAGGCGGAGGGGGTCCCGGTGGCCTGCCAGACCGCCTACTACGTTGGCAAGGAGCTCGACGACGGTCACGCACTGGTCCACGACGACGACAGTGGATAAGTATTGAGTGCCGGCGACAGGAGGAGGAAGGTGACGCCACCAAAACGACGAATGAGGGAGTCGTCGTCGAGACGGAAACAGGTAAGCGACGCACCGACGTCGAGGTCGGCATTCCAGGAAAAAATATCAAGAAGAGGAAAAAGATCAAGCAGGAGGAGATGGAGGCGCTGGCGATCCCGAACGTGCAGCAGCGGAGGCGCTTCAGCGTCGTTCATATCGGCCCAGAGCTGGAGGCGATCTGCCCTTCATCCTGTGACACGGACCCTGCCTGTTAGAAATTGGAGACCCGCTATAAGTCCTTCCTCCTTTTCTCCTTAATTTGCTCCAAACTGGGTATGTTTTCATCCTCCATCCGAAGAGAAACATGCCAGTTCTGATTTCAGTTCGAAAGAGAGGCGATTCGAACTATGTATGTTTTCATCTTACATCCGAAGAGAAACACACCAGCAAGTTTTCAGATTTCAGCTCGAAAGAGAGGCCATTCGAACTAAAAACCAACAAGAAAATCAGCATTTTTTCTAGGGCAACAAGAAGATCAGTAGGGTTGCAGCACAAATGACAGCCACAGCATGCCATTCCATATTATAGATGATAATAACACTGGGCTGCACTGCTCTTATAACTTCCAAAGCGGGCTCACACACTCTCACATAACACCATCAACTGTAAAAGTCGGTGACACAGACGCTCAAAAAAAGAAGAAACACTCCGAACAATCTTACGCTGTTTCACACCAGACACGACTCACGGTTTAGAGAAACTATATAGGTCAATATAGCAGCCTCTCATGTGTGCCACGAGTAGCCGCTGCCGCCCTGCTGCTCCCCCATGAACAGCCCGCTCTCCTCAAGCTCGCTGGTGATTAGGTGGTGGAGGTGGTCGAGGTGGTCGAGCTCGTCCATCTCGTGTGTGGACTCCGTCGCCCTTGGAGTCGTCGGGTTGCCGGCAGAAGCGGCTACCGCAGCAGCCGGGTTGCTGGTCACCGACTTGAAGCTGCTGCTCCGCTGGACCATGCCAGCGGCTCCTCCGCTATTGATCAGGTCGCTGGGCCCCGGTGCGCCCATCGGAGCTGCCGCGTCCTTTGCAGCTCCGCTATTATTCGTATGTTGCGCCGGGTCTCCGCTAGCGGCGCTGTTGGTGGTCGTCCCTCCCGGCGCGAGGACTCCGTTTGCATTGGGGGTGCTAGGACGCTGCTGCTGCTGCTGCTGCTGCGCTAGGACCCGGCTGTTGGTACTCTTGTTAGCTTCCTGCAGCAGCTGATGCATGACATGCTGCTGGTACTGTGAGCTCACGCCAGCCCCGAAACTGTTCTGCTGATGATACTGGGGCATAGCTTGCTGGAACGACATGGGCCCAAGCTGGGCCGCACGGAACGATCTGGACGCTTCCAGCTGGACACCACTGTGCACTCCTGTGGGGCCTTTGAAGATGCGCGACGCATCCTGCTGAAGCATACCCTGGTTGGCGCTCGAGCTTCTAAGCATATTCTGGTAATTGTTCAGTGCCGCGGCATTCTGCGATGCATCCTGCTGAATGAAACCCTGGTTCGCGCTCGAGCTTCTAAGCATATTCTGGTAATTATTTAGCGCCGCAGCATTCTGCGATGCATCCTGCTGAAGCAAACCCTGGTTTGCGCTCGAGCTTCTAAGCGTATTCTGGTAGTTGCTCAGTGCCGCGGCATTATGTGATGCCTCCTGCTGAATCAGACCCCGATTTGGACTTGGGCTTCTCAGCATACTCTGGTAGTTGTTTTGTGCTGCGGCATTCTGAGGAGTACTACTGGTGGTTCCAGCATCTGGAACCTCGTTATTCACATGGGTGCTCGTTTCCGTTTTGACCCCCTTTGCCTCATGCATGTTTTGCATCGTAAGCTTTGGTCCGCTTTGTCTAGGATAGTTCTTCAGGCTCTCTGCAGATTTACAGGCAAAACATTGAGCAATTTATACCACAGGTCACTGGGTCAAAGCAGGACCCATGAGCATCAGAACATTGCTGGGACCAGCTGTTTGTTTTAACGAATGATTCTCTCAAATTACTATAGTGTGCTGTTAAAAAACTATGAAGCAACAGAGATAACATATAATATGTTCATGTTAAGAGAGCAATTTGTTCATGTTCATTTTTTAGCAGAATGCTTTCATGTTCTAGCTTGCTGTATACATGCCTAAGAACCATATTTGCAAAGTGATAATCACCACTGAACTTGCATGATTTGTCTGGGTTTGGCACGGCTGGAGTTCGAATGTAGGTTCTAGTCCTGTAGGTTTTCCTTCCAAAATGGGACTTGATATATGGTTCAAACTTTTTGAAGGAAATGATCAAATAATATGCTTAGTTCAACCATTTGATGCAAACTAGAGACAAATCATTGGTCACGAAGAAACTGTTCTAAGAAAATTTAACTGAGCACCTAAGATGATACTGATAGGTGAATATGCGGTAATACCTATAGGACCGAGCTTGTTCTTGTGGCTGAACTCGATTAAGTCCTTCATGTGATTCACCACCTCTGATATCTGAGAAGAGCACACAAACAATAAACATATTGTATATTGAATCACATGCGGAATAGATGATCCATAGCACGACTTACTAGATAAGTAAAATACCAAGAGCACTTTCCAGATATTATTCAGGAAAGAGAAGGATAAGTACTACAAAGGCGACTCTATTTACCTGCAAGCAGCGAACATATCTTTTAGAGAGCCCATGTTCATTTAGGCTGTGGTGGTCTAGATTTTTCGCTAGTTGTCGCGAGGCTGACACAAACCTTGAGTCCAAAAAAAATTGTTCTCGCATGATTAGAATATAAATGGAAGTTGCTCTTAGACAAAATGTACATTTTTTTATTTATAATGCCAAAAGAAACAGTAAGAAGCAAATGTTATAGTAGCGATGAATGCTAGGTTTACTAACATGTTGCAAATGGCTTGTGCATCATTGGTCGATACCCCAGAAGGCCCACTTTCATTGGCAGCAGCTTGATACTTCTGGGCAACTTGCAGCATGTGAGTAACCTGAAAAACAGAAGCATGTACATAAGAAAATATAAAGTGCCAAAATTAAAGCCTATCACACAAGGCCACAGATTCAGATTTTATAATTAGGTAAACTAGTTGAATGCCGACCTTTTGATCTTGCTACATGAGTAAAAAACAAATAAACCGACTGGTAGAAACATTGAAGAAAAGAACAGACAACTTCCAAATGTGCAAAACAGGAAGAGCATGATGGTCCAAGAACTCTACCTGTGGTGTTAGAAACCTGCGAGTGATATACTCATCATGTCGTCGTGAACAGAATTCCCAAGACATAATCTGCATAAGTAATCAGCAGATAAGAATGATTCTCATTTGGACCTCATTCGCAACATCCAGATGCTCACAAATGGTCCTAAAAAGGGCATCTGAAAGGTGCTATGTCATGGGCAAGCTACTACATCTAGGAACATACCTTTAGTTCCGGAGTGAAAATTATTCTCAGTTGCCCCTCGTGTGTAACATGTAGATGATCATAGATGCTCTTCTGAACAACTTTAGTGTGCTCCAGGAGAAGTAATCCATTGGGCAACCGGAATTCATTGGGCATGTCCAGGAATAGATATTCATCTATAACACCATGGTCAAATCGAATCTGACAGAGTCTAGGAAGTATTTCATAGGTAGCCTCTGGAAGATGGATAAGATGTGAAAGAGAAGAAAAATGAGTACGCTCAAAGAAATGCATCTTGATATTAAGTTACAGAAATTAACTCACATCTGTACTAATAAAAGTACAAGTGAGAGTAAGATAGTTCCAATCTGAAAGTTCCATAATCTTCAATTCATCTACAAATTTCGATCCAGTGCCTAGTCGTACAAGATACTCTCACCCCGATCACTGCTATATTAACTGCCTCCAGGTTATTCCCCAATTTTTAGCCTAGTATCCTTCTTTCGCCTTTGAGATGTTTATGGCACAAATAAGTTCAGGTAACTTGTATTTCAGATATGCTTTTCTCACAAGTATATATTCTACAAACTATATGACATGAAAACGTGCATTGTACGTGTGCGGTTGCTAGTGTATGAGCATAACTCAATGAAGGAGCAAAACATTAAGGTGTTCATCCAAAAACCAGGAGGAGCAAAGTGCACGATACCGTAAACTACACGTTGCTGTAGAGGAAATGCAATGGAATGCGAAAAACATATACAACAGTATTAGTGTACTACCATCTTTTCAAGAAAGTATTATTCATTCATGACCATTGGACCTGCTATTCCTCATGAAAAGGTATTATGGGCTGCCGAAGAAAGTTACAGTATATTTGGGCAATACAACTTACAACTTTTTATGCCTAATTGCTTTCGTACAGAGTAGAAGTATTGAATTTGGCTAATAGATAAATTACAGAGTAATCATACAAGAGATCAGCATTCATCCCGCAGAAGCAATCATGGAGAGGAATTAAGCGAACTACCAAAGATAGTCGGAAATCAACTTACCATGTCCTTTCCCTGCATGTGTATTGCAAATATCACAACGCCATGTATCCTGCAACAAGGGAAAATAGGACCATGTGACTGATTTCATAGATCTCATATTGCAACAAGGAATACCCACCCTTGCTATTTGACTATACATGCAGACTAGAAAGCTTTACCAGCTACAAATGGATTCATTACATCAACATATATACACGATCATATCAATTATTGCAGGATGGTTTAGACAAATAGCTATTGCCGGCTACAATAACAAATATTTCCTCCAGAACCTTCACATATAAATTGTGTTCCTCACTGCTGTCGGAGATACTTGATAATAAAATGTAGTGTTCAATAATCCTACCATACCTCTAAGGAGATCTTAAATAATTTTATTTGTTCATCAATTTGAAAGTGATGTTGGACCAGGGTACTTTTCAGAGTATTCAATGGAAATTCAGGTATGAACAGTTAACCAACCTGAGATGTCTGTGGAATAGCAACTGGAGAATTCCCTCTTTTTTCATATGATGACACGCACCATCTTTCTCTTGCTCGCGGTGCAAAATATTCATCAATAAGCTTCCTCCAGTATGTTATGGGATTATCCTACAAGACAATATGTGAGCAAACTAATCTTTCAATGGCATGCACGTAATCAATGTATATAATGAAGAGACTCACCTCTGGTCGGTGACGCTTATGATACAAATATTGCATTAACCTTCGAGAACAAAGCCCACTCTCGACAGGAGTCCTAACAGGTCCAGCTAGCTGCATTCCAGGTTGTGCTAGTGGCAGCCTCAACTGCGGCTGCCGAGGTATACCAACTTGAGATTGCTGAATCAGAGGAAATTGTTGTGACAACTGCTGCTGTTGTAGATGCTGAATGTGTGCCAATTTCTGCTGCCGGATCAAGGCTTGAAGCTGTGGGTTATGTTGGCCCTGGAGATGAAGAGAACTCTGACCTTGCAGCAGCTGCTGAATCAATTGTTGTTGCAGGATATCATCTTGCCTAATATCAACCCTTGGCTTCTTCTGAGCAGGAAATGCAGCACCAGCCTCAAGCCCAGGTTGCGATGTTGCACTAGATGATCTCCGCTTCTGCATCTGCTCTTGAGGTGGACTTTGCTGCATGATGGACCCATCAATGACTGACGAGCCAGATATGTTATTGGATGAAAATGACATCGGGGAGGCAGGAAGGCGCATGAATGAATCAGCATTCATGCTTGTACTATGCTGAAACTGGGCACCTCCGGAGAGTGATGAGTTGCCATCGGTCACCAAAGAGCTAACACCGATACTCGGCCCAGAGGAATTTGTAGAACTAACTGGAACGCTACCATTCATATCCCTGGCAACAAATCCAAGATTGGAGCGTGGGGCCCCAGACATGGAGATCACTAGTGTTGCAACTCAACCATCACCTTGCAGAATCTTGCTTATTGGCTAAGAACGTCACTAGGAAGGATGTTCAAATCCTTTGGCTGCAAAATTTAAAGTGTGATTCAGTACGACTTTAAGGACATGTAAGCAAAAGAAGGAAACTGTCAGGATAAAAATTTCCCAAACCAATCATCCTATTAACCAACAGCTCAAACACGTCCTGATTTCAACTTTTAAGTTGCAATATTAGAGCAGCCCTGTTTTCTGAGGAAATAAGAGATCAAACTTGCCATTGTAAAAAATGCAAGTGCTGATCAGATCTAACAGGTGAAATACATTAACTGGAAATTCAAAAAGGAATTCAAGTCGTCCAACCTATGTCAAACAGTTACCAAAAAGAGCTTAAATACACAGAAAACAAGGCAGGAGAAAGATGAAAAATACAAACTTTTTAACTTTAAAAAAAAGTTACAACGAAACCCACCAATGTGCAAATAAAAACCAGTTTTGAATCGGCAAACAGCATTACACGACCACAAGATCACATTCCTCACAGCAAAGTGAGTTTTACTTCCTATTCATCATAGAAACAAGAACTGGTAGTACAACATAAGGCATTGTTCAATGGCCATCTTATGCAAGATGTCGCTAATGAAACCACCTGGATGATAGTAAACAAAGGAAGCGAAAAGGAAACCACAAGAACAAAAAAAAAACACCAAATTAAATTAGAAGAAAGAGCTTGATCACTTGCAACATTGTACATAGACAACACAACACTGTTCGTGGACTATTCAACATTGTACTCGTGGACTAGGTAGGGACAACAAGAACCCTAATAATCAATAACTGGTTTCACCACCTAAATAAAATATTCCGTAGAAAAAACTAGAAATGCCACTTAACCAGATAAAATCCTGAGGAGATACGTGTTTTATCGTGCAGCAGAGAAAGGGTCATAGAGTTTTCTTAATGTGATTAATTAACAGTCACATAAGACCGAAAGTTGCGGAAGCACACGCGAACAATTGGGAAAATGGTTATTTAGCCAAAGCTTGATAGCCTTGGATAACCCAAAGTTGGATTAATTAAATATCCAACCATATTAAAAGCAAACAAATAATAGGGAACTAAAGCAATGATAGCGTCCCGAGCGATTAGAGGGAGCTGGTCAAGTTTGTTGGGGCGGATCTCTAGCTAACCACGGAGTTATCATCCACTAATCTCACGTGATTCAAACGCCCCAAAATATCAAGGTGACTCAAGTATTATGTCCACTTCAGGCTTTCGGCACAAAATAAACTGTTACTGTGGCACATCACACTAGCAGCGGATAGATTTAAAAGATAATCGTTCTTCACAATAACAATTCCTGGTGAGTTCCTCAGATTATTCTGAAGCTGAACCAGAAACAAGACCCCTGAAAATATACAATGATTTGCTGAACAAAATGATGATCTAAAGCTACGATCAACAAAAATTAGTCAGGACTAGCAACCTAGTCCGATGGGACCTTCTCAAAAGCACGCCATTGGTAGTTAACCGAGTTTTTACAATCACTGCATTCGTGTCTTCCGGGCTGACTAGTGCTGCTGAAACATATAATTAGAAGGCCAACATGTATGATTTTCTGCAGTTCGTATAGTAATACTAGAAGAGTAGAGTTAACTGGATAGATCAGGGGCAGGTATACGCACACGGCCGCCGGGCGGCGGCAACGCCGTTGGTTACACGCGGATGGCCCCTAAACGGTGGAGGCGCGGTGGTTAATCTGCCACTCCCGGCGGCGTTGGCTCGTACGAGTGAACAAAGGGTTCGTGATCATTTTTCTTTTTTTGGATGGGTTGATCGATGCTGACCTAATGATTTCTCTTATCAATATTGCACTAGAAGTATTTATTTTTTGCTTTCAAGTCCCTATTGGGTATTATAACATGTACATCCAACTGTTGGGTACATAATCCAAGTCAGCCAAGTTTTGGGTAAATAACCAATTTTCCCACTAAAGTTACTACGACAGATTTTAGTTTACAACTTGCTATAGCGGAATGCACATATAAAAAAATTACATATATATATTTCTCTAAAGGAGATGAGAGAAGAGAACGAGATGGGGCTGATATTAAAAGAAGATAAAAGACAGATCCTCCAACAAGCTAAAATCCTAGTATAAAAGAACAATAACAATCTCCTGGCCCATCGTAAGCTACGAATTATGAACGGGAAAACAACTTCGGATTCTACCACAGATGCTCGGCAGACCAGCAAAGCGGGGTTTAGAAGTAAAAGAAATCCCCAATTCTTTTTTTTTCCCCGAGCCGCGGACAAAACCCTAGCCGAGCGCCACTTGACAAAATCCCACCCAACAGAGAAAACAGGAAGAAGAGATTCACGGGCACGAGGGAGCAGCGAGTTCCCGCCGGGCTCCGCATTGGGGAGAGGCGGGGACCCCTCTCACCGGGAACATGGAGGAATCCCCGGCCGCGGCCTCGGCCGCCGACGCGAGCACGAGCAGGGACAAATCCCCGCGGAAGGAGGGGCGGGTGGACGGACAGAGAGAGTATAAGCGCTAGCCTCTCGGCGTCGGAGCAATCACCGGGGAGCAAGAAAAACCTCACCTTGGCGGGCGGTGCGGGCGGCCGAGCTTCCGCTGCTCCTCGTCGTCAGTCCCTCTGCTTCTTCCTGTCGCCTCCTTTGTCTCTCGGAGTGGTGTCGCGACAGGGGGCCGAGGCCCATGGCCCGGCCCGCTTTGACCGGGCTTGACTGGTGGCCGACGCTCTCGCTGCCGTCGCCCGTCGGACCGGAATCCCTCGCGCACGCAGCCGGGTGCACACGACGCGACGATATTGTGTCACTCTTCAGTTGCACGAAGCTGATTATTACGGGTAAAGAGTTCTTCTTGTGGTCACTTCTTCAAACCCTATCTCCGACTAACGATCACTTAAGTTGACTGATTTCACCCATGGGATGGTCGTTGTCTCGTTGGTGTGTGACAAAACGGAAGGGGGTGGATTGACAGGATTGTAAGCAGCAACGTGTTTCTAAGAATTATTAAAGCTCTTCTCCCAATTTCCAAGAATATTCTGACTAAAATTAGAAAAATCGTTCAGACTTTAAAAATCATGTGATCAATAAACAAGTGAAAGGACAGTGCAATCAAATTATATATCATTTGGATAGAAATATGGAAATTTTTAATGAAAATAGACAAAAAAAAAAAAGGATAGAAACTTTGCTAGTTGTAAAATATATTGCTAACTATACTATCAGAGCCATAAATTAGGCACAAGCTAAAGCGGAGAAGGACTGTGCAAGCGGAACAACCTTTTCCAACGGAGTTGTGCCCTACCGGACACGATCGTGTTGAGTCCCTTGTTGTATTATTCTTGTTTCAATCGGTATGATACTATGGCTGATCCAACTCATTTTGATATGGTAGGGCATACCTTATTGGGTTTAGTTTCTTTTTCTTTTCCTCTAGCTCATATATGGGCAGGGCTGAATCCCGGCCCACCCTTACACCTTGTTGGCCCGGACACTTATATGAATGTATGATATATCATTAAAATATTATAGAAATCCTTACAGTTTTTGTATGAACTGGGATTAATCCATAATTTGAAAGAAAATCAACTTAAATAGTTTAAATATGTGTGAAATCTATGTAGAATTTTCTTGTAACAATAAGTGCAACTCTTGAAGTCGTTGTGAAGTCTACAGTAGCATCATGAAATATGATGGTGAAGTTTAAGTGAGAAGAAACTCCGGTTTCCATTATATACTAAAGATCCGAAAGGTCGAGTGTTTCCTTTTCTCTCCGATTTTTTTATGGTCATCCCCCTATTTCTCTGTTTGACATTTGTCAGCGTCCGGTTGTTTCCCTGCCGTCGTTGTTTGCGCGTGTTCTCGTTTGTGGTTCTGATCGTTTCTCTTGGTTTGTCGTGGTCGATCGCTTCCGCGTTTGGCGTACCCGTGGGCGACTGTTCGCCTCGGCTTGTGCGCTTGGGCATATCCGTAGGCCGGAGTGATATCGTCATCAGTTCCGCATTTTGTCTCACCTCTAGAAATTCTTGCACGCGGATTTGATCTCTTGCGTTCAATTACTTACTTGAAATTTTGCAGCTGTAATAATTGTGATTCAGCATTCTGATAGTGTACTAATTTTGAATTTCAGTTGTAGCTGTACCCAAGATTAAGTTTCTCTGTGTCCACATTTCAGCGTTAGAGTGAATGGTGGGATAAAGCATATTTTTGGGCACTCTGGCAAAGGGTAGTTCTTTATTGTGTCAAACCGAGTCCTGGTTTAAGTTGACTGGTATCTTTTGTCATAGTCGTTGTTAATCGTACTGCAAACCAAGGATCTTTTGCTTTTGTTCATACTATCCCCCTTTGTTAGTGACCAGGACTATTAGTTTAGTCTACCAATTTGTATTTTATCACATCAATTTCAATAGAATGGGACTATAATTTTGACTGGATCATGGTATGCAGGTGTTCATCAACGTACCATGGTGGTATCTCACTGCCAACAAGATATTGAGGCCCTCCTTCACACAATGCACCAAGAGCAAGTTCGTTTTTGCCAGCCAGGCCAAGTCACATTGCACCGAATTAGGTCCCAGTCCAATTTGGTATCCTTCCATAGAAGATGATCCTGAATTCACCACCTCTGAATCTGTCACCGAGCTCATTATCAAAGCTTCGTCAAAACAAACCATTGAGATCCCTGTCACTAAGGTAGACTTCTATACATTCTATTTTAAGGTTTGCTTTTTATGGAGGTAGCCTTCACCCTTCTATACATCCTAAATAAATTGTTGTTTTCTTTTTATCGAAATTTATTGTATTGCTTCTGAATTCTAAAAACCCCACGGGCTTGGAGATTGCCTCATGTATCTTGATTAAGCGTGACTTGCTTTTTCTGTGCGTGTGTGGTATGTTTTGTCCCCATGAAGTGTCCTGCTCTGTTTTTTCCCCCATTTCCTATTTAGATGTTTTTCATATATCATGTGGTATTGCTTGCTACACCAAATAGTTCTAATTTGATAAGTTAAATCGCTAGGTGTTGATCATTGATATTTGATAAAGGTTGTTGTTTAAAGATAACATTAAATGCACAATGATTTGACATGCTTTACTGCTGAAGAAAGGCTTCAAGCAGCAGCAGCAGTGAATAATTTAAAGAGAAGACAGCCAGGAATTCCTTCGTGTTGATTATTTTGATCATCAGGTCATCTTATTAATATTACCATCTTGTGCCCAATCTTTAATTGCTTCACTGTAATATTACGGATCTGGATGTTCCTCCCATTTAGGTTCTTTGTCTGCCGAAGTTGTGAACTCAATTGTTGATATGACTTACGAGACAAATTACTCCTGTATTGGTTCACCTATATTTCAGAATGTAATTCGTTGGTAAGATGGTGTGTATTTTTTTTTTGTTCTTATTTTTCGCTGTATTCTCCAATCAATATTGCAGATAGTGACTCTGAAAAGGAGCCATAATCCTGCGCTTTGGCATATGTAATTGATGGTGGGATATCTTTTTTTTTTTTGGTTTTGTCCCTTTGAAAAGACAATGAGCATATAGGATATTTTGTGGAGTTGAAATGAAATTTGAAAGTTCGTTTAGATATTATTATGCTTTTGGGAATTGTACACTCAATTGCTAGCTCATTATCATGCAGGTTGGCACTCCTCTCGGAGCATAATTAAACGGAAATTAGTAGCAAAACATGAGGTGCATAATTGGCAATGTACTCCTGAATCGATCTTCATTTATATTTTTCAATGTGGCTCCGCAATGTTGTTTTTGGCACCCCCGTGGGATCGTAATAAAATAGAAATTAGTAACAAAACAGGAACTGCATAATTGGTAATGTAACCCTAGAAACAATCTTCATTTATGTTTCGAAGTTGCTCCATTGTGTTGTTTTATGCATACTATATTTTTGTTGTAACGCATAACCTAGAATTTTGAGTGTTCAAGTGGTGGCTGTGGATTATAAAAATATTTTTCATGTCTGATTATTGAACTTAGTATAGTTTCTTGATGCCATGGGCTGTTTATCTGCCTTTTCAGTACTCACATGTTATTTAACTGCATAGGAATCAAGCACTGGGTCTTCATCAACTATAGCAGCAATCCTCACAAACTGTCTATTCACTGAATTCTTGTTTAAGGATCTTGGTGTAGTTCTCCTTCGGCATATCTGTAGCATAAGTACGTAAGGATGTCAAGTGTTTCCCATCTTCGAGTCACAGTACATCACTATGAAACCAAGTTGTATGCAGGAAAGCACCATAAGTTAGAAAACCTGAAAGATAACGGCTCGCTGTGATCATTATCAGAGTAACGTCACACCTATTACAACAATTGTGGGGACCTCATTGTTTAGCCTCGATGTTTTGATCACTATTAGATGTCTCAACTATTTAGAGTACTGTTTATAGGTTTAGCTGAAAGAGGAATACACTAACTGCATCATATGTTTCACCAATGTTGACCCGCATCGAAATAAGCTGGGTTAAAGGGTGAGGGCATGCTATTTTGCATTCTATACCAAGTGGAGGAGCCCAAGTGGAATCAACTTGAGCTCCTTGGGAATCAACTTGAGCTCCTTCATTTTATGTGTTCTAATTGATACTATTTTTTTCTTCAATATTTCAAAGCTAGGAAAGCGAACTGATGGCCAATGAAGTGACGCAATAGTGCTCTTGGTGCCAATCCAGAAAGCAGCACCACTTGGACAATCAGATCAGCCAACTCTACCGCAACATCCTTTGAATTTTAGAGGAGAAATTTGGGAAGAGAGATTGTCTGCTTCCTGATCTGACAATTATCTCTAATGAACACAGTCTTTGCTTGATCTAGTTGATGATATAGTTTCTTGGCTGTGTACAAACTTACCTGCAGAGAATGTAGTTGTATGCAAACCTAGAGCAATAGCATGATGAACAATGACCCCAGGTCCTATTGTTAAAAAAGCGAATTACTATTCTCATTTACAACATTCAACCATCAGCAGCGCGGCGTGACGCCGCGCCGGACCTGGCTAGTACTCCTTTAAAGGATGTTGCAAATGCGCAAGGTATTATTTATGAGCAACTTTATAACAACATGGGCGATGAGTCGGTTAGGGGTGGGGGGGGGGGGGGGGGGGGGGGGGGCATTGGCCCCCCTCCCAAACAAAAAAAATATACACGTAGTACTACTATAAACATCTTTTTTTTTTATGTACCAAACCGATGCTTTACTGCTTTGGTTAGTTGTTTTATTGTAGCATGTATTTTGTAATGTATATGGTGCCTTCTTGTCCTTCTTGGTCTGGTTAGCTGCCTTATTGTAGCATGTATTTTGCAATGTATATGGAGCATTCTTGTCTTTCTTGCTCTGGTTAGCTGCCTTATTGTACATCTATTTTGCAATGTACCTGGAGCCTTGTCGTCTTTCTACTAGATGTTTATGAAATTATTGTTAAAATACCTGTCCACGAACGTCAACCTAATTGTGTCCTTTCAATTGGAGATGGGGTGGGTGAATTGTGTATTTGTCTCCAGATCATTGAGATAAATCGAGTCTATTTTGATGTTTACGTCGTTCATTGCAGATCATAGTAGAAGCAATCTTCGTTGCAACTTGCTTTTCCACTGCAATGGCTAGATTACATTATGAAAAACAAGTGCTTGCTAACAATGCAACATGTAAATATTGTAGTGTGGTAGTGTCTCCATTCGGTGGATGGCTTTCCATGCCAGCATGTTTCCTTTTTAACTTGCACTTGATGACTCAACATTAAAATAGGTAAATCTTTGATACCATATTTGATTGTAGCTCTACCATTACCATGATTATCATGTATATAGCTTGTTTACTACCAATATGATGAAGGGTGCGGGCCGCTTGGAAGCAAGAATAGGAGGTGAAGGAGGTTGAGCTACATCCTTATAGCAATCAAGGAATGAAACCATTACTTGATATAAAAAAACTTTCTCGGTTGTAAATCTGAAAATTCACTATAGAATCCATGTATAAAAAACTCTCCTCAGCTGGGATAGATAGATCCTTTAAACATCTCTGTAAGGCAAAATTACCTATCAAAATCAAAATTTGGCTATAGTTAATATGACACAATGCCATTGCCATAAAATACAACATGAAAAAGACATAACCAATCAAATTACTTCTATAGTTATTTAGACAAATAGTAATACGACTTTTTTTTTGAATTTCACTTGTTGGTTTAAGTCATCTTGGTCAAGATTGCTAAATTTTCAAATTATATTAGTCATTGTGTGCCTACACGTGCACATTTACTAATATATGACAAAGATATATATTTTTATAAATAACAAGTTGAGATAATAACTGGTCAAACTTTTCTACCAAAATTTTGCACAATAATACATCATGGTTCGAAAAGTATTTCACTAATTTTGCAAGAGACATCTTCATCACAAAAGGAGATCAAAGTGATGGGATTCGCAACATAGAAAACAAAAAAATCCTACGGGATGCGAACGAAAGCCAAGATCTAATCTAGCATAATACGCGAGAGGTAACCAGTTTCACCAACTAAATTGAGTCCCGCCACCTCTCAGCGCCAATATGGCAGCCGAATGTGAGGGGACTAGAAAATTTTCTTCCAGTGGTCGCTTCTTCAAACCCTAGCTCTGACTAACAACCACTTAAGTTGACTGATTTCACCCATGGGATGGTCGTCGCATCGTTGGTGTGTGACAAAACGGAAGGGGGTGGATTGATAGTAGCAAAGTGTTTCCAAGAATTAATGCTCTTCTCACAATTTCCAAGAATTAATGCTGTTCTCACAGTTTCCAAGAATATTCTGACTAAATTTACAAAAAAATGTTTAGATTTCAAAAATCATGTGATCAATAAACAAGTTAAAGGACAGTGCAATCAAACCATATGTCACTTGGATAGAAATATTAATATATTTATGAAAATAGACAAAACAAAATGGATATACACGATCGTTTTTTTTTGGGGGGGGGGGGGGGGGGGCATTGGTGGCGACCGTCCAATAGCGGCGTATACATGTCTAGCGCCATTGATAGCGGATTTTTTTTGGATATGCCGAACACATTATTGGGGACGGTGGTGGCAACGCTCTTAAAGATGGGTCAGCCGATTCCACCATAGTAAATCTAACAAACTGAGGTACGCTCACTTTGTAAACTTCGAGAAATATGTTGCAGCTTAAAGGTATCAGAAACCAACATCATTCTAATATACATGAAGGGTCGAATCCGTGTGGCCCGGCCACCACTAGAGAAGATGTGTCGCTCCACCCTAAGGAGTGACCATATCACGCAAGGAAGAAGACCTTGTCTCTATCGGCTGCATAAATTCCCAACATTAGTTTTCAAATTAAACATTTATTAACCTAGGACAAGTCCTGACTTAAAATATATATAACTTTGCTAGTTGTGAGTTACTAGGACAAATATATTCTTAACTATAGTATTAGAGCTAGAAATTAAGCACAAACTAAACGGAGAATGACGGTGTAAGTGGGACAACCTTTTCCAGCGGAGCTGTGCCTTACCGGTTGGGCGGGCCTAGAGAAAAACTAAACCGGTGTCACTATATGAGTCACACATAATTTTCACCAAGATTTAGAGGTGTGACACACCATAATTTGATAAAATTTATGAAAGAAATCAATTTTGACCCGGTGTCCTGTGACCTCGAGTAGCTAAACCTCGTAGGTTTGCCCTGTTAGAGCAACTCCAGTCGTCCCCCCGAGAGCCTCCCAGCAGCCACTTTTTGATGCCGACGGCCCATTTTCGTCCTAGTCGCGTCCCCAGCGCCCCCCAAGGCCTCGTTTTTCGCTGGATTTGGGCCAAATTTTATCCGGTGTTCCCGGCCGAACCCGGTGAAGATTCGCCCTATTCCTCATCTCCCTCTCCCCGTCACCGGCACCAACTCCTCCCTTCCGTTGCGAACACGCCGTCAGAATAAATCCACCAACCACCGCGACGACACACCCTACGATATCCCCCACCCCCATCCGCCGCTGCCCGAGTTTTCGAGGTGAATCGCCATCGCGATCAAGCTTCGCGCCCACCCTGCCCCCGAGGTGTTCAATGTTTTGCCTGAGATGGACTCCGACGATGAGGAGATGCTCGCTGCTCTTCTGGAAGAGGAAGCCGACTGCACCGCCGCCGACGGCGATGAGCACTTGCAGATGCTCGCCTGTCTGGCCGGCCTGTACGCCGCCGATGCGCGGTGGCTCGGCACCAAATCGCCAAAAGAGCAAGCAACGACAGCATGCTGAAGGCTATTGCATGATGTACGGCGACTACTTCGCCGACGATCCATTGCACGGCGAGAAGACATTTCGACGCCATTTCAGGATGAACCGGAAGCTCTTCCTCAGGATTGTGCATAGTGTTCGAGAGTTCGACAGGTACTTCGTTTGCAAGAAGGATTGCACCGACACGGTTAGATTTTTCTCGCTCTAGAAGTGCACGGTTGCTTTGAGACTGCTTGTATACATAGCTCCAGCTGATTTGCAGGATGACTATCTGCGCATGGCCGAGTCCATCATCTTTGAGTGTTTCTACAGGTTCTGCAGAGCCGTAGTGGGCATGTTTGGACCTGAATATTTGCGAACACCTACTGTGGAAGACACTTCTCGGATCCTAGCCGAGAATGAAGCAAGAGGATTTCCTGGAATTCTATGAAGCATCGACTGCATGCATTGGAAATGGAAAAATTGTTTATTTGCTTGGCAGGGGATGTACAAAGGGCACAAAGGTGGTTGTAGTGTCGTATTTGAGGCAGTGGCTTCATATGATACCTGGATTTGGCATTCCTTCTGTGGAATGCCAGGATCTAACAACGACATCAACGTCCTGCAGTGCTCCAATGTCTTCGCCGATCTTGTTGAAGGTAATGCTCCCCTGCTGAACTTCGAGATCAACGGGCACCATTACAATAAGGGATACTACCTGGCAGATGGAATCTATCCAAAATGGTCCACATTTATGAAGACTGTCTCAAACACTGTGCCGAAAACGGCTCAAGCTTGGTATGCCAAGTGCCAGGAGGCTTGCAGGAAGGATGTTGAGCGGGCATTTGGTGGGCTCCAAACTCGATTTGCTGTTGTCCGGTATCCCGCTATGACCTGGTCGAAAGATCAGATGTGGGAGGTGATGACTTGTTGTGTGATCTTGCACAACATGATCATTGAGAGCGAGCGGAAAAATCCAGTGGATGAAAAGGAGAAGAAGGTGTCATACTTCAGAAAGGGTCCTCTTGTGAGCGAGGATACGAAGAAGAGCTGGCGTCTGCATGTACCGAAATCATGGACTGCCTACCATGCAAAGCATCAGGAGATCCGAGACCTAGTAGTTCATCAGCAATTGCAGCAAGATCTGGTGGAGCACCTATGAAGGCGCAGAGACGAGGTCTAGGTTTATGTAATTTGTTTTGAAAACTTGTTTTAAAATTTATGATTTGTTAAACTATTTGTAATAATTTTTTCATCGAATTATTTGATACAAATGGTAAATTTGCTTTAAAAATAATAAATTTGCTATTAAAATGGGATTCTATGATTATTTTACGACCAAAATTGGCGAAAAAACGCCGGCTTGGGGGGACGCGACTGGGAATCGCCGACTTCCCAGGCCGATTTTTTCCATCGGATCCCCTAGCAGGCCCAAAAAAACGCCGACAACTCAGTCTGGGGGGGGGGGGGGGGGGGGGGGGGGGGGCAACGGCTGGAGTTGCTCTTACGGGTCACCGTGTTGAGTCCCTCGTTGTATTCTTTTATTTCAATCGGTACAGGCTGATCGAGCTTATTTTAATAGTATAGGGCATACCTTATTGGGCGTAGTTTCCTTTTCTCTAACTCATATATGGGCTGGGCTAAATCCCCGCCCACTCTTACACCCTGTTGGACCCGTCACTGGTATAAATATATCTATTTTACCTAATAATAAAAGCTATAAGCCTTTTTTGATCGGTCCTTCGTAGTTTTTACAGTTTTACCCTGCCACCAAAACTATAATATGGTCTAATGCCGTCCGTGCATCGTGCGTGGTACGTCACCATCGCTAAAGAAAATGACGATCCGTACCACCGACGGATTCTACTCGCTGACGGTGGCCTGCCTTGGTCCTACACAATGGACAGCTTTTTTTTTTTTGAGATTTACACAATGGACAGCTTGTTGTTGCCGGGTTGTTAACTAGAACGGGCTACGGGAAAGGCCCAAGTAATGACCGTGTTTTTCTTTCGGAACTAATGATCACATGTTGGCCACGGTCAAATAAGACGCTCATTCCTACTGGAGTAGCTTCCTGGTCACGATCGACCCTATCACTAAAAAAAAGTGCCCCAAATTAAGTAGCAAGCCCTAGATTTCTATGAACATTATATAGGCAAAAAAGTATGCTTTCACGTGATTGATTGTCTCAAAGCTCAATACTGGTTTATTTTGCATCCTTCAATTAGCATACATGCAATAAATATATTTTTTGGCTAAAAGAGGTCCTTTACGTGAAGTGCATGAAATAATAATAAAAAATATCTTCCTAGAAGTATATGCCGTGTCGGAAATACAAATGTTGCGGGGTGTGTGGAAAAAATAAAAGCATCCGCCGAAATTGGGTAGGAATTTCACAGAGTGATATTGATAAGTATAAATTTTCTTCATGATAAATAATAAAATCATTGCAAAAAAATTTCTGGCCGGAAGTACATAAATTGACGTTTAGAAGAACAAAAAGTTTCAGTTTCAGGATTATAGAGTGCCGAAGAATTCCATCACGTAGTGCACGGTCTTATATCGGAAACAGTTTATATCACTCGACACACATCTTAGTTTAATTGTTCGGTCGTGGCAATGCACGGGCATTTTTACTATAATAAATATGAACTGAACTGCCGTTACAAAAAAAAAACTTTATAAAACCACACGGCCTCTTGCGGCCCTGTACGCCTCATGTGACCTATAGCATCGGTTCCTCCTCAAAACCAGGGGAATAGCGCTCGGAGAGTGGAAGTCTGCTACGTGTCACTTGTTCCAAAAACACACACAAAAAAAAAACAAGATGACGAGGAAAAAATTTGTTTTCCAAGAAAACTAAAGACTGAATAATTTATTTATTTTATATTTTGTGAAAACTATTTATCATTAGTTGGTTAAACCGTTGCAACGTACGGGTATTGTGCTAGTGATATATCGTTGAAATATTAAAGAAATCCTAACAAAATTCTATACATTTTTTGTATAATCAGGATTAATCCGTAATTTGAATGGAAATCAACTTAAATAAGTTAAATGTGTGTGAAATCTATGTACAATTTTCTTGTAATAATAAGAGTTCATTTCATTTTTCATTTAATATTATGAAACAGGTGAAATATGATGAGGGGGACTAACATGAATCAAGAACCACCAATGATGACAGGGAGAAGACGGATCCCCTCAAATGACAGGGAGAAAGTGGATCTGTGGTAGAATCATGAACCTCCATTATCTACAGTTCCGGGTCCCAGTCACAAGACGAAGGATAGAGAGGTGCTAGCTCTGAACCGATCAGATAGATCCTCCGCCGCACCGTCGTCTCCTCCTGCGCAACCACCGGAGCCTGATCTCCCTCTGTCTTGGTCTTCTTCGTGGCGCCACCGCCGCTCTCTTGCCGCCGGCACTCAATCTTAAGGGGAGTGCAAGTCTCGAGGGCGTCGTAGTGGGCGAGCGTGCGGGCGTCGTCGTCCAGATCCACGCCGCAGAACCAGACGATCTGGCAATCCACCGGGACACCTTCCGCCTCCTCCACGCGCTCCTTGATCCTGCCCACCGTGTCCGTAACCTCGATGTCCAGCTCGACCGCCCTTAATCGCCTAGGGAAGATCCGGACGACGAAGTGCAGCGTTGTGTAGTTCTCGACGCCGTAGTCGGCGAGGGTGTGGCCGTCCTCTAGAGTCGAGAGGCCGTAGATAAGCCGCTGTAGCACCGGTCGAATGCCCTCCCGCTCCTGGAGCCTCAGCCGGAAGCTCTCAACGGTGTCGCTGCTCTCGACGTCATAGAAGACAATCGTTCTTTCCATGCGGACGAACACGCACATCTTGGTCTCCACGAGCTGGATCGTCGCCGAGTCGGCGACGCCGTGGTCGGCCAGCCTCGTGTCGTCGTCCTCCGGAAGGGCCGAGCAGGCGAACACGAGGCGCTGCCGGCACGGAGGGATTCCCACCAGTTCGTGGAGCTTTTCCTTGAGGCTCGCCACCGTGTCGTCCCGGGAGACCTCTAGGGCGACGGGCGCACGGTTGGGCCCGGGGACGACGACGAAGACCTTCATCTTCTTCGTGTTGACCACTTCGTCGTCCTTTACTTCGGCCTGGATGGTTGTTGTTACCGTAGGCGTTACCAGGCGTTGCGTTGATGGTGCGGCACCCATGGCCTTGTGAAATCGTGTACGCGTAGAGATGACGGCCGGCCGGATGCTCTCGACGGCAGAGAAGATAAACGTCCTTAGCATGCGGACGAACACGTTCATCTTCGTCTCTACTACCACGAGCTGGATCGTCGCCGAGTCGGCGATGCCGTGGTCGGCCAGCGTCGTGTCGTCGTCGTCCGGCAGGGCCGAGCGGGCGAACACGAGGCGCTGCCGGTGCGGTGGGATCCCCTCCAGTTCGTGGAGCGTTGCCTTGACGCTCGCCACCGTGTCGTCCCTGGAGACCTCGAGGGCGACGGTGGCACGGTCGGGCCTGGGGACGACGACGACGAAGACCTTCATCTTCTCCGCGTTGATCTCTGGTTCGTCCTTCACTTCGGCTCCCATGGTTGTCACCGCACGTGTTACCAGCAGGCGTTGCTTCGATGGTGCGGCGCCCATGGCCTTCTGAGATCGTGTACGCGCCGCCGGGAAGACGGACTCTGATGTCAGATTGGTATACGATCCCGTATTTGTTGATTAGGTTCAAATATAGATGACGGAAAACGTGGTGCACTCAAGATAGATTTGTTAATTACTCCACTAACTAACTAACTAACTAACTCGATCGTGGGTCGTATATATGGGACTTGCAATGCAAGATACGAATATTCCATGCAATGCATGCAACAGTTCTGAAGGATCAATCTGAATCTGATTATTAGGAAGAGTCAATCCAAATATATACGGTTTTGCTATTTCTCACTTGAGTGAGAATTAAGTTAGAGCTCACTCAACTCCAATCATGTCTGATTTGTATCGTGATTTGTGATTTCTCACTTGAGTGAGAATTAAGTTAGGGCTCAATCGAGTGAGAATTAATTTAATTCTCACTCAGGTGATGTCATCCAGTTGCATATGCAACTCATGTGTAATTCATGTGCAACTGAGAAATGTGAGTTGCAACTATGTGCAACTGAAGAAAATTTAAGTTGAATGCACGAATCACGATACAAATCTGATGGAGTTAGAGTTGAGTGAGGTCTAACTTATTTCTCACTCGAGCGAGCAATAGCAAAACCGTTTACTTAATACTGATTATAGTAGGAGCAAAATGATCAAATTAGGTCACTTTGTCTAAGCAGCTCGTCAACGGGAAAATACTAGGGTGAACATGGTGACATATGCACCAGGTTGGGAAATACATTTTCCCAACGTTTAAAAGTTCTGAAAAAAAGTTCGTCTGTACATCTGCACATTCCGTGTGTACCTAGAAAGTTTTGCAAAGAAATGACTTTTTTACTTTGCCTACATAAAAAAGACAAAAATACGTCACATATATACTGCTATATAGTACTGAAATTTTCTCTTTTTTTACGGAGTCAAAGTAAATAATAATTTCGACACGAAACTCATGTGCAGGGCACATGTTTTGCATCACCTATTCATGGATTTTTTTTTTCGAATTTTTCGAACAAGTTTTTGACAGATTTTTGACATTTTAAATAGGAGGGTGCATATGCCCCTATATTCACTCTCCTGGTCAGCGTGCATAAGAATTCTTGCTAGGTGTCTTCAGTCTTTGCTAGTAAGTAATTCTAGGTGAAAACAGTAGCTAGGAGTAGGGTTTGATGAATTAGTTCACTAGTTTCTGAGCTTCTTTTGTTCTATTGTTCAAACAAAGCTACGATATGCCCACTACTGTCAGTTTGAATAATTGACGAGTTATGCAGTCAAGAACTGTCTTGTGCTAGTAGATATGAGTTAGCATGTTGTTTGACATAATAACCAGATTTTGGTCAGACTGATTACGATAGTTCAAGAAACAAACAAAAGGCAGGGAAATTGAATTGGGATTTGTCCAAGTAAAGTCTACAGTTTTGAAGTATGCTAAGTCAAATTTTACACGAATATAGAGAAGTCATTACCTCATAATGAAAACCACAACTTTCACAATCTACTGCCATAAAAATATAATATAAGATGTTTGAAGTATTTTTTTTCATACGCGATGGTGGTGAAGCCGCCACGGTAAGGGGAGGCGGCGGTCATGGTGGCGGTGGCACCGGCTGGCCCGCCAGGGGGACCGCCGCCCTTTGGTCATCCTCCTACATGGCCTCTTGCTATTGTCGATGAGCCCTCCCCCTAATGCGAAATACGTACTTTTGCACGTTTGTTATAATGTTGGAAAAATATGTCTAGTTGCCCCACCCTAACGCAAAATATTAGATTCCACATTGTTCTCTCTGTACCCAAGAGCTCATAGGGTCAAACTATGGTCGAATCCATCAAGTATGACAAGCGTTATAGTCAAGTATGACACCCACGGGTCGCATCCGGACTCCAGGATCGACCTATTTTGAAAAAGAACCGATCTACCAAAAATAACATGAGATCACTTGTGGATGAGGACTGAGCAATGCGTGCGGATATTGTTGACCCGGTCGGTTCCATCAGGATAGAAGGGAATATGCACCATAGGGTCTCTGAGAATGGACGTCTCATATCAGTGGGGTACCATAAAAGAGTTTAGGAAAAATAGAAATCCTGAAGAAATAGGCTTTCGCCCCGCTATATTAATATAGCAACCACCCGATACAACTTTGAGACCACTGCTGGGGCAAACAGCACAAAGACGCCCAAAAGAAAAGAAAGAGAAAGAAGAAGAGAAAACAATGCCAACATTGGCGGATCAACGAAAACAAGAGTGACTCGCAACCGCTGCGTCCTCTCCGACCAAGTCCCACCAAAGACCTACCACTCGGAACCGCCGCGTACCAAGCAACACCTCCAAGAAGGAAACAACGATGCCGCTGCTGTTGCCCGGACAAGTCCTAGGGTTTCCCCCGCCACGCTACAGGTAGTGGGGAAGAGGTAAAACCGACGCCCTTCAAGAAGGAAAAGCGACACTCGCAGGCGTCACCGCATCGGTGTCAAGATGACAGGGATTTCTCCCAACCTCCCAAAAACCACATCGCTGGACAGTCCGAAGCGCCCCATCCGTCTTGCCACCCACCAGCATACGCCACCATGGAATTGAAGCCACCATCGCCGTATCACCATGGTACTCGCTACGAGGCCGACCGAACTGAGAAGAACCCGCCGTAGACAAGGAGCGGCAGTACCACAACCACGCGGGAGGGAACAGCCTCCACCGTCAAAGACGGTAGCCGACCAGACGCGGTAGGCACAAGCACACCAGGCCACCATGGAGCCAAAGGACGACAGCAGCGCAACCACCTGGAGGACCTCCTCCACCGCCAACGGCGGGTGCCGACCGGACGCGGTAGCAGAGACACACCAGGCCGGGAAGGCCCGGCCGGGCCCTAGACAGGCCCGTGAAGTCTCCGCCGTCACGCTGCAACACGTAGGTTACCGCCACCGTTATCCTCACGGCTCCGAAGGCCCAGTCGAAACGAGTCCACGAAGCTCCCGCCCTCCACGCTGCAGCAGGGGCGGCGTCGTCGCCGCCACTCCCGTCCTAAGCTTGTTCACCAGTCCAACCTGAGTAGCAGGAACTTGCCGGACCCGCCCTAACCCAGGCCAGATCCCTAGCCACTGCCGCCAACGGAGGCGCCACCGTCGCTCGAACCATCCGCAGCAGAGCCGAGCTCTGCCGGAAGCCGGGCCGCCGCTGCCTGAGAGCGCCGCTCGGCGCCGTGCCGCCCCACGCGAGGACGCCGCCGAGAGGGGAAGGGAAGGGGGGCCGCCGCCGCACGCCGACGGCGGCCGCGGAGGCCACGCAGGAGACGCTCGCTCGGAGGAGACGCAGACGGCGACCGGTCGCCCGCGCGGGGGGCGACGCGGCCGCGCGAGGGAGGAGGGGTGGCGTATCAGAATCCCTCCTGTTAAACTGTTACATGACAAATCAATATGGACCAGCAGCTTCAAACATTGGTGGATCAACGAAAACAAGAGTGACTCGCAACCGCTGCGTCCTCTCCGGCCAAGTCCCACCACAGACCTACCACTAGAAGCTACAGGAAAACTTGAACAAGCTACAGGAAAAATAGAAATCCTGAAAGATCAAAATACAAAATTTCAATTTTAGTTCCGACAAAAATGAATAGACCTTGAACAAGCACTACAGGAAAACTTTTTTTTGCCTAGTACAAAAAATACCGAGCTAAAGCTATAAAGTACTCTGCAAATAATTTGCCAAGTGTTACACTAGGGCCTTATTTGAACAATAACGAAGTATGCTAGCAGTTGATTCGGCATAGTAGTTATATACTGCCTCCTGTATCAGAGCAAGTAATTAAGAAGAATTTAGACGGAGGATGTAGCAAGCCTTAAAGATCTAATGGAAGGGGTCTATGTCACAAGAAGAACGGCAGATTGCCGCTCGCTCCGGGCCACGCAGAAGAACTCGGAACTCGGAAGCTCCTCCACCGCACAGCCTGCATGGTCACCACCGCTTCCGCCGATGACTTACTTTTGATCTTTTTCCTCTTCTTGATATTTTTCTCTAGACCACCAGTAACCTCCACGACATCGGCGCGTCTCTTAACTGTTTCCATCTCGACGACCATCGGGATGTCTCCATTATTTGTTGTTTTGGTGGCGTCGCTTTTCTCATGTCGTCGGCACAAAATTCTTACCCACTCGAGGTCGACCAACGTGTGACCGTCGCCGAGCTCTTTGGCACAGTAGTCGACGCTCTGGCAGGCCACCGGGATCCCCTCCGCCTCCTCCACCAGCTCCTTAATCCTGCCCACGGTGTCGGTAACCTCGATGTCCAGCTCGATCCACCTTCCGCGTAGGAGAAGCTCCATGGTCGTGTGGTGTTGGGCGCCGTAGTCGGCGAGGGTGTGGCCGTCCTGCATCTGTCTGCCGCCGTAGATGATCCGCTGACCGCTGCTGTGCCGGCCGGAGCCGTATGTTCTCCCTCTCTTGCAACCTAAGATGGAAGTGTTAAATCTATGCATTTAGTCTAGATCCATCACGGTGAACACTTTAGGGTTTTGCCCTCTAAAAAGGCGATGCGAAACAGAGAGAGAGAGATACCGAGAGGGAGAGAGAACAGGGTTTCTACCTTCTCCTGGAAGCGGTGTCGAGCTCGAGCCAGAGGCCATGGTGGTGGTGGTGAGTGAGGTGAGATGGTGATGGTGGTGAGTGCGGCGGCGGTGGTGCTTCCCGTGGCCTAGCGCTAACCCTAGATCGGATGGGCTTATCGGTGGGGTGCTGGGCAACGGTGAACCTCGTAACTCGTGCCCCCGACCCCCACCCTGTTAATATAGCGCTGCCACAGGGGCCCACCAACCAGAAGAGGGTTGGGCGCCCCCGATCAGGGCGCGTTTGACCTAGGGATCGTGTGACCGTTGGGTCACAACGTGGAGATCGACCTAACATTCTCCCCCTAGATCTCACCTTTGCTTTTTCTTTTTACTTTACTCATTTCATCATCTCAGCTCAATTGCCGATAGAATCAGACAGCCACAATGTACCTCTCTGTTTTGAAACAAAAACTTTTACTTTTGGGCCTCTTATGATCCAGGATCATAGGCTCTACCTTAAACCCATGCCGGCTAAGTGTTCCTTGAACACATCGGGAGGTAAGCCTTTCGTTAGCGGATCCACAAGCATATCCTTTGTCCTTATATGCTCGAGACTTATAGTGTGATCTTGGATTTTATCCTTCACAACATAATACTTTATTTCTATTGGCTTTGTTGCATTACTCGACTTGTTGTTGTGAGCATAAAATACTGCGGGCTGGTTATCACAGTACATCTTTAGTGGTTTGTCAATACAATCCACCACTTTCAAGTCGGGTATAAATTTCTTTAACCATATCGCCTGCCCCGTGGCCTCATAACATGCTATAAATTCTGCATACATCGTTGATGATGCAACAATCGACTGTTTGGAGCTTCTCCATGAGATAGCTCCCCCTGCAAGGGTGAACACATATCCAGACGTGGATTTTCTATCATCTTTATCCCCGCAAAATCTGCATCTGAGTACCCTCTTATCTCTAGGGAATCAGATCTTTTGTATGTTAGCATGAGGTCCTTTGTGCCTTGCGCATAACGCAAAGCTTTCTTTGCCATCTTCCAGTGCTCTAAGCCTGGATTTGATTGATATCTACCCAGTACCCCGGTAACAAATGCTAAGTCAGGGCGAGTGCACACTTCTGCATACTGTAAGCTTCCAACAGCCGAAGCATATGGTACTGACTTCATTTGATCGATCTCATATTGATTTTTGGGACATTGAAATTTCCCAAAACTGTCGCCCTTGACAATAGGAGCAGGTGTGGCATTACTCGCATGCATATTATTTTTCTTTAGAACCTTTTCTAAATATGCCTTTTGCGAGAGTCCTAACACTCCATTTTTTCTATCTCGGTGAATTTCTATGCCCAAAACATATGATGCTTCACCAAGGTCTTTCATATCAAACTTTGAGAACAAGAACTTTTTCGTCTCTATTAGTAGACTAACATCACTGCTCGCAAGCAGGATATCATCCACATATAGGATTAGGAAAATGTATTTCCCACTTTTAAACTTTGCATAAACGCAGTTGTCCTCAACATTTTCTTTAAATCCAAACCTTTTAATAGTCTCATTAAATTTCAGATACCACTATCTAGAGGCTTGCTTTAATCCATAAATGGATTTCTTTAGATGCCATCCCATATCTTCCTCCCCCTGCATGATAAAACCCTTGGGTTGTTTCATGTAAACGATTTCTTCTAAATCTCCATTTAGAAATGCCGTCTTTACATCCACCTGATGTAGCTCTAAATCAAAATGTGCAACTAGTGCCATTATGATTCTGAAGGAATCCTTACATGAGACTGGAGAAAATGTCTCATTATAATCTATTCCTTCTCTTTGTGTAAATCCTTTTGCCACAAGACGCGCTTTATACTTTTCAACATTCCCATTAGAGTCATACTTTGTTTTGTAGACCCATTTGCAGCGTACTGTTTTGGCTCCTTTAGTAATCTTTTCTAAGTCCCAAACATCGTTGGAACTCATCGACCTCATCTCATCTTCCATAGCCTCAAGCCATTTCGATGAATGAGGACTTCTCATGGCTTCTTCATATGAGGTGGGATCACCTTCCATATGACCTATCTCTGTATTATATACATAATCACTAGAGATAGCTGGCTTTTTGATTCTCTTAAACCTTCCAAGGTTTTTATTCTCTATGTTTGGCTGCTGCAGCTCCCTTTCATACTCAACAACGGGCTCAGTCGGCTCCTAAAGGACAGGTTCCGAAACTTCACCCGTAGTTGTCACGTGTGGAGTTACAACATGTGCTTCCACCACAATCTCAGGGATTGTTGGTGTAGGCACAACAGGTAGCGAGAAAAATGGCTCCTGAATGATCGGATTAGGTGGGTGCACCCTCTTCTCCTCAAGATCAATTTTTCGGGCTACCATGCTCCCCCTCATCAGTTTGTATATCTGTCTGAATAGTAGAAACGAAAACCTTTTGACTTTTCGGGATAGCCAATGAAGTGGCAACTGACTGTTTTGGGGTCTAACTTTGCAATGTTTGGATTAAACAATTTTGCCTCAGCTGGGCACCCCCACACCCTAAGGTGTTGAAGGGAAGGTACCCTTCCTGTCCACAGTTCGTACGGTGTTTTGGGCACCGACTTACTTGGCACTCTGTTGAGAATATGAACGGCGGTTTTAAGTGCCTCCATCCATAAACCCAATGGCAGTGTGGAGTAGCTCATCATACTGCGCACCATATCCATAAGAGTACGGTTGCGCCTTTCAGCTGCTCCATTTTGCTGAGGATCGCCCGGCATTGTATACTGAGCGACTATTCCTGTCTCCTGCAAAAACCTCGCAAAAGGTCCAGGGACTTGACCATATGGAGTGTGCCGACCATAGTACTCCCCCCCCCCCCCCGGTCGGATCTCACTATCTTTATTCTTTTATCGTGTTGATTTTCAACTTCAGCTTTGAATATTTTAAATTTATCCAAAGCTTCAGACTTTTCTTTGATTGGATAAATATATCCATATCGGGAGTAATCATCTGTGAATTTTATGAACGAATCATAACCATCCACACTTTTCACCGAAAAAGGTCCACAAATATCAGTGTGGATTATTTCTAGTGTCGTTGTGCTTCGAGTTGCACCCTTTTTAATTTGTTTTACAAATTTTCCTTTTATGCAATCGATACACTGTTCTATATCTGAGAACTCTAATGGCGGAAGAATATCATTTTTAACGAGTCTTTCTATTCTCCCCCTCGAAATGTGGCCCAAACGACAGTGCCATAATCTCGACGAGTCTTGAGTTCTCTTTCTTTTCTTTTGTTCTTTATTCGACGCAGAAACAATTTCATTCACTTTATTCACAAAATAAATCTTTTCACGCAAGGATAATAAATAAAGCTCATTGTGGAGGAATGCAACCCCCACACGAATATTATTACACCAAATGGCACACTTGCCATGTCCAAAATAACACTCATACTGTTCTTTGTCCAAACGTGACACACTTATTAAATTTCTTTGCAAAGAAGGAACAAATAAGACATCTCTAAGCAAAATAGCGAAACCATCAGCCAACTCCAAGGAGATATCGCCAACAGCTTCAACATCTGCTTGCACTCCATTTGCGACTTCAATGCATCCTTCGTTTCTTTGCATAATCCGCGTCGAATGGAACCCCTGTAAAGAATTTGCAACATGAACAGTTGCACCTGAGTCAATCCACCAAGTAGATTTCGAAAACTGTGTATACAGGGATTCATTAACGAAGGAAACTATATTTTTACCATTCTTTGCCATTATGGACTTTAGGAAAGCAGGGCAATCCTTCTTGTAATGCCCAGTCTTCTTGCAGTGGAGGCATGTGTCTTTGTCCACTGGGAAGGACTTTTGCTAACTCTGATAGGGAGCTTTGCCATTGCCATGTGGCTTTGAAGGGGAACCAGTGTTACCAAAGTTCCTCTTCTTACTATCCTTCACGTAGTTGATGGATCCACCACGTGCTTCTTTTAGCCTGTCCTCCTCCTGGACACACATAGCAATGGTATTTTCCATGTCCCACTTGTCAGGGGACATGTTGTAGTTCACAACAAAGTTCTCGAACTCTTTTGGCAATGATGCCATGACTATGTGGATGAGGAGAACAAACTTGATCTCAAGATCAGGATCAATGGCCTTGAGCTTGGCAGCCATGTTGCACAACCTGAGGATGTGCTCTCTAATGCCATGTCCTCCCCCTGTGTACTTTTCTGTTACCAGTTGCTTGAGCAACTGGGTGCCATAGATCTTTGAAGAACCAGTAAACTGGCTCTTTACTTTGTCGAAGAATTCCCCGACAGTGGCACACTCTGCAATTGAGCCCGCAATGGCGTTCTCAATTGTATTCTTTAAGAAGGCTAAGCTCTTCTTGTTGGTTGCATTCCACTTTTGCTTATTTATGGAATAAGCCAATTCCAATGGACCATAGTCCCTTTTCTTCTTTTCCCAGTCATCGTCAGTGTCTTTTGCCTCTCTTTCAGGCTCTTTTGGCATGACTGGTGGTGGGGTATCCACCACCCAGTCCACCTCAGCACATGCAAGTGCCAAATCCACCTTTTTCCTCCACTCGGAGTAGTTGTCACCTCGAAGGAGGGGAACATCCTTTAGGCAACTCATCAAGTGGTACCCTCCTAAAACAATCACAATGAGGTGAGAACTTTCAACAATTTCAACATTTGCATGAAATAATTCAACGTTGGTCAAAATATGACATGCAAAAGTTATGCAATTTAAACTAAATCACCGTTGGGCAGAATTAGAAATAAATGCATTTCACTATAATAAATCATAATTATGCTATTAATAACGTTGGTTATAAAAATAACGCAATTATGACTATCTCTTTAATATGCTCTTTTCTATTAACACTTTTAATTCTATTAACTTTTGAATTTTCTAAAAGAGCATATCACTTTAATTTGCAGCGGAAACAATTAACAAAAATTCTATTGACTTTACTCTTTTTCAGAAGCAATTCTGTTACTTTTACTTTTACTAAACAAAAATTTCGTTGGATAATTTTTGTATAGCAAAAACTAGACTCAAAATGCCTAAAATTAGACCAAAACTACAAAAATGCTTCTGGAAAAATAAAACAGAGAAAAACTCTGCTGAAAAACGCGTGGCCCATACCACAGTTTTTTCACTTTCGGCCCATGGCCCATTTGACTATACACCGCGCGCGCTGCACACAGGCTCGCCCGGCGGCCCACGGCCACCCTCCTTTCGGCCCACTTGGCCCGGCCGCATCTAGGGTTTCACTGCTAGATCCGACGGCTCAGCGTTCTTTTCGCCGGATCAAAACGGCCAGCGCGGCCGGGGGGGGTCAAACCCTAGAATCATTTCCCCCCGGTCGAGCCGCTCTGTCCTCTCCTCCCCCGATCTGGCGATCCAGGGTTCGACCCGCCGGCGGCGGTCACCGTTGCCGGAGAAGACGATGAGCACCATGGCGGCGTGCCGCTCCTTCTCCCCTTTCCCCCGCCTTTTCTCTCTCACCGCCGGAGCAAAAAACCAAGCGAGGGAGTGGCCCGGTGGTCTCCCCTCTCGCCGGTCGCGCATCCTCCCTTGCGGTGGGTGCGCCGCCGTCAAGCGGAGAAGCCATTGAGCCTCTGTTCTTTGCCCCCGAGGGGGTGCTCCTTCTTCCGACGCCTCGGCATGCCGATGCGCATCGGATCGAGAGGGAATGGGGCGGCCTTGCGGCATGCCCCCTTTGCCGGCGAGCCCGAGGGCACTCCGGTGAGTTTCTTTGCCCTTTGAATTTCGATTTGGGGTTAGGGTTTCTCTGGGAGGGGAACTTTTTCGGGTGGGTATTTCTTTTGATTTTCTTTGTCTATACCGAACGGATTTAGATGCTAAACCGGCTCTGATACCAATGTTAAATCTATGCATTTAGTCTAGATCCATCACGGTGAACACTTTAGGGTTTTGCCCTCTAAAAAGGCGATGCGAAAGAGAGAGAGAGATACCGAGAGGGAGAGAGAACAGGGTTTCTACCTTCTCTGGAAGCGGTGTCGAGCTCGAGCCAGAGGCCATGGTGGTGGTGGTGGTGAGTGAGGTGAGATGGTGATGGTGGTGAGTGCGGCGGCGGTGGTGCTTCCCGTGGCCTAGCGCTAACCCTAGATCGGATGGGCTTATCGGTGGGGTGCTGGGCAACGGTGAACCTCGTAACTCGTGCCCCCGACCCCACCCTATTAATATAGCGCTGCCACAGGGGCCCACCAACCAGAAGAGGGTTGGGCGCCCCCGATCAGGGCGCGTTTGACCTAGGGATCGTGTGACCGTTGGGTCACAACGTGGAGATCGACCTAACAGGAAGCTCTCGACAGTGTCGCTGGTCTCCACGCCGTGCAAGCCGATGGTGCGGCCCTTGCCGTCGTGCATACAACGCACGAACACTTCCATGTTAGTCTCCACGAGCTGGATCGTCGCCGAGTCGACGACGCCGTGGTCGCCAAGCGTCGTGTTGTCGTCGTCCGACAGGGCTGAGCGGGCGAACACGAGGCGCTGCCGGCTCGGAGGGATCCCCTCCGTCTGGTGGAGGGTTGCCTTGACGCTCGCCACCGTGTCCTCTCGAGAGACCTCTAGGGCGACGGGGCTATGGCGGGGGTAGCGTGGCTTAGGGATCGCGACGAATACAGTAATCTTCTTCTGCGTGTTCTCCTCTTCCTCGTTGACTTGGGCTGCCATGGATCGGAATCATCGGATGGTGCGGCAGCATGTGGCTCTTTTTTAGATCTATTAAGACGACGGCCGGGATACCGATCAAGGGTTTCGTGTTCTAGTTCGTGATTGACTCCGCAATTATTGTTGGTTATATATAGGAATACTTTGGTTAGATGGAAATAGATACCGTGGTCCACGAAGAATCACACATACGTATGCATGCAAGATAGTTTCCAGCTGGACTGCATGCAATGCAGCCAATCCATGTGCATCTGATTATTACGGGAATAGTTTTAACAGAAGTGTGCAAGATAAATTCCATAGTTTCCAGTAAAAGAGAGCGTATAAGATATGATACCAAGTTGATACAAACTATGATTTAACATGTTGACAGTTTTATCGAGCTAAACGAATCGAGTCGAGCAAAGTTTCATTTATGGACTTGATTGTTGAACGAATCGAGCCGAGCTAACTCATTAGTTGACCGAACCAACTCGGCTCGGCTCAAATTTTAGGCCTAGCGTCGGGGCTCAGGACAACTAACCTTTTTCCATTTCCGATGAGGGATTTGACCCGTTTCCATAATATCGTTCCGTACTAGTGTGCAACACCTTTTGTCTATGGTAAGTGTTGGGTGTAGGTTAGGGTTATCTAGGTCTAACCTTTTTAGTTAACAAAATATGTAAATTATGTTGGTTTCGGGTGCTCTGTAATGAACTGATCATGAACTAAAGATGACGAACTGAATGTTTGCTTTTCTGAATTTTCAAGCGGACATGTCTGTCCTAAATTTAAGGTTTTGCTTACGGGATCTATTCTGCCACTTGATTTTGAGGTACCTTATAATGGTTTTACGTTACCATATATAATGGATGTCTTAGAGATGCTCTAAATCTACATAGCAAATAATGCAAAATATAAACCGGAAAGCCCACACCACAATCAAAACATAAATGTTAACTTTAGTTCCGATCAAAAGGAGTGTAAGCCACGAACAAGGCCGCCAGATTTAAACTATAGTTAACTATGCTAGCAGCGGATTTGATATAGTTATATAGTTTCAGAGCAACTAGTTAAGGAGAATCTCACGTATGAAGCTTCCAATACCTAATAGGCGGGATCCATGTCACAAGACGAAGGGCAGATCGCCGCTAGCTCCGGGCCGATCAGATGAACGCGGAAGGGCTTCTCTGCATAGCCCGGGTCTCCGCCGCTTCCGCCGCCAGTGACTTTTTGCCGGGACTAGTGACCTCCACGTCGCCGTCTCCCTTATTCGTTGTTTCGGTGGCGTCGCCTTTCTCCTGTCGCCGGCACTCAATACGTACCCACAAGAGTGGGTAACCGTCCTCAACCAGCGTGTGACCGTCGTCGAGATCCTTGCCACGGTAGTCGGCGCTCTGGCAGGCCACTGGGATCCCCTCCGCCTCCTCCACCCGCTCCTTAATCCTGCCCACCGTATCGGTAACCTCGACGTCCAGCTCGAGCACCCTTATTCGCTTACTAGTAGGCCGAAAGACAAGCGTCAAGGTCGTGGAGCCGCCGACGTCGTAGTCGGCGAGCGTGTGGCCGTCCTCTAGCTGACCGCCTCCGCATATGAGCCGTTGCTGCGCCGGCCGGAGATCGATGTCCTTCCGCCCCTGCAACCTGATATGGAAGCTCTCGACGGTGTTGCTGCTCTCCACATCGTTTACGGCGATGGTGCGGTAGTTGCTGTCGTGCGTACAGCGCACGAACACTTGCATGTTCGTCTCCACGAGCTGGATCGTCGCCGAGTCGACGACGCCATGGTCGCCAAGCGTCGTGTCGTCTTTCACCGGCAGGGCCGAGCGGGCGAACACGAGGCGCTGCCGGATCGGAGGGATGCCCTCCATCTGGTGGAGAGTTGCCTTGACGCTCGCCACCGTGTCCTCCCGAGAGACCTCTAGGGCGACGATGCTACGGCGGGTACGGCGGGGCTTAGGGACGGCGACGAATACCGTCATCTTCTTCGTGTTCGCCTCTTCCTCCTTGCCTTGGGCTGCCATGGATCGGATGGGTGTGGCTTTTTTAGATCTTAGACGACGGCGGGGCTGGGATACCGATGGAGGGTTTCGTGTTCTAGTTCGTGATTCACAATTTGACTCCGTATTTTGTTGGGTTTTATATACGTATCTCTACTCTCTACTACCCAAAAAGAAATTTTGGTTCTGCCGTACATCGTTTCGCGTTTCGCTCCGTCCTTCGTCAACGTCCTGATCCCGTTTCGCCTCTACCTCGTCCCGTACGCCCTCGAGTCTCCTATGCAGTAGGGCCAGCCACTAGTGGAAACCAGGCCACTAGACCCGGGTGGTGAGGGCCTCTAGTCCTGGATAGTGACCCGGGACTGCGGAATCGGGACTAGAGGGCTCTCTCTCTAGTCTCGGGTCTGTTACGGCCCGGTTTAAAAGGGTCCCCCATGTGGCCGGTGGCTCGGCGCGTGGGCGAGGACCTCTAGTCCCGGTTCGTAATACGGCCCGGTATTAGAGAAATTTCAAAATTTTCCCGCCATATTGCATATTTTGATCAAAATTTTCAAAATATGTGGTTAATTAATTTCAATTCAGAAAAATACATATAGCATATCAAAATGTTCATAATCGGGACTTTATGAGAATTCAATTAATTACATGGAGAGGTTACAACCGGGACTAGAGCCCCGTCTATTCGATTACATATACCATAACCTAGACTAGAGCCCGTCTATTCGATCACATTAAGGTCACAACCGGGACTAGAGCTCCGTCTAATTGTTGAGATTGTATTTTCCCTGAGGGCTTAAGACATGGTCGTTGAAAAATCCCGCAATTTCCTCTTGAAGCACTAGAAAGCGCTCCTTTGGTTGAAGTTTCGACCGCATTTTATCCAACTATAAAAGAAGGAGATCAATATGAATATCAATCATCATAACAATATTTAAGAATGACACTCAACAATGGTAATAAAATAAAATTGTGAATATATTTATTCACGTACCTGTATAAATTTCGATAAGTTCCGCTCATTGACCTCCTCGCGAATCCACTCACAAACGAAGAATCCACACAAATTGGACCCCGAGGACTGCCTCTCGCTCTTTACGAGAATAGAATTCAATCAAATAATAATCAATGATGATATAATGGTATTGAAATTCGAATTAAAGAGATGCGCGGACCTAGCTCGTACTACTTAATTACCTTGAGATGAAGAAAACAAAGTGTCTCTTTAAAGTCACCTTGTGTACTCTTGGTGAATCTTTTCCAAACCCTGCCCGACAAATGAATAAATGAGTTATTAGTTACTTGATATCTCAGGAAATGAACAAAAGAGACCGATATAATGCGATAATGATTGAAATTACCTTTGGAGCACATCTTTAATGATTTGGTACGTCTTTTCGAACTTGTTTTTGGCTGGCTCCAATGAGTCGCGGACTACAACTCTTTCATCGTCAACTTCAATGATTAGCAGAATGTAATGGAAGCTGCGCACGTTTATATACGTCAGTAACTCATCAGTTACAATTAACATCGAGTAAGCAAAAAAATTATTGTGTACAAGTAAGTAACAATCTTACCCGTAGTTGTAAGGAAACAATATCTTTTTTTTGTAATGTTGCCTCTGTATGCACTTTAGCAAGTTGTCCTCCGTTTCCTCGGGGAACTCTTGTAGCAATTGTTGATTAATTCTTACTGGGTTAATGAATCCAATGTCAAAGATTGTTTTTTGGTCACATTCATGACTCTTCATTCTGCATAATCATTGAAGTTAGCATAATTATAGGCAATGAACGAGCTGCGCTACAGACTTTTATTATGGAAATAAATGAATTGAATCACTCACAGACAATAGGTACTGATGATACTCAAGTCGAGAGCGTCAAGCTTGTATAACATATAGAGTTCTTGAAGGTAAATGGGAAACTGGTCTTTACCAATGTAATGCTCGTCTGTAATTTTCACAACGATCATCTGTCGCTCTTCCTTTGTAACGTCCATGTACCAGTCATACAGTTTTCGCATTTGTGTTGGTAGAAGATTGATCTGATCAGGTGGCACCAGAGATTTCCCGTATTCCCATTTCCATACTTCTTCCAACATAGGCCCCATATCTCCGCCGAGTATTCCCGCTTCCAGTTGCGAAAGAGAAATACCAGCATCTGCAGCAAATTTCGCCCTCATACTGGGTGGTACAGCTACAATGTCCGCCGCTAAGCCCTGATTAGTGGGTAGCACCATAAACGGGGAGATCGACTATTTTTCCTGTTGTCCGAGCTGGGCAACATCTTTTTTCCCCCTGGCACTAGTACTTTGCATCTTGTGGTTGCTAACTTTCCTTATACATCGCTCATAGTCATCAGGCTTATTTATCTCATACTGCGATGGCTGCTCAAGAAAGCCCTTAGCCCACTTTAAGGCCTTCGGCGGAAATGTTTGCTTTGGCTCGGGCTTTTTCAGTGCAAGCTGTCTTCTCACCTCGGCGTCCACGATAGCGGCGTTTTCCTATACAGTCCGGTCGTAAGCTCGGACGGGAGGAGCCGGCGGTACTTTTGGGAGGGGCTCCTGTCGGGGTCCGTGTCGGTTCATCATCAAAAATGTACCACACCGATTCCTCTTTGCGGCCTTAGTGGGCGGAGGCGGCGAAGGAGGCGGAGTCGGCTGAGGAGTCGGGTGATGCGGTGGCGGAGATCGAGATGGACTCGTGTTGTGGTGGTCGTCCCTCTCATCATCATGTGGACTTGGAGGTGGTGATTCGCGACTCGGCCGAGGAGACGATGGTGCCCTTTGCGCCGAGTCTGGAAACACGATGTATTTCTTGCTCCACAGAATGATACCACCCCTGACGTCTGCCAGTGTCCTCTCATCATCACCTCCAGGGATGTCAAGACGGAGTGATTCATATCCCGGTACAACTTGATCCACGCCGACACGAGCATAGCCATCTGGAATCTCTTTGCAATGCCACCGTGCTATAGATTCACAAGTTAAAGCATAGCCGTCTGCCGCCTTCATGGATAAGTTAATCACTCCAACATGTAGCTCACAAGGTGTCTTCTCCCTGATATCATCCACGGGGTAGTGATCCATTGGTACATCATCAGCATGACCGAACCCCGTGGAAGCCACGCTACTTCTCCGCTGAGATGGGCCGCCTTGACTATCTTGCAGCTCACGAGTTGGCCCTTGCTCGCGCATTTCCTCTATTTGCTTTTGTTGGCTCATCACGATAGAAAGTATTTCCTCGTTCCATTTTTCCAACTTGCTCAACCTGTCTCCCTCCTCCTTCTCCCTCCTCTTCTTTGCTCTCGATCGGCTTCTATAAGATTGAATGTCCTCGGTGAAAGAACAAACGATGCCGAGATGTCGCCTAGAGGGGGGGGGGGTGAATACGTGATTAAAACTTTTCCGGTTTAAGGCTTGATAATTGCGGAATAAAATTAGGTGTTTAAATTAACAAGCCAACAACCTAATATGCTAGGTTCACCTATGTGCACCAACAACTTATACTAACCAATATAACAACAAGGTGATAGCAATATATATAACATCAAGCACAAAGGCTATCACAATGTAAAGTGCATAATTAAAAAGCTCGGGTATAGAAATAACCGAGGCACGCGGAGACGACGATGTATTCCCGAGTTCCTCCTTGTTAAGGGAGTATGTCTCGTTGGAGGGGTGTGAGCTCGCCACAAGAGGCCTACTCAAGATGCCACAAAGGCCTCACCCTATTCTCCGATGAACCGCACCCAAGGGTTTGGTTCACCTTCCACTATCGGAGTCCTTCTAGGCGGAATCCGGAGCCTTTACACCACTAAGCTTGGGGCACACATCCACAACCGAATTGGAGGCTCCCAAGAATCACCACAATACCGTCTAGGGTCCAATGACCCAAGAGTAACAAGTTCCCAACCTTCACTTCCACGAATCTTCGTGGAGAGAGCAAACCGATGCAACTAATGCAATGGCAAGAGCACAAGTGCTCAAATCCTTCACTCTCAAATTCCAACAAAGCAACAAATGCTTATGCAGGAATAAGAAAGGAAGAACAAGGAAGAACTCAACAAATGAATCACAAGATCTAGATCCAAAGGGTTCCCCTCACAAAGAGGAGAAAGTGATTGGTGGGGTTGTAGATCTAGATCTCCTCTCTCTTTTCCCTAAATTTGGGCAACAATCATTGGAGGGATTGAGAAGAATCAAATCTTTGGAGGTCAACAATGGAGGAGTGAGAGAAGCTCCAAAACTTGGAAACCAATGGGGAAGATGACCCCTTAAATAGGTCTCCAACTTTTCCAACCGTTGGGGGCAGTTTTTCCTGCGCGGGCCGGAAATTCCGGCACTTACCCCCGAATTTCCGGACCCCCCGGAGCGACCCGGACGCCTGGGAAGCTCTCTGGACATGACCCGGAACTTTGGGCCGGAAATTTGGCCGGATATATCCGGGGGTCCAGAAATTCTGGCCTAAGGACCGGAACTTCCGGCCCTGTGAAAACCGCAGAAAGTGCAAAACGAAAACGGACATATCTTTCGCATCCGGACTCCGTTTTCGATGATCTTGGACTCGTTGGAATCGTAACAACGTGCTCTATAAGAATATACAAAGAAACATCATAGTCCAAAAACGGAGGATAAAACCAAATAGGGAAAGGTAAAGCCATTCTATTAAAGAACAACCGGTAAATCCTCCAATATCAAGAACCCAACAAGTTTTTGATCTGGACTCCATTTTCTATGATCTTAGACTTGTTTCAAAGATAATCACAAGACCTACAATATCATGCATATACACATCATAATCCATCATGTGAGGAGGAAACCACAAGAAGAGAGTTTGACCTCTCTTAGAAAAGACAAACCGGTAAAACCTCCAACATAAAAAATGCAACAAGATATTCATGAAATCCGTTTTTGATGAACTAGAGCTTGGTATGGAGATGAACACAAGCTCTAAATTCTCACATGGATAAAAGCCAAATAACAACCAAGAAAGATGATATGCCAAGTATGCAAAGGTTTGAGCTCTCCACAAAGATGCGTTCGAGTTACTCACTTGAGAGCCCCTCTTGATAGCACGGTTATATATCCTATAACCCGGTCTCTCAACTAACATCATGAGACCGGTAAAATAGAAAACCTATCAAGATCATATCTTTGCCTTGCGCATAATCCACTTGAGCTAGATGATGACGATCTTTGTCTTCTCGAGTTGGACCACCTTTCTTGATTGCGCTCCGCTTAGTGAAGACTCGCTAATAGCTCCCCCATACACCAATATGGGAGAGGCACTCTTCGGCATATCTTCACTTGGACTTGAGTGTTGATCAACACGCACTTAGCCTTGATCAACAAATACTTTTCTTCCCTTAGCCTTGACTTCAACAAATGGAGATCAAGCAATGCAAATGGACATACCTACAAATATAGCTCAATACAAACATTAGTCCATAGAGATTGTCATTAATTACCAAAACCATGCATGGGGGCAACCATGCACTTTAAATCTCCCCCATTTTGGTAATTGATGACAATCCCTTATTAAGAGGGTTTATATAATGAATAAAGCATCCTTGCAAGACAAACGAGCAAGGATGCAAGCGCATGTGTGGCAAATGCAACAAACGCATAAAACCCAAATTCCCTTAAACCCTCTAAACTTCTCCCCCATTGGCATCGATTGCCGAAATGGGAAGAAAAATTTAGAGAGCCAATATAGTATGAGTTCCTAAAAATGTGTGCATTTCTCAAGATATGAGTGAAATCAAATGCACCTATCCAATGATGAATAGTTAAAGGAAATCAAACTATATTGAGGATTCAAAGATTGCAAAAGATGAAATCATTCTCAACATCTCCACAAAGGAGATAAGCAATCAAAAAGATCCAAAGCGAGAGTTCTAAATAAAAATGGAGAAGCTCCCCAATGTTCATGCACTATTGAGTAGTGCACAAATATGGCATCCTCGCTCCCCCAAAATCATCTAGAACACTCAACAAGTGCAAGAGTGCATAAAGCAAAAGCAAATCATAGCACTTGCACTAAAGATATGGTTGAGCCATAAGGAGATACCAATTTTCAAATATTCAACATAAGATAGGCCCAACCGAGATAGAGGAAGATCTTTAAAAGAAATATGTTCACACGCTTAGGGATACCAATTGGAAACTAAAACCAATTAAAAATGCCAAAAGCTAGTGAGATCATTTAGCCAATAAATTTTAACATGCTCACCATGGTAAGCATGAGGTAAAAGATCCTCAACAAAAACATGAGTGTGCAAAGATACCAATAAAAGTAAGACAAGCACTCATGAGACAAATTTGGAGCCACCAAAGAATTATAGATGAAAACAAGGTAACTCAAAAGAATTAGGATACCAACTAAGAGGTGACCTCTCTCATATGTATAGGTTTCTAATTAGACAAACCATTGAAGATATACATCTGCAAAGAAACATATACATACGAAATGGTTCAAGAAAAAAGAGAACAAGGTATCCAAAAGGAAGTTATAAATATACAAACGAGATTGTTGCTTAAAAGCATAGCACATAGCTCAAATTTATCTCATTGTATATAAATGAACTTCAAATATATCAAATGCATCACACATATCACTAAGGGAACAAGAGATAGTGGAGATGCTTTGAGATAGGCAACAAGTATCACAAACAAATAAAATCAATTGAAGAAAAGGTTTTTGCAAATTCATCACACATACCACAAAGATATATTAAGTGAAGGAAAAAGCCAAAACCACAACAATTGCACATAAAGGATTTCATGCCAAGAGGCAACCTACACAAGGTTGAGACAAGAAAAGCATGCATGAGATAGATACTTGTTACCGAGATGCATTGACGATGAAGATAATGAGAGTTGGTTTGACATCAAAGCTTGACTCCGACAATCACACGGTGAGAACACCTTTCTTATGAATGAGGCAAGCATCCAATGCATCTCCATTGTACCTAAAACAAAATTAGAGTACAAAATGGTTCCCAAACTCACTGGGTCCCATAGTAGTTAGATAAACTATAATATGTAGGAAACACTCCACTTAAATATGTGCATATAGATATGAAATTGAATTTCATGCACATCTTAGCTGATTTAGGATTCGGTGGAGTATCCCCTATATATTGGATCAAGAAAGACTAGCATGCCATATAAAATATATATTAGTAAATATGCATGCATAGACTTACAAGAACCAAACGTGATACAATTTGGACAAAACACCAAGTAAACCAAGAAGAGAGCACACCAAAGTGTGACACAAAAGGTTGTCCAAATTATATCAAAATCCAAACCAACACATGGTTGAGGAAAAATCAAACCAACATATGATTGATTCCAAAACACATCAACACATGAAGTGTGATATCGAAAGGAATCAAATCAGCACAACAAATGATTGATAAGACACCAATTGAAAATAAGATACCAATTAAAACAAAAAGTATCAACTAGGAGAAAAAATAACAAGAAGAGGGTGATACTTGACCGAAATCAAGTAAAGTAAAATAAGGCAAAAAGGTATCAAGACTCCCACAATAAATATCAATTGGAACAAATATCTATGGAGGAGATATTAAATTCCAATTAATACCAATTGAAGGTACCAAAACATAAGATAAAGAGTCAAATGCCAATCGAAATGATCAAATATTGATAGATAGAATAGTGTTCTAAATAAAAGGAATGCTCCCCCAAGATAAATGCATTATCTTAGATATTTGCATTTGAATACAAAATGCACACATAAGGGATCATTACTCTCCATATTTTATCTATAACACTAAACACTACCGAAAGAAGAAAAAGGATCCTTGCAAGAGGCAAAGACGGCAATAAATAGGGCAAATTAAAGCAAGAGCCAATGTGAAGATGATCTATAAAATCCACCACAATTACAAGAATCACTTGTCATGGACAAGGGGTATCTAGAGAAATTTCTCGGTGGTATATAGGAATGATGATCAAGACCAACTTCACAACAAAAAAGCATATGGCAAGAGATAAGAAATAAAACGCCATATTTTCAAAAAGGTTTGTTGGTAGTTTCAATTATTCGAACCAACCGGCAAAGCCATGGTTAAAATAAGAAGAAACAAATGGTTTCTCACATAATATATGGAAATGCATATTAGATAAAAACCACACCAAGCAAACTCACACAAACAAGAACCAACGGGTAATCACAAAGGAAAATTGGAACTTGTTTGAGCACACATGCCACATAGGAAAGAGATAATTTACAATATCAAATCTAAGTGGCAAACCTCAAATGTTCACATTTTGTGGGATTGTAATATGCACATAGCTTATTACTCCCCCATAATGTGATAATTCATTTTATTTAAACAAGAGGCAAATAAAACCAACTAGAGAAATTAATGGACATTGTAGAATTTGAATTTCTCATGAATATGACATACCACATAGTAGCTAGATAATATTGAAATATCAATACTAGGTGGTGTGCCTCATGTACACACATTTTTAGGTTTGTGAGGTGCACAAAGCACATCACTCCCCCAAAATAGGATAGTCCAATAATATCTCAAAGAGCCAAATGAAATCCACACGCGATTCAATAAAGCTCAACACACAAATTACACATACATGATACACAACTAACATACACAACCTTGAATAACAAGATAAGTAAGAAAGGAGCATATCACATACAAACACATGCTAGGAACAAAACTAACACATGCTAGGGAGCAAGCAACTTTCAATGAATATGTGAATTAAATACAAGTTACCGCAAGGAGGAGCATTGGGTATGAGATAGATATGTGAATAATCCAATTTACTTGGCTTGATGAAATATAACCATGAAGATCCCTTAATTCTTCAAATGATAACCAAGTCACCAATGTCCTCCATTATCACCTATTGATCAAGTTGAAGCTTATTGGTCCCCAACCAAGTTGGGTCCTAAGAGGTTAGTCACAATAGGTTTGGGAACCCAAATGGTGCTTTTCTTGACACCACTTTGAGCTCCCACATACTTGGCAACCACATTGCCAACTCCTTCCTTTCTAAGAGAATATACATCATTAATTATGATAGGAGAAGAAGAGGTACCGTTAGTGCATGAAGAAGCAAGATGACCTTTGCCACGGCAAAGGTAGCAACACCGACTCTTCTTCTTCTTAATAGGCTCCTCAACTTGAGGAGCAATAACTTGAGTCTTCTTAGGAGGTGGCCTTTGTTCAACTCGTGGTTGAGCATGAGATTGAACAAGAGGTCGCTTCCCTAGTTGCTTCTCGCTAAGAGGCTTCTTCTTCATTGGGCAATCCCGAACGTGGTGCCCTTCAACCTTGCACTTGAAGCAAATGATCTTGGCAGGATTCTTCACTTGAACTTGGCCCTTCTTCTTATCAATCTTGGACTTGTTCTTGTTGTTGGAGTTGAATCCAAGTCCACTCTTGTCATTGGGGGATTGTTGCACACTCAACATGTTGTCAAGTGCACGCTTCCCTTCATGACGCTTTTCCAAGCCTTTCTTCATAGAAGTGGCTTGGGCCTTGAGCTCTCCTCTTTTCTCTACATGGTTAGTGATAACACAAGAACTAGAGGAGGTAGATGCATCATTGTTAGAGCAACAAGGCAAAGAAAGTAATTCATCACATGATGTGCCAACATTACGAGTGGATGAACTACTAGGACTAGCACATGGCAATATAGCATTTTTAGGTAAAGTTGTGCCATTGTCCACATGAGTCTCACACGATGTTACCTTTGTAGTGATGGCCTCATGAGCTAATTTTAGACTAGCATAGGACGCTAGAAGATCGTCATTAGAGCTAGATAGCTTTTTATGACTTTCTTCCAACTTCCTATACTTGCTAGTTAGCGACTCAAGTTGAGCCCTTAGCTCAACATTCTCCTTTGACATAGATGCTTCACAAGAAATAGAGTTTGTAGCACAAGCATCATTGACACTAGGAATAGAGGAAGACAACTTGGCAAGCTCATCATTTAATATAGCATTTTCATTTTTCGTGACTTTATATTTAGCATGAGCATGGTCACGTTCTTTAATGATTTTAGCAATTATTTCATTGTGAGACTCCTCAATATTTTCTAGTTTCTCCTCAAGAGAAACACGAGTCTCTTGCTCTTCCTCAAGAGCATCTTCTAACGATGCTTTTTCCATAGCATCATCTCTCTCGATCTTACCCTTTTCTTCAAGGCTTGCTTCCAAAGCCTCAATAGTTTCCCCGCGCTCAATTAGCGTTTCCATAATTTCAAAGAGGATAGCTTGAGCATTTTTATTTTTAGGAAGGACTTTAAGAATCATTAGACCTTTATTTTGAAGGAGAGCATTAACTTTTTCCACATCATCTTCTTCATCATTATTATCATCATTATTATTATCATTATCATCACTAGAAGAAGATTTAGCCATAAGGCAATGAGTGATGGATGAAAAAGAATAATTAATTTTTGAACTACTCAAGTTCACATCTTGTTGCATAGCAAATTGGGTTTCCTCTACATTATTATTCATACAAGAGTTAGAGCGAACACAAGCATTTTTATCATGGCAACAAGATAAAGCAAGCATATCATCATTAGATTTATCTAAGCAATTTCTGGATGATATGCAAGGACTATCAACACTAGCATGTATGACATTTATAGTGCTATGTGTGTTTTGGTCCAAAGATGAAGCATTGCAATAAGATAGAGATAAAAGATCATCAAAAATGAGATCACTATCAATATTTCAAAACCTATCACTACTCACCATTACATTAGTTTGTGGCTTACCACATTTTGGTGAAGTAGACGAAGACGAGAGCTCATCACGGCCGGAGGTGGAGGGAGAGCAATCATCCTCAATAGAGTTGGACACTCCATATTTATCTTGAAGCTTCGTCCAAAGCTCATGAGCATTCCGTAGAGGCAAGATTGACTCAAAAACTACAACACTCACAAATTTGAAAACTCATTAGAAGCTAGAGCATCTAGATATAAGTTTTTCTCATCCTCTAAAGTCGTACTTTCGTAATCCTTTGGAGGAGAAAAACCTATATCTAAGATACGCTCAATATTGGGGTCCAAGACCCGTAAGTGACTAAGCATATGAGTTTTCCAAACATTAAAATTTGTGCCATTGAATATAAACATGGAATTGTGCACTAATCCTCTAAACGACATCTTTACTCTCTAGGCAGTAAAAGCAAACAAGAGAGACGAGGGTCTGATACCAATTGAAAGAACAAACGATGCCGAGATGTCGCCTAGAGGGGGGGGGAGTGAATAGGCGATTAAAATTTTTCCGGTTTAAGGCTTGATAATTGCGGAATAAAATTAGGTGTTTAAATTAACAAGCCAACAACCTGATATGCTAGGTTCACCTATGTGCACCAACAACTTATTCTAAGCAATATAGCAACAAGGTGATAGCAGTATATATAACATCAAGCACAAAGGCTATCACAATGTAAAGTGCATAAGTAAAAAGCTCGGGTATAGAAATAACCGAGGCACGCGGAGATAAGGATGTATTCCCGAGTTCCTCCTTGTTAAGGGAGTACGTCTCGTTGGAGGGGTGTGAGCTCGCCACAAGAGGCCTACTCAAGATGCCACAAAGGACTCACCCTATTCTCCGATGAACCGCACCCAAGGGTTTGGTTCACCTTCCACTATCGGAGTCCTTCTAGGCAGAATCCGGAGCCTTTACACCACTAAGCTTGGGGCACACATCCACAACCGAATTGGAGGCTCCCAAGAATCACCACAACACCGTCTAGGATCCAATGACCCAAGAGTAACAAGTTCCCACCTTCACTTCCACGAATCTTCGTGGAGAGAGCAAACCGATGCAACTAATGCAATGGCAAGAGCACAAGTGCTCAAATCCTTCACTCTCAAATTCCAACAAAGCAACAAATGCTTATGCGGGAATAAGAAAGGAAGAACAAGGAAGAACTCAACAAATGAATTCCAAGATCTAGATCCAAAGGGTTCCCCTCACAAAGAGGAGAAAGTGATTGGTAGGGTTGTAGATCTAGATCTCCTCTCTCTTTTCCCTAAATTTGCGCAAGAATCATTGGAGGTATTGAGAAGAATCAAATCTTTGGAGGTCAACAATGGAGGAGTGAGAGAAGCTCCAAAACTTGGAAACCATTGGGAAAGATGACCCCTTAAATAGGTCTCCAACTTGTCCAACCGTTGGGGGCAGTTTTTCCTGTGCGGGCCGGAAATTCCGGCACTTACCTCGGAATTTCCGGACCCCCCCCCGGAGCGATCCGGACGCCCTGGGAAGCTCTCTGAACATGGTCCGGAACTTTGGGCCGGAAATTTGGCAGGATATATCCGGGGTCCGGAAATTCCGGCCTAAGGACCGGAACTTCCGGCCCTGTGAAAACCGCAGAAAACGAAAACGGACATATCTTTCGCATCCAGACTCCGTTTTCGATGATCTTGGACTCGTTGGAATCGTAACAACGTGCTCTACAAGAATATACAAAGAAATATCATAGTACAAAAAGGGAGGATAAAACCAAATGGGGAAAGGTAAAGCCATTCTATTAAAGAACAACCCGTAAATCCTCCAATATCAAGAACCGAACAAGTTTTTCATCCGGACTCCGTTTTCTATGATCTTAGACTTGTTTCAAAGATAATAAAAAGCCCTACAATATCATGCATATAAACATCATAATCCATCATGTGAGGAGGAAACCACAAGAAGAGAGTTTGTCCTCTGTTAGAAAAGACAAACCGGTAAAACCTCCAACATAAAAAATGCAACAAGATATTCATGAAATCCGTTTTTGATGAACTAGAGCTTGGTATGGAGATGAACACAAGCTCTAAATTCTCACATGGATAAAAGCCAAATAACAACCAAGAAAGATGATATGCCAAGTATGCAAAGGTTTGAGCTCTCCACAAAAGATGCGATCAAGTTACTCACTTGAGAGCCCCTCTTGATAGCACGGTTATCTATCCTATAACCCGGTCTCTCAACTAACATCATTAGACCGGTAAAATAGAAAACCTATCAAGATCATATCTTTACCTTGCGCATAATCTACTTGAGCTAGATGATGACGATCTTTGTCTTCTCGAGTTGGACCACCTTTCTTGATTGCGCTCTGCTTGGTGAAGACTCGCTAATAGCTCCCCCATATACCAATATGGGAGAGGCACTCTTCGGCATATCTTCACTTGGACTTGAGTGTTGATCAACACGCACTTAGCCTTGATCAACAAACACTTTTCTTCCCTTAGCCTTGACTTCAACAAATGGAGATCAAGCAATGCAAATGGACATACCTACAAATATAGCTCAATACAAACATTAGTCCATAGAGATTGTCATTAATTACCAAAACCATGCATGGGGGCAACCATGCACTTTCACTCGACAAACCGAATCTTCCACGGCACATCTGGTCCGAAGCCTCGTGTTCGTCCTGATTTTTCAGGATTCTCGAGGGCCTTTCTGAGCACGTCCATCTCTCTGTCGGGAATAAACTCTCCCGATAGAACCTGCTCGATGGCTTCAAAAACTGCTTTCTGGGGTTTAGAAATTGCTTTCTTTTCATCATATTTCAACTTCCCTGTTTCCGTGTCATACTCCACCCCATGCGCAAGTAAGAAATTTCTTGCCCTCTGGGGCAGGGAATCTCCCGAATGATCCCTTTTTCGCGTATGGCGTTCTCAGTTTTATCACAGTTAGGCTCGGCAGTTCTATAGCCACCACTCCCCAACTTATGATGATATTTCTTTTTATTTGCAATTTTCTTATTCATTGCCGACATTTGCTTAGCTAGTTCCGAGTTCTTGTACTCCAGAAATGAGTCCCAGTGAGCCCGCTGCCTCTCTAGTGTGCCAGTGAAATCCGGAGCTTTTTTATCTTTGACATACGCACGGTATAATCTGTTCTTGTACTTATTGAATTGTTCAGCCATCTTCTTAACAGCGAAATGCTTGACTGCGACCCTCATGGATTTTGTTGCATCATCATCTTCGTAGACCGGTAGGGTGAAATGTGCAATTAGCTTGTTCCAAAGATCATCTTTCGCGATGTTGTCGACATAAGTAACTCCCTCTGGGTTTTTTGGCTTATGCCATTCCTGAATGTTGATCGCGACGTTGTCCCTAACAAAAACTCCGCATTGATGCACAAACTTATTTGCATTCATCAAAGGAAGCAACAGTTTTCCTTGTGAATTGACGGACATGATTGTGAGATGCTCATCTTTGCCCATCCCTTTCGCATGGCCTCGTTTACTTTTAATAGATTGGGTCGATGCGGAGGTCTAAAATAAGAAACATTCGTTAATACATATATATACAAATCTATTATTGCATCTGATCAAGAGAGGCTTAATATACCTCGCCAAACTGTGGATGTCCACCAGTTTGCGAGTCGTCATCGATGCTCGTTTGCGCATCATGCTCTTCGTTATCATGCTCTTCCAGCTCCATTCCGTCACCGTACTCGTTCAAAAATTGCGAGCCGTCTTCTACTGCAGTATCATTTGCTCCACCCTCGGGTTGCCGTATAAGGTCGAACATGTCCTCTTCATGGTGTCTGCTATTGAAGTCATCCATTTCTTAACTATTACGAAAGTAAGAGAAAGCAATGTTAGCATTAGCCGAATAATTAGTGTTAGCAGTAAATTGGGTTAGAAAAATTGGGAAAGATTGCACGAACTATAAAATTAGAAACCACTAATGGAATTACACATGATGTCGGAGCTAGTTATGGAGAAGATGAACAGAACAATCCTCAAGTCTGGATGGGCGGCATTTGTTGATGCCAATCAAATAGAAGAAAATTATTCCCCGATGTTTCGATACCTTGGAAATGCCCACTTTAAGGTTACAATATTTGATTCCAACGGAAGTTAGCAAATATTGTTACCTTAGAACGGACATTTTAAAGATATCGAAACATTAGGGAATAATTTTTTTCTATTTGATTGACATCAAGAATTGCCGGCCATCCACACTTGAGTATTGTTCTGTTCATCTTCTCCATAACTCCGACATCATATAATTCCATTAGAAATTTCTAATTTCATCGTTTCTGGAATCTTTCCCAATTTTTCTAACCCAATTTTCTGTTAACACTAATTTTCTAACACAATGTTTTGCTAACTTCAAAGATAATTTTTGCTAACACTATTTTTTGCAACCCTAATTAATAACCTAATTACCAAAAATCCAAATAATGCAAATAACGAAGTAATCTAACTAATAGATAGCATTTTTCATTTTTCCTAACCTCTAACTCTAAAATCCATTTTTCTATTTCATTTTTTCTAAACCTAAATCACTAACTCTAACACTAAAATCCATTTTTCTATTTCCTTTTTTTAAACCTAAACCTAAATCACTAACTCCATTTCATTTTTTCTAAACCTAAACTCTAACTCTAACTCTAACATTTTTCTATTTCATTTCTAACTCTAAACCTAAATCCATTTTAAAATTAATTCTAATAACAAATTAAAAAGAGAGGAGGAGGGGCGGCCGGCTGATACCTTGAGCGCGGCGGCGCGGCAGGCTCGGGCGAGGAGATCGAGCGGCGGCGGGGCTCGGGCGGGGGAGAGCGGCGGCGTCGGCATGGGCGCAGAGGAGAGAGCGACGGTGGCGGGCGCGGCGTGTGGAGGCGGCGGCGGGCTCGGGCGGCGCGGCGCGTGGAGGCGGCGGGCGCAGAGGAGAGACCGACTGCGACGACGGCAGCCTGACTGCATCGTTCGTCGCGGCGGCGGCTCCGATTCTTAACTCTCTTCTCCCGGTTCGTGGCTCGACCCGGGAGGAGGACGGTTGGTATTTATACCCTCGGACCTCTAGTCCCGGGTGAAGCCACGAACCGGGACTAGAGGGTACCCTCTAGTCCCGGGTGGAGCCACGACCCGGTACTGAAGGGTATTTTTGCTAGGACCGAAAGGGCGCGCCAAAAAAACCTCTAGAACCGGTTCGTTCCACGAACCGGGACTAGAGATGCACGCAAATGACCAAATTTTTTGAATTTGACGATAGTGTTTTGAATACTTTTGAATTCGAATAACTTCTGCATAATTTTGAATCTGACAAAAAATTTAAAATGAAAAGTGTTTAGATTTGAATAAGTAATCCAAATCCATTTTCTGTTTTCCAAAATAATTATTCTAACTATTCAAACTATTAACCATTTTACCATTTTGAATTACAAACCATTACACATATCAACGCTCCTTTAGTCCCAGTTCGAGCTACCAACCGACAGTTGCCCTGATCTTTTATGCTCCGTTTGGATGTTTGCATTGGGAGACTTGATATTATATTGGGTTCAATATCAATATCACATGATATTGATATTGTGACTGAATGCCAAAATTTCTGTTTGGATGTTTAGATATTCGTAGCCTAGACTTGATATCGAGATTGAATGTCAAATATTGTTTGGATGGTCAAAAGTGATGGATTGCACTTTCATGAGAGTAAAATCATTATACTGTTTTTCCACATGTTTTAAAATAAAATATGTGTAATGTTTGTACAATTGTAATAATTGCATATCATAGATTAATAAAAAGGAAAAAAAAAAGGTGAGATCGCTAGAGAAAAGCAAAGAGGAAAACTAGCAGCTTCGGGTATAGTGCGCAAAGAAACAGAAAGCAAATTATTACATCTAGTCCATCAGCACGCACGGCAATTTAGATACCAAACCATGATGAGAGCTTGCTATTACATGAGGGAAAACGCTGAACGAAACGAACAGATCGGGAGGCAATAGATCGGGCATGCATTTGTGCCGGCCGTCGGGATTCGTCCAATCTTCCCCCAACCTGCAGTGCAAATAGAGAGAGAGAGAGATGAGAGGGGAGGTACAGAGCAGGTGCAGCGAGGAGGGAGACTGCTTGGGCGGCGGGGAGGGAGAGTCGCGGGACGAGGCCGCTCGCTGTCGGCCGTCGGCCGTTCGACAGAGAGTGGAGGGATTTGGAGGGTGAGGCTCTCTGTCTGCGGGAGCGAAGAGGTACGCATCAAGGGAGTCGCGCGAGCGAATATCTAGCGATGTCGAGGGGTCGAGGTAGAGATTGAGTCAGCACGGGTTTGGCGTTCGCGCGACCTCGCTCGATATCGAGCCCGAAAGCCCAGCTTGATTGCCAAGCACATCCAAACGCTGACATTCGCGTTATTCGGGCCTGAATACTCCGAATATCCAATGTCAAGGCTGAAAGCAAACATCCAAACGAGGCCTTAGCTATAAATACCCACCATATGAGGAGGAAGAGGAAGAACAATAGCACGACAACAGCAGAAAGCAAAGACAGAGGACTCCTCTATGCACGAGCTTCTCGAAGATGTCGTAGGGCAGTGACCTATGACATCTTCGAGGAGCTCGGCATAGAAGCGTTCTCTCAGTGCTAAGATGGTGCAGTTACATAAAAGGTGCAGTTACATAAAAGGTTTAATACATTATTACACATCACCAACTTCTCTATGCCCACTTTGGGTTTATTCTGCGCCGTAACCATGGAGCATCTTCATTAATTAACAGGAGACTTGGGTCATCCTTCACTGCAAAGGGCGGAATTTCATGAAACTTATCATAATCTTCTGACATGTCTGTCTTGTCCTCCACTCCCACGATGTTTCTTTTCCCTAAAAGAACTATGTGACGCTTTGGCTCGTTGGATGATGTATTCGTTTGCTTATTTTTTCTTGTTCTCGGTTTGGTAGACATGTCCTTCACATAAAAAACCTGAGCCACATCATTGGCTTAGACGAATGGTTCGTCTAAGTACGCAAGATTATAGAGGTCCACTGTTATCATTCCGTACTGCTCATCTACCTTTACCTTGCCTGCTGTCATCTTGACCCATTTGCACCGAAACACGGGGACCTTAAAAGTAGGTCCATAGTCAAGTTCCCATATCTCCTCTATGTAACCGTAGTATGTGTCCTTTGACCCATTGTTGTTTATTGCATCAAAGTGGATACCACTGTTTTGGTTGGTGCTCTTTTTATCTTGGGCGAACGTGTAAAATGTATTCCCATTAATCTCATATCCTTGGAAACTCCATATAGTCGAAGATGGTGACCTGGACAACAAGTACAGCTGATAATCAACAGTGTTGTTATTGTTGAGATGTGTTTTCAACCAACCGCCGAAAGTCTGCATGTGTTCATGTCTAATTCAGGAGTTGGGCTTCCCCGGGTTGTTGAAGCATACAATATTCTTATGTTACTCGATATACGGAGCCGCCAAGGTGGAATTCTGTAGAACTGTGTAGTGTGCTTGAGTGAAAGAATGCCCGTCCCTACATATTATTGATTTCCTTCCTAGAGTGCCTTTTACACTCAGTCTCCCCTCATGCCGCGATTCAGGAAGACCAATCGACTTAATGTCGGGAATAAAGTCAACACAAAACTCAATGACCTCCTCTGTTCCATAGCCTTTGGAGATACTTCCTTCTGGCCTAGCACGGTTATGAACATATTTCTTCAAGACTCCCATGAACCTCTCAAAGGGGAACATATTGTGTAAAAATATAGGACCCAGAATGGTAATCTCTTCGACTAAGTGTACTAGGAGATGCGTCATAATATTGAAGAAGGATGGTGGGAACACCAACTCAAAACTAACGAGACATTGAACCACATCCCTCTGTAACCTTGGTAGAATTTCTGGATGAATTATCTTCTGAGAAATTGCATTCAGAAATGCACATAGCTTCACAATGGGTAGTCGAACATTTTTCGGTAGAATCCCCCGCAATGCAACCGGAAGCAATTGAGTCATAAGCACGTGGCAGTCATGAGACTTTAGGTTCTGGAATTTTTCTCGGCCATATTTATTATTCCCCTTTGTATTAGACGAGAAGCCAGATGGGACCTTCATACTGCTCAGGACTTCAAAAAATATTTCTATCTCTTCTTTGGTAAGAGCGTAACTGGCAGGACTTAGACGTCCTTTTTCCGTCCTCATTGGATGCAGGTCGTCTGGGTCTTTCATACATTGCTGGTTCCGCCATGCTTTCGGCGTATCTTTTGTCTTCCCATACACGCCCAAATGGCCTAACAGGTTCACGCAAAGATTCTTCGTCACGTGCATCACGTCGATTGCAGAGTGGACCTCTAGGACTTTCCCATAGGGTATCTCTCAAAATATTGATTTCTTCTTCCACATGGCCGCGTGTCCGGTGGTGTTATTCGGAACAGATTGACCACTAGGAGCCTTTCCAAATATCACTTCTAGATCCTTGATCATACCAAATATATCATCACTAGTACGATGGACAAGCTTCCTCCGTTGCTCTGCCATACCTTTGAAATGCTTGCATTTCTTTCTTACGGGATGCTTGGGCGGAAGAAATCGACGATGGCCTAGGTACACAACCTTCTTACATTTCTCCAAATATGTACTATCCGTCTCATCTAAACAGTGTGTGCATGCATTGTATCCCTTGTTTATCTGTCCTGAAAGGTTACTAAGAGCAGGCCAATCATTAATTGTTACGAAGAGCAATGCTCGTAGGTCAAATGTCTCCCGTTTGTGCTCATCCCACGCACGTACACCTTTTTCGTGCCATAACTGTAAAATTTCTTCAACTAGTGGCTTTAGGTACACATCAATGTCATTGCCGAGTTGTTTCGGGACTTGGATCAGCACTGGCATCATAATGAACTTCCGCTTCATGCACAACCAAGGAGGAAGGTTATAGATACATAGAGTTACATGCCAGGTGCTATGACTGCAGCTCTGCTCCCCAAATGGATTCATGCCATCTGTACTTAGATCAAACCTTAAGTTTCTTGCGTCATCGGCAAAGTCCTTGTACTCTCTATCGATATTTCTCCACTGCGACCCATCAGCGGGGTGTCTCAACATCTCGTCTTTCTTACGGTCTTCTTTGTGCCATCGCAACAACTTGGCATGCTCTTTGTTTCTGAACAAACGTTTCAACCGTGGTATTATAGGAGGATACCACATCACCTTGGCAGGAACCCTCTTCCTAGGGGCTGACCCTCAACATCACCAGGGTCATCTCGTCTGATTTTATACCGCGATGCACCGCATACCGGGTATTCATTCTTATTATCGTACTCCTCACCGTGGTAGAGGATGCAGTCATTAATACATGCATGTATCTTATGCACATCTAATCCTAGAGGGCAGAGAACCTTCTTTGCTTCATACGTACTGTCAGGTAATTTGTTATCCTTTGGAAGCTTCTTCTTCATTATTTTCAGTAACTTCTCAAATCTCTTGTCAGATAAACCTGTCTCTGCCTTCCATTGCAGCAATTCCAGTGTGGTACCGAGCTTTGTGTTGCCATCTTCGCAAGTTGGGTACAACTTTTTTTTGTGATCCTCTAACATGCGCTCTAACTTCGACTTCTCATTTGCAGTTTCTGCTTCTCTCTATGCATCAACGATGGCCTGACGAAGATCATCATCTAACATGGGCTCATTTGGTGCCTCTTGATCTTCAGCTTCAGCTTCCCCCTTGCATTACCACCGTATTCAGGGAGCATAGAATAGTTGTCATCGTTCTCTTCTTCTTCGTTGTCTTCCATCATTACTCCTCTTTCTCCGTGCTTGGTCCAACAATTATAGCCGGACATGAAACCATACTGAATCAGGTGGGTGTGAAGGGTTTTTTGAGGAAGAATAATCCTTCTCATTCCGACAGACACGGCATGAACAACACATAAAACCATTCTGCTTGTTTTCCTCAGCCAGATTGATAAAAGAATCGTTAGAGAGTCGGTCAGCGTATATCCATTGCCGGTCCATCGAGCACCTTTTGTGCATAAGAAGGGAAACCATCATTACACACAACATCATGAATAGAGAAGTGACCAAATCAATTAATACAAGTTCATCACATTAAAACCAAAGTAGAGTACTGACCAAATGTAATACATAGTTCTTACAATTAATTAAAACATATATTGAAACTAACATACAATTAAACTATCTAATGCATTTAAATGCAACAACAAATGCGATCAAAATCGCAACTAAGGTAACCATTGATCCAACAACATAATGATACCAAGCCTCATTATTAATGGCATATTTTCTAATGTTTCTAATCTTCAAGCGCATTGCATCCATCTTGATCTTGTGATCATCGACGACATCGGCAAGATACAACTCCAATTTCATATTCTCTTCTTCACTTCTTTTCAATTTTGCTTTCAAATTATTGTTTTCTTTTTCCAAAAAATTTAGCCTCTCGACAAGAGGGTCGGGTATTATTTCCGGTTCAACTACCTCCTAGATAAGAATATATATGTCAAGTGTTGGTTGGCATAATTGTTATAAACACGAAATTAAACAAATAGTTATAAAAAAGAATATACCACATCCGAATCATAGCCCGGACGAGGGCCGACAGGGACGGATATCAAAGTCATGGCACTATACATATAACAAACAATCATACAAGTAATTATGTAAATCATACAAATAAGAATTTGTTTTTTAATAAAAATAAGAGGCTCACCAAGGTGATGCCGGCGACGAGGTGGTGCGGGCGATATACAGCGGTGAGGACATCGACAGGGATGGGATGGCACTAAAACCTACAAATCATACTTTAATTTTAGCTCAAATTACATATAAAATAAATAAACTAGCAGTGGACATTACACAAATTAACTATAATTTGAGCTAAACTAATTTAGGCATTTCATCAAACACCTAGCTAGCAATAGCAATGAAATGAGGAGCAAAACTAGGATTGGGGATGAACTCGAGCTCCGGGAGGATGAAGTTTCTAATCTATTAGAACCCTTGGATATATGGGGCGCCCTTGACCTTGACAAATCGTGGCAAAAAATGTGGATTAATTTGAGCTAGAGAGGAGATAGAGAGGAGAAAAATGGTGATATGAGCTTTGAGCTCGAGCTGGAAGAAGCTGATATAGTGAGTGCTCTACGGCAGCTGCGGCCTGCCTAAACCCTTTAGAACCGGTTCGTATCACGAACCGGGACTAGAGGTGTGCCACGACCTGGGTCTAGAGGCTACCGGCCTCGTAGCCGATGACCCGGGACTAGAGCACCCCTCTGGTCCGGGTCCAAAGTGCATTCGGGACTAGAGCAAAATTTTGACCTGGACGAAAGGTCCGTTTTCTACTAGTGAGTGCCTCACCCTAGGGTACGCACGCGCGGCGTATCGCCGCCGCCGCCGCACCCTGCTCCCAAGCTCCACCCTCCCTCCTATCGTCTCCGCCGCCGCCTCGAGTAGCTGACGCGGTCGGAGATCCCCACCTGGGGGCGGCACCGAGCATAAAAAAGACTCTTGCGCTACCGGCGCCAACCGTAGGAGGGACGGTGTCGCCAGACAGTACAACCCGCTCGCCTTCCCCGTGAACGACCACCACGAGGAGGTGAGATCTGCGCTCCCTCTGTCAATTCGGGCAACTTTCGTATTCTAGAAAAAATTCGGCAGCTTCGATTTCTGCTTAACCCTACTCTGGGCTACTCTCAGTGGCACTCGATGGTCAAGCAACTCCTACTAATTCTAACTTGAGAACAATTCGAGGTTATAATGTATTAATCTTTTCTCGGTTTATTATCCTTGATGATCTAGGCTACAACTATTTTCATCATGATACCTGGCTCATCCACTAGACATAGTGATTCTTGTAATATATCTACCACTGTGCTTTCTGGGTTGAGGCTGTCAATGCATAGTTCAATGAGGGAGATAGGTCCATGTAAGTGTTTTCCTCACCCATCTGTTTTCTATCACTCACAAATGAAACACTCTTTCCATACATGCATGCTATTTCTGTGTGTCCCATCTGCACACAGTTCTAATCCTACTTTACAATTAGCAACAATAGTTGACTCGCTGAAATCACAAGATTATTCTGAAATTTCTTTGGGCTCTTACAGACTTGTTCTGGTGTTCCCTGAAGATTCAGTAAACGGTTAATGAAATAGACATCCAAAATCAGTACAAAACTGCTATGAGCTATTGTCTGTTTGAAGAAAACCTGAAGCCTTCAACCTTCTTGAAGGTGAAACCTCTACAAAAGGTAAATGGCGTGCACATCAAAATGGATGCATAAGATCTTCATACCATTCTAGGAGTGTGCAAAACGTATATTTACAGTGTGAAAACTGAAAAGTCAACTGTCGTGCTTGTTCTCTTTACTCTTTTTTTAGATAAAAAGGGGCACCCCCCCGGTTTCATTGAAACCCACTACCACCACAAAGTTTTACAGCATCTGGGTACAAGAAGGATTTTTAAGGATGAGTTCTCGAGAACAAACACCAACATCAGAACCTAACACTACAAGATCACTACACCACAGAACTGTCAAACTTCAAGACCAGCATCTTGCAGAGCTCAGCTTGTGTAGCATTTTCAGCTGCTTGGGACTGAAGGTAGTTGTCGTCGAGATCTAACAGGGAGACATTCACCAGGCTATCCTTAGCAGGTCCCCACTCATTTTGTTCAGCAGAAGAATGTTCCTGGAGAGAAGCGCGGAAGTGGCATCCTTGGAGAGTATTCTCCATTGTTCTAGCTCTGAAGCGATGCGTCTCCACACTTCCTGCACTCCCGGCCACACCAACCCCTGAAAACAGAGATCATTCCGTAATTTCCATATAGTCCAGAGTGTAGCAGTACAAACAATATTAATACCAGAATTCCTGTTGTTACTAACCCACCAACGAGCCACTGATTCAAAATTAGACCCAACAGGAACCCCAAGCAAACTAGAGATAACAGGCCATATTAGCTTTGCAACAAAACAATCAAAGAAGAGGTGATGACAAGATTCTTGTTCAGAGCAAAACAAGCAGGTTTGATCATCAACATGTCTTCGTTTAGCTAAATTATCTCTAGTTAAAAGTTTGTTATTAGCCAGGAGCCACAAGAAAATGTGAAGCCTGGGAGGCACATGAAGACTCCACACTACAGGAGTATGAACTGGCAGCACACCTCTATTGTTAACTATGGCATAAAAGGACCTAACACTATAAACCCCTGAAGAGTGAAATCTCCAAATAGGCATGTCAGGTTCCCCACTCAAGGAAACAGTGTGCACCAGCTGAACCAACTCCAACCAACGATCAAATTGGGCAGGGGAGACCGTTCTTCTAAAGGTGAGTCGAAGCTCACCATCCACATAAGCTTGGGCAACAGTAATATCTTGTTCATTAGCAATAATGAACAGATCCCAATATAAGATAGCTAAGCTACAGTTACCAAGCCAAATGTCACTCCAAAACTTAATTTTACACCCACTCCCAATCTGCCATCTATACCCAACTCTGGCAGAGTGAGCAGCCCATATGACCCCTTTCCAAAAGGGGAGCATTGGGGAGAATCATAACAGAAATATTGGGATTANCCAAAATTCCAACAATTCCCCACCAGATTCTAGAGGCACATAGAATTTGTCTTAGGTTCCAAAATATTGTTTATATACCAATACTGAAGCGATGACTGTTAAGTTGAACTTCCACCTAGAAATTTATGCTACACTTGCTTGCAACTTGAATAGTGGACTATGCCTTGAATTGTAAGTTTTGTGCGAATCTAGCTTCACACAAATTTCCACATAGAATAAGGTTTTTGGATTGTTGAATAATTTAGGAAATTTCGACATGATTTAATCCTTGAAAACAGTAGATAAAATATGACTAATAAAACATGAATTAAACTTACCATGCAATCTAACAGATAGTTCATAGATGGCAATTCGAAACTATTCATGCATTCTATAAGCGAGTACGAGGATAGCAATTCAACTGAAATTGCTACAACTATTGACTTGAGCATGATATGGAGTAGAATACAAATGAACATGTTAGGGTGTTGGAGGAAGACCCGTTGACAGCTTCGGTAGACATATCGTCGAAGAAGTCGTCGAAGACGGAGAAGTAGTCGTCGTCGGGGAAGAAGTCGTCGGGTCCGTGCATGACGAGTGACCTTTTAGTTTCGAATTGTACTAGTGCAAAACGTTTCAACTTAATGCAACCGTTCGTATTCTAAGCATGCGTGTCAAAAAGATAGCTATCGGCTCGGCTCCGCAACCCGCGGCGCAACGTGTCGAGGCGTGGCGAGGTGGGCGGCGGAGGAGGAGCGCGTGTGGTACTCTCTTATTTTCTCCCTTTTTTATGACTCATACTATTGATAGAAGAACTCATCTTATAAAGTGATGAAACTCCCTCCCAACTAGCAATGTGGGATTAAACTTTGTTCCACCTCTTTTCATGCATGAATGGGTTGTGTCAAATATAGCCAAAATTCCAATGCTCTGGCCTGACGCTTGGGTGCGCTCTTCTCACCCACCGCCTTCGACGGTCGGCCGCCTCCAACCAACGCCATCGCAGGCGGTGGCCAGGATACACATATCTTGGGGGACGGAGCTTTCTGATAGGGTTTGGACGCTCCGGGGCGTTTGAATCGTGCAAAAGCATTTGCCGTTTTCCGTGAACGTCAGCGCCCGTAGATGTGCCCAAATGCCAAATCGACCACCTCATGGAACCATCGAGCTGAGCCGAGCAGCGACACCTCATCTAGGCTATGTATCTACAGTAGCTAGCTGCATTTGGCGTGCGGTACTCGTCAACTTCTGAAGTCATGACTTGTGATCCTGTCTATAGCTAGCGTAGCCTGTTACAGTATGTGCGACAATAATTTTGGAGTTAAACAGCGCGGAATTTGATCTACAGAAGCAAAATTGTAGACTCGCATCAACTACATATATAAACAGAAATAGGTGCAGCTGTATTTGCATATGCTTGCTAGTTGCTACACAGCCATGGAGGTCTCGTCACTCTTTGCTCTCGGGCATTCGCCCCTCCTTCTTCTCACCCTGCTCCTTGTGCCAATCTTCTCCGTCCTGATCCTCTTCTACACCACGACGAAGAAGCTTCCAGCATCGTCCAGCAATGGCGGTCAGCTGCTGCCTCCGTCGCCGCCGGGTCTTCCCATATTCGGCCACCTCCTTGTTCTTCTTGGGTCCCTGCCGCACCGGAAGCTCCGGTCACTGGCTGAGGCGCACGGTCCGGTCATGCTCCTGCGCCTCGGCCGCGTGCCCACCATCATGGCATCCTCTGCCGCCGCGGCACATGAGGCCATGAAGACTCGCGACCTGACCTTCGCGAGCCGTGCCAAGATGCGCATGGCCGAGAAGCTCGTATATGGCCAGGAGCCCAGGACATGGTTTTGGCGCCCTATGGAGAGTACTGGCGCCAGGCACGCCGCGTGTGCGTGGTCCACCTCCTCAGCCCGCGCCGCATCCGCTCCTTCCGCCGTGTCCGGGAGGAGGAGGTCGCCGCCCTGCTCGATCTCGTCCGCCGCGGCTCGCCGGACGGCGCCGTGAACCTCAGCGACATGCTCACCGCCTACTCCAACGCCGTCATCAAGCGTGCTGCGTTCGGCGACAGGGACTACGGGATCGACGGTGACCATGACGGAGGCAAGCTGAGGAAGGTGCTCGACGACTTCAAGCAGCTGCTTGGGAAGCCCACGGTGGGGGAGTTCGTGCCGTGGCTGGCATGGCTGGACACGTTGACAGGGCTAAATGCCAAGGCGACGCGGACGTTCGAGGTGCTGGACGAGTTGCTGGAGCGGGTCATTGCAGGCCACCGCCAGCGGCGTCTCGCTGGTCGGCGGCTCGTAGGTGACGGCGAGGACGATCAGCGGGACTTCGTGGACGTGCTGTTGGACGTGAACGAGACGGGAGAGGAAGCCGGCGGAGTCCGGTTCGACGAGATCCGCATCAAGGCCATTATGCTGGTAAGTGCCTATGATCTTGAACAATTGTAGCGATCGAGGTAACTGCACATTGTGTTTTTCGAAATGAACTGCACATTATGTAATCATGTGCAATCTAAAATCTACAAATGTGCAATCGAGTAAAGAACATACAAAACGTGAAATTTGACCCAAATCATTGCGCAACTTTGAGCTCGATTAAGCATAACAAGGTTGTTTTCAAAGACGGTCCAGGAATAGCTAGGAAGGAAAATTTGTTGTTGAGCACCATAGTATGTACACCCTCTATCTAGGTCATTTGTTTTTGTTTTCAAAGACGGTCCATGCGCTTTTTCTTCTCCCAAATGATCGAACATATATACTTGAAACTTCGTGCGTAAAAAAAAACAGAAAAACTACAATATTTAAAAAAATCCATATTTTTGGTGAACCATAAATAGGCAAAATGTGGATTTTACGAGTAAAATTTATCATTTCAAGTTTTTATGGTCTACAAAATCCATAGTTTATCATTGTATTTTCATATGTGTTTGTCACTTGGAAGAAACACAAAAAAGCTTCTATAAAAAAATGATCTTGATGCTACACGTACTATAAGGGCGGTACCGAACATTTCTTCAGAGAAGGAACCCCAAAGGTGTTCTCAATTTCATTAATAAATTGAGAGGACATAGGTTTCGATCAGATTTTACAGATGGAGAGATGAGAGGGACAACCCCGTAGCTGCCAAAAAGAAAACCTAGTTCGCTCTAGCTTTCACACTGCTAGCAGAACAGTAAGCAAAACAAAACATCAGTTTTTCCAGGTAAAAGGGAAAAACATTCAACTAAGATTTTCTACGCAGCCAAACAAAGTTTCCATGACAATGAATAAGCAGCAAACACATGATGAGTCGTCTCCATCTTGACAGCCAGCACATAGCCAATCTCTTGTTGACAGGATCCCGGCCGGCCATCTTGCGAAGACCTCGTGAGCTACTTGGGTCATGTTATTAGGCCCATGTCAAAGAAGATTTCCTAGTACGCTGCCTGAAGTTTCTTCACATAGTGAGGAGTTACATGCAAGATAGTATGAAGCGAGCACGATTCTTTCTCTTGTATTTCATAAAGCCCAACAAATGTAAATAGCACCAATCATAACTACCTTCATGCCGATGCCAGAGAAAGTAGCAAAGCGTGCATTGCTTATACAATTTAAAACTTCTTGGCATGTTATTAATTCCCCAAGAAATACTACTATTTCTGATCCAAAAAAAAGCGTCATAACATATACGTATGATTTCTTACTCGTAACTTGTTATCTTACGGCAGTTTTAATGAATCAGAGGGAGTAGCAACATTTTAAGCATATCTCGCAAGGGGACACAAATAAAAATGTTCTTGAGACTAAAGGCCCACAAAAGTCACAAAGATCAATGCATTTTCAACCTTTCGTTTTCAAGTTATCTCCCGTTAGAATAGAATTCTTAACAACTAGCCAAAATAAAACTTTGATACGGAAAGGTTCTTCGGTTTCTAGAAAACCTTGTACGGAAAAACAATTCTTCCTGCACAAAGATACAAGTACACCAACTTATTAGATGAGAACGGCCTAGAGTTTGTCAAAAGCCACTTCACCTTATCAGACTCATCAAATATATATTAACTTGACCACACATATCGACTTTTTGTTCCACATTCGTGGTGCTTCTTCTCTTAAAAATCTTCAAAAGTTCGATTCTAACCTCTTGTAAAAAATTATGTTTTGCGTGGCAGTAAGAGCATCTTCAAGAGCTTACCCATATTTTCCCTCGATACGCAAAAACTGCTTTTTTTGGTTATTGTGAGTGCAAAAATTTTGCTCCAACATCTTACCCAGATGTGGGCCCAGACCCATTTTTTTTGGGTGATGACCAAAACGTTGGCATATTTTAGGCCAATAGTCAGCCAAAAAGCCTCCGGTCTCCGCCGTCATCCCTGCAGCATCCGGTCGTCTATGCGCTGCCCACCAATCGCCCCCCACCTCCTCGACCCCCGCCGCATTTCCCCCTTGCCGAAATTGAGCTCCCCCGCCGTTGAAGCGAGCATGTCTGTCGTCACCGCCATCAGCCCCGCCGCGACCACCCGCCAGAGCACCGTCTGACGCAACGAGCTCGTCCGCCACCACCGCCCCACCCCTGCTGCGCCCCTACCCTCCCACCACTCCCCCGCCTCGATTTAGCTGTGGACGGCCATGCGACCGTGACCCGCCGGCATTCGATGCTACCCCTTGGAGCTCGTCCCCGCCGCGGGCTGGCCGGGGCGGGGCAAGGTCGAGGGGCCGGGGATGGAGGCGGGGCTGGGCAACGGGGATGGAGGTTCGGGTTGGACAGGAGGAAGAAGGAAGGAAGAGAGGGGGAGAGAGAGAGGGGGAAAAGGCCTAACCCACTAACATGTGGGTCCTACATGTAAGATGCCAATTTGGGTGTCCAGTTTTGGGTAAGCTGGAAAAAATAAAACAAATCTGATTACCTATACCTTGTCTCTCCTATACCCATACTCAGTTTGCCTACCCAAATTGTGGGTAAGCTATTGGAGATGGTCTAAGGTAATAAAGTCTAGAGAACTTTTGGCTTTGAGGATGTTGTTGAAAGACCGAGATAGGTTGACTACATGTGTGAGGTGAATAGGAGTTATCAAATTTTACTTCTTGTTAAGCTATTGAAACGGAAGCTCTAGACAATCTACTGGAGATCTGAAATCAAAACTAGAATTAGACAATGGAGTGAAGCAATAAACGTAAAACAAAAGAGAAGTAAGTAAATTTTGATGCTTTTAGAACATGCAATTACGAACAGATAGCAAGACATTAGTAATCAGGAACAAGTATAAACTGCAAGTAAGAGAGACAGAGACATGTATGCTATTCCTTTCAAGATAATGACATAGTTGGGGAGCGGCGTTTCTGCTCCCGGGCTCACCAGCTCCTGCTTACTTCGGTGAAAATAAAAAAATAGTAAAACTTTATGAAAAAATCTGAAAACATTTGGAGACACACGCATACAAGTTGTTCACACCCGTAAATTTTTTCGGAATGAAAAGACATCGCCTGTGCTCTTCACAAAAAAGACAAAGTGAGTGTGTCAAAATAGATCTAAAAACACATTTTTGAAAAAGCTGATTTTGTCTTTTTTACACAGATCGCAGGGGATGTCTTTTCATTCCGAAAAAATTCACGAGTGTGAACAACTTATATGCGTGTGTCTCCAATTTGTTTCAGATTTTTTCATGAAGTTTTACTATTTTTTTATTTTCGTGCAAAAAAGCAGGAGCTGGTGAGCTCGGGAGCAGGATTGAATTTCCGACATAGTTGTACGTATTCGTTTAGAGATCCTATACACGTGTGCACCCAAGTCCTCGGACTTAGATATCTTCTATGTTAGCTCAAGTTCCACCGAATACAAACCCAATCTCTTGTGGTTGATCTTCATGTGATCACCAAACTCGTATAAACTAGTCATGGTCAATCCGCATACTGGAAACTCAACAACGACGCCAACTCGTCTAGGAGATGTCAAATCTTTAAGATTAACAAGTGGATCTCCAAACGCTGGAATGCGCTCTTGATCGATGCTGAACTTAGCTCAAACTTTCTCTCTCAAAAACTGCTTTGAAAACACAAAAAGAGGAAAACTTACAAGGCAAAAAATAGATTTCAAGTCTAGAATTCAGCTCAAGTCACCAACCAACCCGATGCGATCAAATTTCACTTTCTTCTTTGGAAAATCACACGTCTATTAATATTACGTCTTTCCTACCACTCTAGGCAATTAGAACTACTGAAGAACTATATAACATCTTCAGCTTCTGCTTGTGAGTCTATGAGTGCTTTGCGTCTTGACTCCATGGCCGCTACTTTTTCACCTACATTGAGGGTTCGACATCCTAATGGTTAATGGTATGTTTGTTTGGGCTTATTTTGGGTTTTTGGTTTTGGCTTATAAGCCAAGAAAGCACCTAAATTAGGTGTTTTTTTGGCTTTTGGTTTTTAGAAACCAAAAAAAAAGATTGAAATCTTTTGGTTTCCAAAAAACCGAAAGCCAAAAAAACACCTATTTAGTTGCTTTTTTGGCTTATAAGCCAAAGACAAAAGGCCAAAAATCCAAAATAAGCCCAGAAAAACAGTCCCTAAACCAAATTGTTGGGACTAATCTCATGTATGTACTCAATATAACATTAGTCCCTTAACTGTTTGTCATTACTCATCCATATCCACTAGGTGGGTACTAGATGCACTTTCAGCTGCACTAACCGGGAGTCCTCTCAAAATCTTCTACTACTACCATCCTCCACAACTCTTTGACAACAACTCAAAAAATTAATTCTAACAACATAATGCCAGACCAGAAATATGTACCAACTATTTTTCTCTAACCAGATCTTCCCATTTCCCTTCTTTATTCTCAAGCCTCCATAGTCATCTACACAAACAAAATATTCTTAAGATTTAAATTAGTAACACCTAACACACCTAGGTTCTCAGGTTGGCAAACATCAAACCATCGAACCAGCTGTGGTATTATTTCACCCTCTGCTTCTCTTGGCAAAGCATCCTTATATATTTTCTTACTACTTCCCATAGGAATTCTAAACATAGAAAGCATATAATTAGGGACATTTCCGCATTACTTATAGCTGATTGTAGCAAAATAAGCCTACTCTGCCAGAGCCCAGACCTCCTTTCCAATCACTGTTGGCAAAAAAAATTATAAAGCATACGCTCTTCTAAATATCTAAAAGTGAAATCATCAACTTTACAAGTAAAAATATGAGCATAAATATCATGTTTTGGCATTTCTTTACAAAAACATGTCACATCACTCTTAGAGAAAATATTTTTTAAACCAGTCAACTGTACAAAACAAATACAAGGAACATACTATATCTACATCATTTTCAATCGTAAAAATAGTATCATCAATACGCTGGATGATGGCTATCCCATGGTCCAGCAAATTCGTAACTTCTTTTTGAAGGAAGCAAATTAGTAACTAGCCCTTTAATTAGACAGGGATGTATGTACCATGGAGTATGAGGCTAGGAAAAGTTCAAAACTGAGAGATATAAAACTGACGAAGTGTAACCTGACCTGCTACCCATGATTACACAGGATATGTTCGCCGCGGCCACCGACACAACCTACACGACTATGGAATGGGCCATGGCGGAGCTCATCAACCACCCGTCCGAAATGCACAAGCTCCAGGACGAGATCCGCGCGGCTGTAAATGGTGCCGGCCAAGTCACGGAGGACCACCTCGAACAGAGCTTCGCTACCTCAGGGCCGTGATCAAGGAGAGTCTCCGGCTGCACGCGCCTCTGCCGCTCCTCTTGCCCCGGGAGACGCTCGAGGACACGGAGCTGCTCGGCTACCACATCCCGGCGCGGACACGCGTGGTGATCAACGCGTGGGCCATTGGCCGCGACCTGGCGACGTGGGAGCGCGCCGAGGAGTTCGTGCCGGAGCGGTTCGTAGACGGCCAGGCGGAGTACGGCTTGGGGCAGGATTTTAGCTTCGTCCCGTTCGGCGCCGGGAGGAGGGGGTGCCCAGGGGTCGGGTTCGCCGCGCCGACGATGGAGCTTGCGCTGGCGAGCCTGCTGTACCATTTCGACTGGGAGCTGCCGAACGGGGCGTGGAAGCTGGACATGAGCGAGCTGTTTGGGATCTCTGTGCGACTCAAGGTGCCCCTGCATCTGATTGCAAAACGGTGGTCTCCTTGAGCGGCGCGCGTAGTTTGGTTGAAGATGTAGTGCTACCTTCCATGGCTAATTAATGGCCGTACTGTGTACCATCTTTTTTTTTCCATGGTAATACGATTCTCATTGATAAATAAAAAACGAGATACAAAATACGTATACACCGATCTTATAGATCTGAAAAGATAGGATAAATATTGTGTACCATCTTATACAGTACCATTTGTACGTGCATGGATGTACAGATACAACTTGAGTTGCAACTCTCACGTAAAGTTACTTGTACAAAATAAATACTACATATGCGTATTTTTTTGGAAAAGGGGAGTGAAACTTTGGCCGTCTGCATCGAGATGCACATTTTATTGAGTTCAAAATTATCAAATTTTACAATTCTTTGGTCACCCACAAAGGTCCCATAGATAAGCCAACGAAAATAGCTCGTGCGATCGTCGTTAGACAGCTGCATCTAATGAAAAAAATCCTATACGACCCGTGGACCACATCCAGTGATCTACACGTGGCAAATCCCACTTTTTTCTAAACAAATCCCACTGCTAACCCTGCTTTGAGATTGTTTCTTGAGACATGTGTGGTGCTAGATATGGTCTACAGCCTAGGTCGTACAGGCCGGGTCGTATAGGATTTTTTTTTCCGCATCTAGTATTCATAAACGCCCATGCCTCTTCAGAAGAAGACAAAACCATATATGGATGACTTGCAAATAATTAACAATTCCATTTCTTTCAAAAAATAGATCATTCCAGAATTCCACATACACCATAACAATGCAGAAACTCACACATGAATTTGCGCTTTGCTCTTTTTATCTGTTCCATTCAACCGATTATCAACGAATCCAGAATATTGGTTGGTGGTGGAAGATTGAAAGTAAACTCTACTATCCATCAAACAAGACAAGTAACGGGACAAGCGATAAACTAATGGTGGATGGACTCCTCTGAATCATAGAAAACACACTTCATACGTACATTCCATTTTATCTTTACAAGATTAATAAAACCTTTCTATAAAGGAACCACGTGAAGATCTTTATCTTCTGTCGTTTATCTTTCATTGATACTTACAAAGAAATCAAGCATTATCATCAAGTAGTTTAACACACATGGATTTTACCATGAAAGATCCTGAAGATGTGAGTTTACACACAAAATAATCTTGTTCATACGATAGATGTATGCCATACATCTGATCCAAGTCTAAACATATGTTCCAGTTGTTTCTGGTCAGGGTACGTCTGAATTCAATATTCAAAGGCACCCGAGCTAACACATCACCGACCAAAACATTTTTCCGGCGCGCAATGTTAAAGAGAGAGGGTGTTGTTGAGATATATATAAGCATGTTCCCTAATCATTATCCTCCCAAATGTGAGTCTATATACCATCAACCATAACAAAAGAGCCTATCTTAAAAAATCATCCTTCACACCCAAGAGTCCCTTCCACAAGGGAGAATCAGTGGGCTTCAGAGTGATCTATGATAGAGCTTTAGAATGTATTTGTTATGAAGTACCTATTGCAACATACCTTCCTCATTCATCAGTTTATACAACAATTTGTTTAGTAAACATGTACGTGTTTTTTTTATCTCAAACATATCCACCTCTAGACCCCCTTGCTCCTTGGGGTGGAAATGATATTCCATTTAGTCGGTCAATATTTAAATTTAGACCATCACTTTTCAACATAAAAAAAGTGAGATCTATAGTAGTCCAAACATTTACTTACCCTTTTTTATATTTCTAAGGATAAGCACAAAATTAATAAGGACAAGCCTCTCTCCATATAAGAGAAACTTGTTGTCGATGTGTGTTACCGTGGTTTTCCATATAGCTCATAGTCAACATCGTAGAAGAGAGAGATGTGGTAAAAGTAGTTGTGGATGTCTGGAAACGTGATTGACCCGAGAGATTTACCAAGGTTCTGCGCCTCTGGATTAGAGGTAAAAACTAATCATGCATGTGTGTATGGTGTCGAGAGATTGCCCTGAATGTCTTCATGCATTTCTTTATATATCACATTGAGGCTAGGTTACAATGAATGAGTACATTAGTGGGATTTAAATTCTTATAGTTACAATTGCATTACTGCCTAGTGGAGCCGAATAGAAATAACTACTTAACAGCTACATCTTCATGTTTCTTGGCCGCGAAGTCATCAGATGTTGAGGAGACAACGAGACTTCAAGAATTCGACACCCATCTCCTCTCATAAGGGAGCCGACCTTGTATCATGGCCCGGTACTACTTGGTGTCATCATGGGCTTCTTCCAGCTATCTCGTCTTCTGGAGTGGTATTGAAATCAAATATGGGTAAGCTGTTTTAGTTGCTCTTTTTTGTGAGCACGGAAATGACATTGGACATTTCCAGTCTTTCTTGTCTAAAGTAGATTTATCTTTAGTCAATATGTCATTATAAAGATTTCCAGCTCCCACAAGAATTTGTAATCTCCCGGTCCCAGAGCTATTAGCTCAATGTATAGGGGGTCTGGCAGAAAACTATCCATTGTTCCCTAGCTTCCATTTCACTCTATCATCCTCATTCGTAAACCACTTATTGTCCTCCACGTTCTGTAAAGTTTCCCATGTTCTGAAGTCTTTCCTACTGTCTCCACTAACAAAGTACTTCTTAACTGGAATAACACCTAGTCATCGTCTCTATACTTATGCACATTGATATGTTTGATGAAAGTGATGTTATTATTTTTTTCAAAACGGGAAACAAGCTCAGTCTCTGCATCGAAACGATGCACGCATCCAATTTATTACAAAGTGTAAAGATATACAATGTACTCGTTTAAATAAACACAGTGTAAACAAATACGAGTCACATGCCTTGTGACGGTGACTCCTCCAGAATACCGCTAACGCTATGGTAAAAGTCAAAAAAAAAAAATACACAACTTCTAGACAAAAGATTCAAGAAGGAAAAGGCACATGGGAGCGGCGTTTCTGCTCCCGGGCTCACCAGCTCCCGGTATATTCGAAAAAATGTAAAAAATAAAAAACATTTCAAAAAAATGCAAAAAAAATCATAGACGTACCTGACCATGGTCCGCATCGCCGTGAAAAATTTCGCACCGAAATGTCATTGTATGCGACCTGGGCGAAAATGTCAAATTTCTGACAGCATATGAGATCCGAAAATTTGAATTTCTTGTCAGAATTTTGTCATTTTTCCCAGGGCGCATACCGTTACATTTCGGTGCGAAAATTTTCACGATGGTGCGGACCATGGTCAGGTACGTGCATGATTTGTTTCGCATTTTTTTGAAAAGTTTTCAATTTTTTTTGTGCTCCCGAAAATATCGGGAGCATGTGAGCCCGGGCACCATTTTGAATTTCCGCACATGTGTGCCGATGGTGGCGACTCCAACCTATAGTCGAACCGATATTTTCATCCCGAAAGGCGAGATTCGAGCCACCACATTAAGCAAGGCACGAGGCAAACGTGCGTCAACAATGACATATATGTTTCATCCATAATAAATCTAGAAATTATATAGCCAATGGAACCCCGATTGCATTTTGTAGCCTGGGCTACATGTAGCCATTTATTTTGAAAAGTTCAAAAACAAAATTCTAAAATTTTAAAAAAAAATCTGAAAAAATAATAGATGTAGGCAATGATGTATTATCAATTTGTTAAGTTACAAGTCGAAATACATTGTACTCTAGACAACGTAAAAATGTCAAAAGTGAAGATCTGGAGTAGTTAACCATGCCGAAATTTGAATCCTCCAAAATGTGTCAGATTTGCCATTTTTGTATGGCTAAAAATACAATGTGTTTCGAGTTGAAAATTTGCATGTTGATAGAACTAGAAATATCCCCCGCATGTTGTAGCGGGGACCCTTTAGAAACTATATTATGTAAATAAAAGGGTATAAAAATATGATATATTAAATTGTCTAATGGAATATGCTAATTCAATTTGGCATAGTCCACATAGTAAATTTATTCGACACAAAATTGTGTATTAAAAATATTAACATGGACAAATAAATGATTCAAAATATAAAATGATGTGGAGTTTGCATGTAGAGATTAATAAAAATTAGTGAGGATTACATGGACAATTGATTGGCTAATAGAATGAATGATGTGGATAGTTTACATATTGAGATAGAAAAATCATAAATGAATTTAGTGGGGTTTTGCTTTATAAGAGGTATAGATACATCATTATCAACATGTACATTGTTTTCAGTTTTTTTTTAACTTTAAATGTTGACACGCATGCGACCGCCAGATTATGGGCGAGGAAAGTAAACCATCATGGCGCTGCAATCCCGAGCTGAGACAACGCGCGCTGCTCGTCTACGGATGCTCGAGTGTGTGGGCGCCCCAAAGAAATGTTACTAAAAAAAAAAAACTTTTGGGGGCGGCGGAGAGGTGCTCTTACACCACACAAATTGGTCGTCTCGATCTATTTTCCATTTCAATCCAACACGTCAATGCCACCATATATTTTCGTGGATTTCCACGTCAATGGTCCTGATATTTCCGTGGACGCCTGTTTTTTCTCTACGTCACCCGCGTCAACGCGTACGGCGCCACAACGCACGCTAGCTCGTCCCCGCCGAGACCATGGCCTTCGTCTCGCCTCTTGCACTCGTGCTCCTCCTCTTTGCCTTCACCGTATCTCTCGTGTACCTCCGTCGTAAGCCCGCTCCACCGCGCAGCGGCAACGATGGACGACGGAGGCAGCTGCCGCCGTCGCCGCGCGGCCTCCCGCTCCTCGGCCACCTTCATCTCCTCGGCTCCCTGCCGCACCGTGCGCTCCGGTCCCTGGCCGCGGCGCACGGCCCCGTCGTGCTCCTACGGCTCGGCCGCGTGCCAGCCGTGCTCGTGTCCTCGGCCGCCGCCGCGGAGGAGGTGATGAGGACCCGCGACCTGGCCTTCGCCAGCAGGCCACGGAGCGCCATGGCCGAGCGACTCCTCTACGGGCGGGACGTGGCGTTCGCGCCCTACGGCGAGTACTGGCGCCAGGCGCGCCGCGTGTGCGTGGTCCACCTCCTCAGCCCGCTCCGCATCCTCTCCTTCCGCCGCGTCCGCGAGGAGGAGGCCGCGGCGCTGGTCGGGCGCGTCCGCGCCGCGGGGGCGGGCGGCTCCGCCGTCGTCCACCTGTGCGAGCTTCTGATCGTCTACGCCAACAGGGTGGTCTCGCGCGCCGCGTTCGGCGACGAGAGCGCGCGCGGGCTGTACGGCGGCGACGGCAAGAAGGGACGCGACCTGAGGAGGGTGTTCGCGGATTTCGAGGAGCTCCTCGGCACGGCGCCCGTGGGGGAGCTCGTGCCGTGGCTGGGGTGGTTGGACGTGTTAGAGTTTGTTTTTCTACCCAACGTAGTGGGTACGGTGTAGTACACCGCCCCACATACGTATCTCTGTAAGGGCCACGGCAGGGGCTTTTCCTGCCTCCTATAAACACGAACCCCGAAGCCCTAACCCGGCTATCGGTTCCGCTACGTTCGTTTGACATGGTATCAGAGCTTCCCTCTCCATGACCTAGCCGCCGCCGAACCAATCTACAGAAAAACCACAAAACCACATCACGATCAATCGATCGGAAAACCCTCCTCGCCGGCTCCATGGCTTCTTCCTCGACGTCGACAGTCCTGGCCGCCCAGTTGGGTTCCCCTCCCTCCCAAAAACTCACTAGGTCCAACTTCCTCTTTTGGAAAACCCTAGTGTACCCAGCCCTGCGTGGTGCTCAAGTGCTTGATCTCCTTGATGGTACTGAGTCTGCGCCGGAGAAAACCCTGGAGGCAGAAGATGAAAACAAGAAGAAAATCACAATCCCAAACCCTGCCTATACCGCATGGTTGTCTCGGGATCAGACGGTGCTTGGGTGGATCCTCAACTCCCTCTCACCGGAAGTCATCGCTCACGTCGTCGGCATCGACTCCTCTGCTGCCGTGTGGGCTGTCCTCACCAAGATGTTCACCGCCTGCTCTCGGTCCAAGATCAACCAGCTGAGAGGGGCGCTCAACAGCACCAAGAAGAACCAGCTCACTGCTTCTCAGTTCTTCGCAAAGATGAAAGGTTTCTCCTCTGAACTTGCTGCAATTGGTAAGCCGGTTGAGGAAGATGAGATGGTAGGATACATTGTCAATGGTCTAGATGGCACTTATAATTCTGTTGTGTCAGCGGTTAACAGCAACACCTCCACCACTCTTGATGAATTGTATGATCAAATTGTTGCTCATGATATGCGCCAAGATATGCTTGCTGAAACAGGACAGGACAACAGTTTCACCTCGTCTGCCAATGCGGCCACTCGTACTGGTCGTGACAATCGTCCCCGTGGTGACCGCGGTGACCGTGGTGATCATGGTCGTCCTGCTGGTGACCGTGGTGATCAAAACCGCCCTGCTGGCGACCGAGGAAATCGTGGCCGCTCTGCTGATCGTGATGACCGCGGTCGTCGTGATCAGCAGAGCGGCCACGATTGCCTCGGTCGCCAGCAGGGCGGTTTTGATCACCACGGTCACCAGCAGGACGACCATGATCTGCATGTTGGTGGCGTTACAAGAATGACTCTGATGATGATGGTGGTCGAGATGAGAAGGGTGCCAACATGGCATCCTATGGAGTGGATACCAACTGGTATCCAGACACGGGAGCAACGGATCATATCACGGGTGAGCTGAACAAGCTCACCACACATGACAAGTATGGAGGACGTGATCGTGTCCACACGGCCGATGGCAATGGTATGTGCATAAGTCATGTTGGTCATTCTTTGTTGCATATTCCCCGTGGTAGTTTGCACCTAAACAATATTCTTCATGTTCCTAATGCCCAAAAAAATCTCCTTTCTGTTCACAAGCTTACACTCGATAATGATGTTTTCATTGAGTTTCACCCATACTTCTTTTTGATTAAGGATCAGGCCACGCGAAGGATTCTGTTTAAAGGGCCGTGTCATGGTGGTCTCTACCCGCTAGTGCCTATGTCTACCGGGTCCCCCAAGCAAGCTTTCGTCACAATAAAGCCATCTTCTTCCACATGGCATCGCCGCTTAGGACATCCTTCTTCCTTTGTGGTGCAGCAAATCCTTAGGAAACATCAAATTTCTTATATGCCTGAAATAAATCCTTATGTTTGTGATTCATGTCAACTAGCTAAGAGTCATCAGTTGCCTTATCCTGTTTCTACCAGTGTATCAACTGTTCCTTTGGAGCAAGTTTTTTCTGATGTATGGGGTCCTGCACCTGTCTCTGTTGGCAAACATTTATATTATGTAAGCTTTATCGATGATTTCAGTAAATTTACGTGGATCTATTTACTCAAGAATCGTTCTGATGTCTATCAAGTTTTTCTCAATTTTCAAGCCTTTGTTGAACGAAAATTTGGTAGAAAAATAGTCACCATGCAAACTGATTGGGGTGGTGAGTATGAAAAACTGCATGGTTTCTTCCAGAAAATTGGTATCACCCATCATGTCTCTTGTCCTCATGCACATCAACAGAATGGTTCTGCTGAACGCAAACATCGCCACATTGTTGAAGTTGGCCTTGCCTTGCTTGCACATGCCTCCATGCCCTTAAAGTTTTGGGATGAAGCTTTCCTCACAGCCACTTTTCTCATCAACTTGCTTCCTAGCAAAGTAATTGATTTTGAAACTCCTGTAGAACGTCTTCTTCACACTAAACCCAATTATGACTCTCTTCGCATTTTTGGCTGTGCATGTTGGCCTAACCTTCGTCCCTACAACAAACGAAAGCTTGCATATCGATCCACACGTTGTGTTTTTCTAGGGTATAGCCCCCTTCACAAAGGAGTTAAATGTCTAGACATCTCTACTGGTCGTGTCTACGTTTCTCGAGATGTTGTCTTCGATGAAAATGTGTTTCCCTTCGCTGATTTGCATCCTAATGCTGGGAGACGCTTACGTAATGACATTCTCTTATTACCCACTGAAACACCTACATCTACTCATGGGGATGCACAACTTGATGATCATATGCCATTGCCTGTTATACCTATTGTTGCTAACCATGACCAGGAAGACATAAAACCTGCTGGCTCACATGATGCCAGCGAAAATTCCAGTGACAATGGTGAAGAAACTGGAGAAAATGATCAGGAGGAAGAACAAAATTCAGCACAAAATGACAGCAGCGTCCGATCCGAGGCTGATTCTCCTGCCAGCACGGATCCCGTGTCGCCCGATCCCGAGGAAGATCCCGCGCTGTCCCAGGCCGAGGAAACTTCCTCTGCCACCATGCAGGACCAGACGTCCCCGCCTCGCGCGCGCTCTGCTCCGCGCGAATCTTCATCTCCCGCGTCATCGACAGCTCTCACGCCGCGCCAATCCTCGTCGGCCACGTCCCCGACCGGATCAGCAAGATCCTCTGCACCGGCCATGTCCCCGACCGGATCAGCGGGATCTTCTGCGGCTGTGTCCTCTGCTGCAGAGGAGGGAGACACACAGCAGCCACCAGGATCATCTGTGCAACCTCCTGCTACTACACTTCCCGTGTCTGGAGTACGCACTCGTCTTCAAAAAGGTATACGACATCCACGAGTTTTTAAGGATGGTACTGTTCGCTATGGCTTGCTTACCTCTACAGGTGAGCCTTCCTCTCTTACTGAAGCTCTTGAAGACTCCAACTGGCGCAAAGCTATGGAAGAGGAATATGATGCATTGCTTAAAAACAAAACTTGGCACTTGGTTCCGTCCAGTTCCAATAAAAATTTGATTGACTGCAAATGGGTATATCGTATCAAGAAACATGCAAATGGTACAATTGACAGATACAAAGCACGTCTTGTTGCAAAAGGGTTCAAGCAAAGGTATGGTATTGATTATGAAGATACTTTTAGTCCAGTTGTCAAGGTAGCCACTATTAGAACTGTTTTAGCTATCTCTGTCTCTCGAGGCTGGACACTGCGGCAGCTAGATGTCAAGAACGCGTTTTTACATGGTGTTCTGGAAGAGGAGGTTTATATGAAACAACCACCAGGTTTTGAAAATCCAAATGCTCCTCATTATGTTTGCAAGCTTGATAAAGCTTTATATGGATTGAAACAAGCCCCTAGAGCATGGTACTCTCGCCTTAGCTCCAAATTATATGATCTTGGTTTTGAACCTTCCAAGGTGGACACATCCTTGTTTCTTTATCAGAAATCAGGCATCACTATGTTTATGTTGATTTATGTTGATGATATCATAGTAACAAGCTCATCAGATCATGCTATTTCTGCTCTTCTTCGAGACCTCAATGAAAGTTTTGCTATTAAAGATCTTGGTGATTTGCATTTCTTTTTGGGAATTGAAGTGAAGAAAATATAAAATGGATTACTCTTGACACAGGAAAAATATGCCTCAGAGTTGCTTGAAAAAGTTGGCATGCGTGGGTGCAAGGCCGCACCTACTCCACTGTCTTCTACAGATCCCCTCTCTCTTGTTGAAGGTGATCCGCTTGATTCTGAAGATAGTACAAGGTATCGCAGTATTGTTGGTATGTTACAATATTTAACTCTCACAAGACCAGACTTGTCCTTCTCTGTTAACAAAGTTTGTCAATTTCTTCATGCACCTACAACTGCTCATTGGACTGCTGTCAAGAGAATCTTGAGATATGTTAAGGACACTGTTAAACTTGGCATTACTTTTCAGCCCTCTTCATCTACTCTTCTGAGTGCTTTTTCAGATGCAGACTGGGCTGGCTGTGTTGATGATAGGCGTTCCACTGGAGGTTTTGCAATATTTATAGGACCTAATTTGGTCTCGTGGAGTGCTCGAAAACAAGCCACAGTTTCACGTTCAAGTACAGAAGCAGAATATAAAGCCGTAGCAAATGCCACTGCTGAAATAATATGGGTTGAAGCACTTCTTGGTGAGCTTGGAGTTCAGTTGCAGAAAAAACCTTGCCTATGGTGTGATAACCTTGGTGCCACATATTTGTCTGCAAACCCAGTGTTTCATGCACGCACAAAACACATTGAGATTGACTTCCACTTTGTTCGAGAACGAGTGGCAAACAAAAGGTTAGAGATCAAGTTTATATCAAGTAAAGATCAAGTTGCTGATGGATTTACCAAGGCTCTTCCTGTTAAAAATCTTCATGAGTTTAGACGTAATCTAAATCTTTCTCAAGCTTTAGATTAAGAGGGGCTGTTAGAGTTTGTTTTTCTACCCAACGTAGTGGGTACGGTGTAGTACACCGCCCCACATACGTATCTCTGTAAGGGCCACGGCAGGGGCTTTTCCTGCCTCCTATAAACACGAACCCCGAAGCCCTAACCCGGCTATCGGTTCCGCTACGTTCCTTTGACAGGACGCCGTGAGGGGGACGGAGGGGAAGATCAGACGGACGTTCGAGGCTCTCGACGGCGTGCTCGAGAAGGTGATCGACGACCACCGCCGCCGGCGTCGACAGGCCGGCGGCCGGCAGACAGGAGTTGGCGCCGACGATCGCAGGGATTTCGTGGACGTGTTGCTGGACGTGAACGAGACCGACAAAGAAGCTGGCATTCGGCTCGACACGATCGAAATCAAGGCCATTATCCTGGTACGTACGTGTTCATCGGCACTCGTTAATTACGCGCCGTGCGAGTAGCAAATAGCTGACATGTTTCCGTTTGTTTCTTGTACGTGCCATGGACGCGAGCAGGACATGTTCGCGGCGGGCACGGACACGACGAACACGGCGATGGAGTGGGCCATAGCGGAGCTCGTCACGCACCCTGACAGCATGCGGAAGCTCCAGGACGAGATCCGGGCGGTCGTCGGCGTCGCCGAGCACGTCGTCATCACCGAGAGCCACTTGGACAAGCTGCGATACCTCAAGGCCGTGGTGAAGGAGACGCTACGCCTGCACCCTCCGATCCCGCTCCTCGTGCCGCGAGAGCCGCCCGAAGACGCCGAGATACTCGGCCACCACGTCCCGGCGCGCACGCGGGTGGTGATCAACGCGTGGGCAATCGGCCGGGACCCCGCGACGTGGGGGGATCGCGCGGAGGAGTTCGTGCCGGAGAGGTTTCTCGGTAGCGCCGTCGACTATAGGGGTCAGGACTTCGAGCTCATACCGTTCGGCGCCGGGCGGCGGGGGTGCCCCGGTGTTGGGTTCGCCGTGCCGACCGTGGAGATGGCGCTCGCGAGCTTGCTGTGCAATTTCGACTTGGCGCCGGCCGCCGGGACGTCGCTGGACATGCGTGAGCTGAATGGGCTCTCCGTTCGCCTCAAGTCCGGCCTGCCACTCGTCGCTAAACCGCGGTTTCCTTGAATATAAACTTGTTGCACCTCTTTCGGTTGTAATCCTTGCGTCGAATTTCCATGCATATTGTATAAGACGTCACAGTGGAGAGTATCACGGTACTAGTCTATATTACTACTTATACAATGGATAGTAACATATGTGTGGTCATTTATTAGGTTATAGACTTTTTTTTGGAATGTGTTATGTTACGGTATCTATATATAATATCATTATCATACCTCTTATCATTAATTACAGTGACATGTCAATCTTTTGCAAACACAGCATACATGATACTAGCCACACTATGACTAGTCTAACTTATTTCATTGTTTTCTGGGCTCTTACCAGTTATTAGCATTGCATTCTTTAGCTACCGTCGAGGCATCAAGACCTTCATGCTAAAATGGCTTGGTTCCAATGGATGGACCCGAATAGGCAAAGAATTGGGAAATCCCAAGTTCCCCGCCATGAAGATTTGGAAGACGCATACCGATTTCAAATGCAAATTCTTCTCACGACCTAACCGCGGATAGACTATGACCGCACCCTATTTTTCAATTGTGCCTGAGCGCACTATTAGGATTAATTCTTGTTTAGAGTCTCTTGTTTAGTTAAGTCGCCGAGTGTGCGGCTGATGTCCACACCAAATTTGAGTTTGGTTAGGAACTTAGGATTTGGAATTATCGTGTAAAAGTCAGTCTACACTCTATAGTAGTACTAGTTGTTACGTAAGTATCTTATTTGATTATTAGATGGCTTACAAGTCCACTGCAACGTCATGTCCAAGTGGTGATACAGTTCATCACCGAGTCGGCTAGTTGTCGTCCTCGTCCCGAGAGAATATCTAGTGCTACCATTTAAAAATATCATTTTAAATATATTAGAAAAATCTATAAAAAATGTAAGTGGTCATAGATATGTGTCTATAGCCTATAAAAAATTTAGGTCCAAATTCCAAAGGAGTATTGAGAAACAAAAAAGACAAAACTAGAATGGACAATATCATTGTTGTCACAAAAAGACAAAAGCAAAAACTGACACTATTCATGTTAGATTTGTCATTTTTGTTTCTCAATGCTAATTTCGAATTTGGACCTGAAATTTTTGAAGGTTGTAGGAAAAAATCTTGTGAACACTCACACTTTTTCATAATTTTTTTTGTAATATTTAAAATTGTTTTTCTAATGGTAGCACGGGGAGCAGAGGTGGTAGCACTAGATATTCCGTCATCCGAGTTGGTCATGTATTAGGAGTCCTTGTGTTACGTTTTGTTCTCTTGTACGTGAATATATATAAGACACATCAGGGCAACATATTGTACGAAATATGATAGTTGAGAAAGAAAAAAAAGTAGGGCCCGATCGAGCTCTTGGCTAAAAGTTTTCAGTTCGTATGAGTTCGTCTATTTTAGTGTGATCGGTCTGTGGACGAATTCTAACATGCGCATGAGACGATTGTCCACTTATTACGATGCCGAATGTTGACGATCAGTTTGACCAATAAAATGTGAGTTATATGATATAAGAATTGTACCATTTTTTTACACAAAAAAAGGGAAGGCCCTATGCATACTATGTCATTTTTCATTTATATAGAAGGACACGTGCAAATGATATGCTATAAGAATTGTACCGATTATTATTCCAATTAAGTTTATACTGGTATAATGTTTACAACATAATTCTTATATTTGTTGGTCAAAGTCGGTGCATGCAAAACAGAATACCATGTAAATGTGGATGAAGGGAGTAAATAGTGGGATACTTTATAAACCCCTCTCACAACTTAGGTCTCATACCATTGTAATTATTCCCTCAATTTTTGTTATAAAATGACACAGTATGGATTTTCCATACTGTTTTTGTGTCAAAAAAAAGTGGGATATGACAAATAGCGTCAACCCTGCAAAGCAGCTATAGCGGTCAAATGTACATGAATTCCATTTAGCGATCACTTTATGAAGCCTTAGCCGACTATTTAAAACATTGAGAAGTACTCTTGTTTCGATCTTTTGTATTCCTGGTCTCTCCTTCGATAGTTCGGTGACGAACTGACGATCGAACTAGCAGATAGACGTCTTGGGGTCCACAACATAAATATGTTGAACAATCTTATGTTCTCACCTATATTTGGGTGAGCGATTTATGCAATTTTTTAATTTTACCACAGATCCTTGTGGTTTCTTTCTGCTTCATTCTGTTTGATTTGGTGTACTTTGCTTAATACTAATTCAATAAACGGTCCTTCAATAAAACAAGATTATTTGCTAAAAAAAAAGTAGTCAATTCAGTGCCCACTTAATTCGAGTCCATACGATACATCCGACTACTTTTTCACCAAAAGGAAGGTATATGTTCACATACCAAATATGTGTTCTCTTATTACACATAGATCCATGGAATTAGCTCACATTTAGGTCAATATATGTAAATAACTAGAGGACAGGAAGACAATAACATGAATAAAAGAGAAGCAGCACGTGAAGATTAAGGCCCAGATGACGTGAGGCCCAATAAAAGGTGGTCATCTCCTCTCCGGCGGCTCGCAGGTGCAACATCGTCTCGGCCGGCGCCAAGTAAACTATAGGTTGTATTTCACAAAAAAAAAAAGTAAACTATAGGTGGTATGTCGTCGTGGTAATCGGGTTTCATGGCGTCTCTGGGGCGTCCCTGAGGTCGTAGGCCTGGAGGATCCCGCCGCACTCCTTGAGCGGCTCCTTGCGGAAGAAGGCGATGGGGTTGGCGTAGCGGATGCCCTGCTGCTTGAGGCCGTTGTTGCTGGTGAGCGGGACGCGGGCGCGGTCGCGGAACTCCTCGATCTCGGAGCACGATGTGTCGGGGCTCTTGGCCAGCACCACCTCGCAGATCTCCTCCTGGTGGTCCTGGTCGATCTCGATCTTGTACCAGCCGTTGTTGTCCGTCGTCGCCTCCGCCTTCAGCTTGCTCTCGCCGCCGTTGAACGGCCGGCAGTCCACCGCCACCGTCGCGCCTGCATCACACACACCGAGTAGCACTTATCGTTTCGCGCGCGCGTACGTGGTTCGCCGCGGCTGGCAATGGCGAGCACATCCGGTGGATGGATACGTACCTTGGACGTTGTGGGAGACGTTGGTCTCGAAGCCGGCGCGGCAGGGGTCGCAGTAGACGCGTCCGGTGACGACAAAGCCGGGACCCTTGTCGGCGGAAGCTACGCCGGCGAGGGCCAGCAGCAGCAGGGAGGCGGCCACGAGGGGCGTGGCGAGGGCGGGCATGCACCGAGTCATGGTCGTCGAACGATCGGGTGATCAAATCACAAGGGGAGGGGGAGGTGTTCGGTCAGGAGGGGTGAGGCCGGCAATGGGAATTTATGGTCGGTGGGAGTGCGCTAGGACGGGGAAGGCGGGAGGCCGAGCTCGTCTGTAGGGGCGGGAAGAGCGCACAGCCCATCGGTTTCATTTCAGCTTGCCAGAAATAGTCTTGAACTCTTGATCACCAGATATGGACAAGTTCATGTGGAGTCATGGCCATTGCTGTTGTCTGTTGAGTTTAGGATCAAGTAGTGAGTTCAATTTGCGGCTGCTTGAACAGACCGATCAAGAAGCTCAAGGCAAACTACAGTAGTACTCTTTTATCTAGAAAAACATGGGGGCTTTTGTTGGCTCGAGTGCCAAAAAAACAAAATGCAGCCGAACTAACAAAAAAAAGTGAACAGAACTCTAGCGAAGCCGGAGACGGAGCTAAAGCCTGGAAGAAAGTGCAGGAACACTACTTTTCCAAACCAATGCAAATCTACATACAGGTTAAACATCAAACAGGAAACAGAGGTGGCCCCGTCAAAGATTTCAGCGGATGCTCATGTTCATCACACAAGCTTTTACAAGCAACCTGATAATAGAAAGTTTTACACATCATTCCCTACTTCTGAAGAGTATGTCCACACTCTATAACAAGAGGGATACAATGTATATTCATTAATAGCAATTGCCCTGCTGTTGAAACAACTCCGTAAACAAACGATCAATTCAAGAAGCCGAAGTTAAACAAGAGCCTGAGCAATCTTTCCATTAAAGACATACAAAATCATCTCTACATGACAATGATGATGCCAAGTTTTGCTAGCCATCGCAATTCTGCACAACCAAAGCGTGAATTTCTCTTTTTAAATTCTCTTTTCTGGGATCAACCAAAGCGTGTTCAGTCAGCATGACATAAGCTAATTTCTCTGGGCAAGACGACACAAAATCATGATTTAGATCAAGCATTACTTTTCTAATCTTCAATTTTCTTGTGGAACGAAGTGGACACCTTCCAGTCTGCAACTCCTATCCACGACCTGAAACAATTGCCTAACTGGCAGAACAGGTTGCCGTAAAGCACTTGGTATCGCACGGGAATGAAGCGGAAGTTTGCAATCTGCACAGCCGGCCACCAGATGGAGAAGGCTCCCCCAAAAACTAGAGGAGGAATCAAACCATCCACTGCAACTTTTGAGGCAACAAATTTGAATGAACTAGGCTGATATCTCCGTCGGACAAAACGATCCAAGTATCCATACCTGGGTGACAAAAATGAGTACAAGTCATACGACAGCTTGATTAAATAAATGAGGAGAATCTTGCTCTAACGGTTGTTTGTACTCATCTTAACCTACATGAGGCGTTAGAACATCAAGTGGGACAAAATTTCGGAATCACCATTCATAACCAAACACATTAAGATGGGGATGAAAAAAGAAGTTTGTGGGGAGTTAAGGGATGCCACACACCAATATTATTCCCAGTTCAAATCCAAGTCCAATCAGGTCAACTACTAACTGCTTCCCAGATAATAGGTATTTTCTTACACATGTCGAAGGAGCAGCAAGAGTGAACACACAGAAAATTGTGTGACATGGTAGAAAACAAGCCAATGTTGAAGTGGTCCACTGAGCACACAAACGAATATTAGAAGGATGCACATCTGCAAAGTGCAGTCCAAGCTACTTTGGCTCCAATAGTCGATGTGAAAACCATGTAATGCTTAGATGCACAGATCAACAGTTAGGCAATACCGCAATATTCAGTATAAGAAGCCGCCAGTCATTGACGAAGTTGCAAGTACGTGCCTTTAACTGATAATACTCTATAATGTTTATTGTGCTGAGACGAATGTTGATATCCATCATCTCCAATTATAATTACACCAGTAAACAACAACCATGAAATATCCAAAATTTCAAGGAGTTCATGAACTAAAAATGGCTACAATATTTTCTGTGAGTAGTTCATTACCTATTAATCTAGTAATATTGCCATTCATATCAATATGTCATCACCTAGGTTAGATAGTCTAAAAGGATAAAATAAGTTCATAATGGAGATCACTAAGCATGTCTTTCTCACATTATCTTTATTATACTATCTTTTTTGTCATTTATATGTCTATGCATTGCTGGCCCTCTTTAGGTCCTCCATGTGGTGACTGTCTGTGTGAGTCTGGGAGAATGGAGCATGCTGTCACATTTTCCGATGGTAATCTTGCTATTACTCTACCTATGAACAGAAAGTAGAAAACCGCAAAAAAAAAACATCATCTGCTCATGCGCGGTATGAAATTGTGAGAGAACTAACCAGTAATGCCCAACTGGTCCAGCAATAGCAAACCCAGCTGAACTAAAGAAGCCAACCCTCTTCCAATTAATTTTAAACTCTTCATCTTTATCCTGAAAAGCTAACAAGCTCTGTTAAGTGGATACCAATGAAATTGGAGAATGGGGAAACTTTTCAGCAGACATGCTAGAATAATTCAACAATCTATGGAACATTCATAACGGAACCCAAAGTTCAGAATTTTTTATCTGAATTCCTTACATTTTTTTAACTTAAAGATTTGTTTACTGATTACTTTATTAGAAATAAACAATGTCCAACACTAGTGAAATGATTAAACACATCGGCTCCAATTTTTAGAAGAAATAGAAGTCAAATAGCCCTCCAACCAGGTCGGTCTAAAATCTGAAGTAAATACATCAAAGCTAAAAGCCGGACAATCGAGTATCCGTTGACACTTAAGGCAATCGAAACTGAAAGTAGGTTTTGAAGAATTGCAAAGAACATCAAGAATGTTTCACCCACTTTCTCTTTTGTTAGATACAACAAACGGCAGAGAAAAACAACCCATGTCAAGGTCAACAGGTAATTCACAATTATTGATAAAGCGACCTTCCACAAACTAAACATCCATTTCAACGGAAAAACACTGAAATCAACCTCTCATTCTGTTACATTATAAGTCTAATATGAGTAAGCTATCTGGGACAAACAAACAAAAAGCGCAAAAAACAATCACCCAACAATACATGATTACCCGCCCAAGAAGTGAAGGACCATAGGAACCCAAGTAATCCAGTGATGTAATTAACCAATCAAATATCTTAGCCCGGTTTTGGCAACAAATCTCCTACGTATCAGCACTACCCAAAAATGATTGTCAAGTCGCATCACAATACCAAGAAGATAGGAGGACAGCTACTAGACTAGATCTGTCCAAATGTAGGCTTTAGTCGTTCCAAACAAGAAATTATCGACATCGACGTCAAATCTTACCTCAAAAATCAGCCTATTTTATCATTAAACAACCAGCGACTCACCGAAATTCTACATCAGACACTAATATTTGCCGGACGCTCACAAAACAAAGGAACCACGAATCTGGTCATTAGATATCGAGATTGTTGAAACAGATTAAGCGTCCCCAACGCCTTAAAATTACCCCATTTCCCAGAAAAGTCCTAACTCCCTAGCAAAACTGCGAGAGGATTATTAGCGGATAAATCTTTGTGCGACGATATCCAACGAACGTAGAATCCAGGGATCCCTATCTCGAACCGGAATAAGTGCGGTTGACTGGCTACCTCAGGGTTCTCGGCGTTGTGGTGGGCGCTGACGGAGTTGTGGGTGACGGCTTGAGCGCCGATGTCGCCGAGGGCCCAGAGGATGCCGGTGCTCACCGCCTGGGTTCGCATCGGGTAGGAAGACATGGACTGTCCGTACCATCGCCATAGCCGCCGCATCCTCTGCGAGCGAGTCGAAAGAATATTGACGGGGGGAGAAGAGGAAATGAAGGAAGTGTGAACCGCCTTCCCTCTGCTTTATTTCCTCTAATTTGTGCTTTGGGGTTTTTCTTCTTCCCTCCATAATTTGAGTTAGGGTTCGGTAGGCTGAAGGAATAGTAGTCCCTCACACCAATCAGCCTCCGACAGTTTTTTTCCACGTATTTTACACTATCATGCGGGGACACTACCCGACTTGCCTACGGAGTCACTCCCGTGAGCCACTCCGGCGCCGGCGCCCGGGCGTCGAAGGTGGAGGGCGGGTGGGGCACACCCATCGCTACCTTTTTAGCGCGGAGAGGAAGTGGTCTTGGTGTGGTGCGGACGCTATGGCAGACCAGCGGTGGTAGGCGACGGTTCGACGGTGCAGCAGAGCCGACGGGGTGGCAAGCGGAGTGATGCCTTTGGTGGGGTAGTGCCCTGGCGGCTGTTGCGCTGTGACAGATCTGGACGTGGGCGGGCTGGATGCGGTCATGTGCGGGCCTGCACCGCGGGAGGCTGATGTGGTCGACATCCCCTTCTTCTTCGAGGATGACACGAGACTCTCTTCTCTGCGATGGTGGGCTTCCGTCTCCGTTATACCACTTAGATGGACCTTGTGGAGGTGATGGTTGGGCCGAGGAGAAATCTTTATTTCACGCTGACGATGACGACCGCGACACCTGCGGGTGCCATCCCCTCTTAAAGGCGATGTCATGGTCTGGACCGAGCTTCCCTTTCTTGAGCATTGGGGAGAACTCTAGCTTCGGCTTGCCAGATCATGACAGTGCCTTGGCATTGTACGAGTTGCTTGAGGAGTCACCGTAGTGCTTGATGGAGTTGGATTTGGTCTCGTCCTAGGGTATGGGTATACGGGGTGCAATGTACGTACACGGGGTCGATGTGATGTAGCCCCACATGTGGACAACACCATGGACACCATGCCAAAAGACCCAATGACAAGATCAAGAGTCAAGGCTCTTCATGAAAAGGTGACCTCGCTCCTCTCGATGTGTGATCTCGACCTTCCTTTGAATGGCTTGCTACTTCATGCCGGTACCTTGTGCATACTCAGGTTCCACCCGGATGATGACCCACAATGGAGTCAAGGAGATGACCAAGAGAAGGTCCAAGATGATGGAGAAGATGGACAAGAGGAGATCCAAGAAGATGGGAAAGAAGAGGCGGAAAGATGCAAAGACAGGGTGGCCGGCCTCCCAGCCGGCCTAGGCTGGCCCCAAGGCCGGGCTCCAACCCGAGGCGGCCGGCCTCCCAACCAGCCCAGGCCGGTCTCCAGGCCGGGCTCCCTCCAGAGGCCACCGGCCTCCATACCGGCCCAGGCCGGCCCCCAGGCCGGGCCACACCCCAACACTGCCGGCCCCCGCGCCGGCCTCCCAGCTTCCAGGCCGGCCTAGCCCGGCCCCCAGGCCGGTTCCCCACCAGTGCCAGCCGGCCTCCAGGCCGGCCTAGGCCGGCCCCCAGGCCGGTTCCCCACCTCCCTGCCCCGTTTTGTAATAGACTATAAATAGCTTTCCACTTTCCCCTTTCAGAGGGTAGACTGAATTTGAGACTTGTGTGAGCTATGCTCCTCCTCCCTCGTAGATAGGGTGCCTCGTTGAGTTAGATCTTGTTGTTGCTACTCTTTCACTACGGTGTCTCTAATAGTGCAAACCAATCTTTCACTGCGGTGATTCTATTGGATCGGTGGACCGGCCGGTAAGAGCAATCGGTTTCAACAAGAGTAAGTTTGGCTTTGATTCTTCGATCCAAAGGCTACCTTTTTGAGGGTTTGTTGTTGGGTGGAGTTCTCAGCAGGAATTGCTAGTTATCCTTGTGTTTTGCCCACGAATCTCCCTCGTTACCCTCCGTGTTCTTCGTGTTCATCCCCTTTTTCCCCTCAAATTCGTGAAGATCGGGCCTAGCCCCACATCATTTGGTATCAAGAGCAAGGGTTTCTACGGATTTGGATCGTGTTTCCACCTCTTATTAGCCATTTTTCCACCAAAATTTTTCTTTCCCATACCAATTTCAAAAATTCAAAAAAAAAAATAGCCCATATGGATTTCGTTCGATCTTTCGATTTGGTGAGTGATTTGTGGTTTTGATCCATGGATCTCGTGCTTAAGACCTTTTCCCCACTTTCCGTTGGTGTTTTCCGGAGGCCTTTTCCGCTCCAATTCCAAGCGTGCCGCGCAATTCGTCGCCGGCGGTACTACCGTCCGAACGGCCGGTACTACCGCCCGCAATCGGTCCTACCGCCCGTTCGGCCGGTGCTACCGCCGCACGACTATTCACCGACTTCATATTCGTGTCGCTTCATCGCTACCTCGACGGTATCAAAGGTATAGCTTCCGACACATCTCTTTCCATTTCGCGAAACTTTTTCCTAGGAGCTAGCTCTTCATAGTGTGAGCATTGCACTAGTGTGACACCAAGTGACCATATCATAATCTTGTGAGCATCTAGTTGTAGCGGACTCGGCTCGGGCAAAAGCATAAAGCAAAAGAGAAATAGAAAAGATTCAAAAAAAAAAGAGAGAAAAGTCGAGCCGTGATCCTAGTCATCCTCAAGCTCCAATTACCAATAGAGAAATGGGTACACTTGTGTAAATCGGGTGCTCCTTCCCATACACTTGAGCTAGTTGTCCTTCGAGAGGTGGTGCGGCACGAGCATAGTCTTCGTTAGGTCCAAGTTGCTCCTCCCTATAGTCGCACCATCCACGTTTGTCTCCACGTGTGAGTCTCCTTTGTTTCTCGAATTGTGTGGTTAGTCTCTTTTGTTTCTTGATCTTTGTGGTTATCCTCCACTTGTTGCAATAGCCTTTTCGTTGGTTTCGTTTCGATTTCTTGCCACTTTACCATACCTAAGCTCCTCATAAGTGTGTGTGTGAGTCGCTTTTGGATCACTAATCAACCAACTCTTACTCTTGTGACACCTTTGTCTCGGAAGGCAGGCCCATTGGTCCAATACTATCAACCAAGATAAGAGCGGTTATTAGCCACCACATATTCCACATATCACTTGTGTTTGCTTATCATGGCTAGGGAAGAACAAGACGCCGACTTCGGCAAACAAGCGGAGTCCCTTAGGAGGTACATCGACGACAACTTACGCCGCTATGAGGAGCGTCATCATGCCGCGCAACGTGAAAACGCAGAGCGTTTCGCTCAACTACAAGACGCCCAATGCGAGAGCAAGGAGCGTTCCATTCGTATCGAGGAGCTGCTTCTCGAAAGACGACACCGGCACTCTTCAAGACCAAGCTCAAGGTCTTCACACCGTTCCGACGCAAGAAGCAAAGTTCCAAGCGACATTGGTCAAGGTCCACAAAACGGCCGCCATCACCACGAGATGCCTCATCAACAAGCGAACATGGATCCTCAACAACACCAAGACCAACATCGTCAAGAAGAGCCACACCCCCAAGCGATCGTACACCATCAACAACATCAAGATCGCCATCGACAAGAAATTCCAATTCCAAATGTTAACTTGGATCCCCCACACCGCCATGAGGACAATCGACATCATCGTCATGATCTACCTCCACATCGAGCCCGCCGAGTGCCATTGGCCGACAATCATGTTGATATTGAAGATGACGAGGATTATGTCCCACACCACCACCCAAGGCATCGTCACCGAGACCGCCATCGCCACCATGATGATGATGATGAGGATGATCACAAAAACCGTTTCAATCCTCCCAAGCTCGTCATTCCTAAGTTCCATGGCACCAACGATCCGGAAGACTACATTGCATGGGAATCCAAGGTCTCCAAGCTATTTCGAGTCTACAAGGTGCCGCAAGAAAAACGAGTTGACCTCGCATCCCTCGAGTTCGAAGGCTATGCGCAACTATGGTGGGAACAACTCCAAGCCTCCTTTGAAGACCCAATCGACACATGGAATGACATGAAGAAGGAAATGCACAAGCGCTTTGTGCCACATCATTATGCGCGAGATTTGTACAAGAAGCTACAAGAACTCAAGCAAGGTCTCAAGACGGTCGACGAGTACTACAAGGAGATGGAGTCCACTCTCTCCCGCGCACACATTGTAGAGTCCGAGGAACAATCAATGGCACGCTTCTTTAACGGCCTCACGTACCCCATCAAGAAGATTGTGGAATTCCAACCTTATGAGAACCTTGTTGAGCTAGTTCATCAATCCATGAAGGCCGAGCGCCAAGTCGCCGAAGAACTCAAGTATGTCAAGGCCAAGTCCTTCTTCGCCACTAGAGCTTCTTCATCAACACAACCCATCACTCAAGTCCAAGCTCAAGGCAATATCAAAAGTCCTACAACGCAACCCACTACAACCTCCAAGAAGACGTCGCCCTCACCCCAAGCCACCAAGTCATATATCACTTGCTACAAGTGTGGAGGTCAAGGGCACAAGTCATTTGAGTGCACCAATAAGAAGGTAATGATCGTCAATGAAAATGGAGACTATGAGTCTATGAGTGAAGATGAGTACCACGCATTGAACAAGGTGGCCACGATGCAAAGCTTGGATGACGCCGATGACTACATCTATTGTGATGGTGACCCCAACCCCACTCTAGTTGTCACTCGAGTCTTGACTACAATCAACCAAGGTGATGACGCTCAAAGGTGCAACTTGTTCCAAACCAAGGCCGGCATCAACGGCAAATCAATCAAGGTAATTGATGGGGGGATACTTTATAGGTAGGCCCATGGACCCGGAAAGTAGACCCGCCAAGACCAAGAAGGCCAACGCCGAGTCACGAGACAAGTCACATGGGCTGGGCTGGAGACAAGCCGACCAAGGCCCGTGTGGAGAAAGAGGCTCGTCCAAAGAGAGAGTCCAAGTACAACCCGGAGTCTAACTTGGAAGACCAAGGCGTAGAGTAGGACTCCGTGTTCTAGTGTGACTCGGTGTAAGTTGTAAGTCCAGGGACCCGGCGGCCTTATAAGCAGGGTCCTGGACCTTAGATCAATGAGTTCCAAGAGATAAGCTTCAACCAGTAGAGAAAAACCCTAGCCACCAGAGAGAAGTCGCCGGCTCCTGAGTTGTGGGAGCCGGGTCCTTGTAATCGAGACATATCAAGAGCAATAACATAGAAGCAGGAAGTAGGTCTTTACCTCGAATCAGAGGGGCCGAACCTGGGTAAATCCTTGTTCCTTGGCGAGATTAACCGTTACTACGTACTTCAGTCATCAATGGCCCCGGAACTCATCTTCCCTGAGGAAGAACTTGCCGTGACAAACCCACGACAGTTGGCGCCCACCGTGGGGCCTATGGTGACGAAAGGAGTTGAGATCGTTGGAGCTGCTCGTCGGGCTATGGAGAAACTCGCCATCGGGCGGGTCTACACGGATGAGCATGGAGAGACCGAGATCGATGACTCAGGCTGGACTTCGGAGATGAACGAAGTCGACGAAGGCTACCAGCTTGTCTTTGGAGGAATCAACGTGTTCGTCGGGATGGTTTGCGCGTCGGGTCTTCGCGTGAACTCGGCGGATTCAGTATCAGAGCCAACCGTCGTCGTCAAGTCCGACGGCGAGGAGTCGGTCGGAACTTCAGAGGTCGGTATCATCGCCGAGTCTGAGGAACCCCTAGCTGAGAAACCAGAGATGCTGCAAGAGTCAGATTCAGATTATGATACAGATTCAGAGTCCATCCTACCCTTGTTTGAAGATCGGCTTGGGTATGGGATAGAGGAAGAGGATTATGAGGAGTCGCCAGTACGCGCTCGTGTTGTGGGAGTCTACATGTCTGGAAACACTGGGAATCAGTTTGATCCGACTCTGTTGACAAAGGAAATTAATGCAAGTAATGCCGCAGAGAGGGCGGCTGAGTTAACCAATGCTCGTACTGCGTTGGAGAGGCAACTAGCTGATATCACAGAAGCAAACCGTAGATTGGCCGAAGAGCGGGCCCGAGTCCAGGATGAAACTCAAGTTGTGCGGAGGCGCCGCGAGGAGCTTACTTCAATTCAACACCGCAGAGCCAGGAGTCGCTTGCATGATGGAGTCCACATCAATCCAACCAATTTATTCACCACACCTAATGGTCCAGGCAGAGGAGCCGGACTAGGAGGCTCAGCGGCAGCAGGAGGCGCCGCAGGAGGAGCCGGAGGAGCACCACCACCACCACCACCACCACCACCACCCCAGAAGGACCGGGAGGCAGCCGTACCAACGGACCACCGCCTGAAGGAGGAGTCGGAGGAGGAGTATCTGGTGGCTTAGGGTCTCAGTCTAACAGATTTCATACTCCAGAGGGACATTACTCTAATCCTATGGACAATGTTCATGCGGCGACTCTGAGATTGGAGAATATTGTGGTACCAGAGGGACCAGCGGGACAGGAGACTCGTGAGGCTATCGAGCTACTGAAGATAGCTTTAACTCAGCAAGCTTTGTATCCAACTTTTCCAGATGCAAGTAGGCTACACTCAACACCCTTTAACTCAGGTACGAGGAGTCGGCACGGTGAGTCCAACCCGGCCAACTCTACGAGTGCAAGGCGTCGTGAGCTAGTGAGGAATCGTGCAAACATGCCAACTACTTCACAGGCTCAGCTAGTGGTTGATGAAGCAAGGCAACGACGAGAAAGAGAAGCAGCAAGAGCTCGGGAGGCAGAGAGGGACAGAGCGTTAGTGGGTGCAGCCAACCCGCCTCAGCCAACCCGGGTGCACGAGGAGGTGACTTCTCCTGGTGCTTCCCCAGCATTAACAGGACCAGAGTGTTTGTCTGATGCCATCAGGTCCGAGTCCTTCCCCAGCAGTTTCAAGGAGCCGCGCAAGGTTCCAAATTATGAGCCCAACATGGACCCGACCTCTTGGTTAGGTACATACGAGATGGCGATGAGTATTCGCAATGCCACAGGTAATCTGTGTGCCAAATTCATGTATCTTATGATGGAGGGAGCAGCCAAGGTTTGGATGCGCAACTTGCCTCCTAGGTCAATCAACTCTTGGGAGCAATTGAAGGCAGCTTTTATTCAGAACTTCCAGGGCACATGCAAAAAGCTCAGCACCATCGAGGACCTGGAGCGGTGTGTCCAGAGGAAGGGCGAGTCAGCAAGGCACTGGATGAAACGAGTCTCAGAGATCATTAACTCCTCACAAGGACTCCCACCGGTCTCAGTGTTAATGGCGATGGAGAGAAATTGCAGTTACAATCCCTTGAGTTGGAAGCTAGGTCGTATGAAGGAGAGCCTGAATCAAGGCATTCCCCTTACGATTGGTGAGATCATGGCAGGTGCTAATAAGCATGCTGCCACAGACAAAACAAAGGATCAGGAGGAAGGGACTAAAGGACAAGGTGGCAACGGTCAGAGTCAGAACCAAAATCAAAACCAGAATCAAGGAGGTGGCAAGCGGCCGTATGGAGACAACTCTGACCTAGTGGCCAACACAAACACTGGAGTCAGACACAAGGACAATAATTCTGGTGGATACCAAGGCCGTACTCCAAGCACAGAGGAGGGTCTTGAGAATTCCATGCCCTAAACATGCCAAAAACGGTAGATGCGGTCATACCTTGGGACAGTGCGTAGATCTGCAGCGCGCCAGGTTCCAAGGGCCAGGAGGAGGTAACAACAATGGTGGCTATAGAGGAAACAATGGAGCCGGAGGACCCGGCAATAACGGTGGAGGAGCCGGCAATAACCCAAACCAACCTCAAGGAGGAGGTAACCAGCAGGGCGGGTTCCAGCAGAACCCGAAGAAGCTCAATGATGGCAATGGTCAGTATTATGTCACAACTCGGCAGCAAAACCCGAGTCGTGGCAGCTACCATGTCTTCACAACTAGTACGTCCAAGCGTTCCAAGAAGTTGAAAGTTAGAGCAGTTAATGCAGTAGAGCCGGCCCTTCCACAGTGGCTCAGGTGGTCAGAGCAAACCATCACATGGAGTCGGGCAGATCATCCTCCAAGAGTCGACGAGCCAGGGCAGCTAGCCTTGGTAGTAGCACCTCAAGTTGGGGGCTATACATTGAACAAAGTGCTTATGGATGGTGGAAGCAGTATCAACATCTTATATTATGACACATTCAAGAGGATGCAGCTGCAAGATAGACAGCTAATTCCAACAGAGACAGTGTTCCATGGGATAGTACCAGGGAAGTCGGCCAAGCCCATTGGTAAGATTTATCTTGAGGTTGCTTTTGGCACAGTGGAGAATTTTCGTTCAGAGATTATGCCCTTGAGGTAGTGGATCTTAAGAGCCCATATCATGCTCTTTTTGGTCGACCTGCATATTTTAAGTTTATGGCCAGGCCGTGTTATGTGTACTTGAAGCTCAAGATGCCAGGTCCAGCAGGAGTCATTACAGTTAATGGTAGCAGACAGATGGCATTGGAGTGCGAGTTAGGTGATGCAGCTATGGCTGAGACAGCTTGTGCTCAAGAGGAGCTGAAGTTTTACAAGGCAAACGTGGACCCGGAGGACAACTCGGTCCTTAAGAAACCGGCCACAGAGGAGAAGATGAAATTCAAGTCAGCTCAGGACACAAAGCAAGTCGACTTTACCCCTGGTGATTCTTCCAAGCAGTTCACTATTGGGGCACACCTCTCTGATAAATAGGAAAGCGCGCTCGTCGAGTTCATCCGTGAGAATCGGGATGTTTTTGCATGGAAGCCATCTGACATGCCAGGAGTCCCGAGAGAACTCGCCGAGCACAGCTTACATGTTAACCCTAATGCAAGACCAGTTAAGCAGGGTCTGCGCAAGTTTCATGATGACAGGAGGAAAGCCATAGGAGAAGAGGTGGCTCGGCTCCTTGCAGCCGAGTTCATCAAGGAGGTCTTTCACCCAGAGTGGGTGGCCAATCCAGTGTTAGTACCAAAGAAAACAGGGGAGTTGCGTATGTGCATCGACTTCACGGGCCTAAACAAGCATTGCCCTAAGGACCCGTTTGCACTACCTCGCATAGACCAGATCATTGACTCCACAGCGGGGTCAGAGTTGCTTTGTTTCTTGGATGCATATTCAGGATACCACCAGATCAGACTCAACATAGAGGATGAGCTGAAGACGTCCTTCATCACGCCCTTTGGAGCATTTTGCTACACAACAATGCCCTTTGGACTCAAGAACGCAGGAGCTACATATCAGAGATGTATTCAGAATTGTTTCAAGAAACAGATTGGAAGGAATATTCACGCTTATGTGGATGATGTAGTGGTCAAGTCTCAGAAGGCCGACTCTCTGATAGCAGACCTGACAGAAACCTTTGAGAACCTACGCAAGTACAAGATGAAGCTCAACCCGACCAAGTGTGTTTTTGGAGTCCCTGCGGGCAAACTCCTAGGCTTCATCGTTTCAGAGAGAGGCATTGAGGCAAATCCAGAGAAAATCAAGGCTATCCATAACTTGCAGAAGCCGACTTGTCTGAAGGACGTTCAAAAGCTCGCTGGATGCGTGGCAGCTCTAAGCAGGTTTATTTCAAGACTCGGGGAGAAGGCGGGTCCTCTCTACCGACTCCTGAAGAAGTCAGATAAATTCCTATGGATGAAGAAGCCGACCGTGCTTTTGAGGAGTTGAAGAAAACTTTGTCAACAGCACCAGTGCTTGCAGCTCCTACAGATAAGGAGCCCATGCTATTATATGTAGCCGCCAACAAGAGAGTTATTAGTGCAGTAGTAGTGGTGGAACGATCAGAGGAAGGAAAGGAGTACCCAGTGCAGAGACCTGTCTACTACATCAGTGAAGTTCTCACAGAGTCAAAGCAAAGGTACCCACAGTGGCAGAAGTTGGTCTACGGAGTTTTTCTTGCAAGTAGAAAGCTCAAGCATTATTTCCAAGAGCATCCAATCAAGGTGGTGAGTTCAGCACCGCTGGCAGACATTATACGCAACAGAGAGGCAACAGGACGAGTCGCCAAGTGGGCAATTGAGTTGGGTCCTTATCATATCACATATGAGCCAAGGACAGCGATCAAATCTCAAGCTTTGGTTGATTTTGTCAATGATTGGACAGACTTTACATCTTCACCAAGTACCCCTTGCACCAAGTATTGGACAATGCACTTTGATGGGTCCAGACAGCTAGAAGGCTCAGGAGCCGGCGTGGTGTTAACATCGCCTAAGGGAGATAAGTTAGCATATGTCCTTCAGTTACACTTTGATTGTACCAACAATATGGCAGAGTATGAGGCTTTGCTACATGGCCTGCGTTTGGCCAAGGATATGAACATCCAGCGTATCAGGTGCTTTGGAGACTTGGATCTCGTAGCTCAGCAGGTGTCTGGAACTTGGGATTCAAAGGATGCAAATATGGCGGCTTATAGAAGAGCAGTCGAACAGATAGCCGGGTTCTTTTCTGGTTATCAAGTGGAGCATATTGATAGGCGCAAGAACGAGGCTGCTGATGCGTTATCACGGCTCGGCTCTCGTCGAGAGAAAGTACCACCAAATGTGTTCTTGGATGAACTCCATCATCCTTCAGTCAAATTACCCTCAGAGGAGGAGTTAGCCTTTCCAGACCCAGAGTCGGTGTTGGTAGCAGCAACACGAGCAATCCCAACGTGGACAGAGCCCTACCTAGCATATCTCCTGCGGGGAGAACTCCCAAAGGATGAAGTCAAACGAAAGCAACTCATCAGGCGATGCAAGTCCTACATAGTCATTAATGGCGAGTTGTACAGACGAAGCGTCACTGGAGTCTACCAGAGATGTGTATCTCCAGAAGAGGGCAAGCAAATATTGCAAGAGATTCATGCAGGAGATTGTGGTCATCATGCATCCACTAGATCCTTGGTGTCAAAAGCTTTCAGACACGGGTTCTTTTGGTTGACAGCACATTTAGATGCAGAGAGGATAGTTCGAGTCTGTGATGGATGTCAAAGGTACGCAAGGCAAGACCACGTGCCAGCTCAAGAACTCAGAACCATCCCTATCACTTGGCCATTTGTAGTTTGGGGACTCGACATGGTGGGCTGTAGCGGACCTGCACTTAAAAATAGGCAAGATCCCTGTGTATAGTGCAAATCCCTGGATCGAATCGTTTGCACACACAGTTTACGATGAATACCATAACATTGTATCAATTTATTACACAAATGATCCAGACTTAAAATATTCCATTACAACTTTGCATAGCTCGAAGCTAGCATAAACAAAATAACAGCGGAAGACTAAATATTATTGCATGGAGTCCCAATCTTCATGCAGCCACAGGCGAAACATGTTGGTTGCAGACTCGAAACCCCTAACGAAACCTCACTCATCGTCAGAACAACCTGATAAAAGATATCAACAAGGTGGGTCAGAACCATAAAATGGAACTGGCAAGTGACACTTTGTGGACTCATACTAGAACAACTCTAATAACCTATATGCATATTTGGCTTGTGGAGTTTGAAGGCTATTTTGCATAAAGCCAATTTTATCCTATTCTTTCAAAACCAATTCTTTCTTTCCAAACTTTAAGAGACATCCCTGGGCGCACCAGTGTCTCAAATCCCCCTTATTCACCCATCAAATTTTTAACTTAGAGAAATTGGAATGTTGGGATCCTCCGTTGACGTCCTTGTTCAGCTGCTCAGAATTGTCCGTAACCGGGGACACGGCTATGATCATAGTTTTATACTCTCGAGAGTTTGTGGCACTTTCCCCACTAGACTCGATCAACCCATTCTGTCCTTCACCCTCATTTAGTGAAAAGGAAAGGAGAAGATCGAGACGAGACTTTTTCAGAAGTGTCTTCCCGTGGTACTACTAGCGAGATCACTGCCGTCCTATCCCTCTACATCATCAGATCTCACTGACCCAGGTCCACACAACTCACTCCGTCAAGACAGAGCCCATATGACTAGTGGCTGCACTGGAAGCAATCCTCACTTGGAGTAACTTCAAATCCCTTTGATCCTGGGTGGCATTCCGCAAGTGTGATTCATCCTCCTAAGTCAGGGGACCACGTATGATCCTTCCTCCCAAAATAGGGAATCACCCTCTTCTACAATTCATCCTCCCATATATGGGGAATTGCTTTATTCCAACCACCCACCCAGGTAGTTTATTACTTAGTAGAATTTTCATTAGCTTTTGATACAAAACACATAGCATAGCATTTGCCTATACTACTAAGTTATCATATAGGTACTAGACACTAAGGAATATTCTAGGGTAATACTAAACAGGTCTAGCATAGCAATACTAATAAGCCTATCATGCAAATTTTCTAAGTAAAAGCTACAACAATGCATATCAAAATAATAGGACGAACAGTATGCAAGTGTGCCACTTGCCTTGGCAACAGGAGTGGCAGGAGTAGCAACCACCAAAGTCTTCGTGACTCTCCGAATAAACTAATAAAATAAACAAGCCACACATAAACAAACAGAACAACAATAATCATACAAAAATAATAACAATACAACAAAAATATGCTATGTATGAAATGCAATTAAAATCATAATAAAAACATTAAACTAAGTTTTCTGGTTTTAGAAATATGCATGAAGTCAAAATGCAATTAAAACAATTTTTAATATAAAGACAACATAAAACAATTCCCAAAAAGGGAATAAACACAAATCAAAAACTACTGTTGAACAAAATAATTACAGAAAATATGGGGTTGGTCCTACTGGACAGAGGACTTCATAACTAAACTAAACCAATTGGATTTACTCAAAAAGCTATTTTGAAACTAAAGTTATGACAAATTTACTCAAATTTCACATTTGAAATTCAAATAAATTTAAACTTGTCAAAACAGAAAACTAAGACGCCAGAAAGATTCTAATGGTTCTAAGGATTTCAAATATATAAAAATATTTGAATTTGTCCAAACCAATAAAAAGATATGATAAATCTAAGGTGGAGGGGCTTTTCTGTAAAACAGACAGATTTAAACAAAATTGGGATATTCACTGAAAATCCCTGGCCACGTGGCTGTCTCTGATTGGCTGGCTAGGCTGACTGGGCGCTGACTGTGCGCTGACTGGGATGCCACATAGGCGTACCGATTCGTTTTAAACAGATCTAATCGTGGCCGCAGGATTTAGATCGGAGGGCTGAGGATCTAGGGTTTTATACCTTGCCGGCGTGGGTCACCGGAGAGGACGGTGCGCGGCGGCGACGGCTCGGACGTCGAGGGCGTGAGCGCTCCGGTGGTTCCCAAAGATGAAGAAGACGACGACGGTGCTCAGCGCGACGAGGTGGATCTGTTGGCGAGGTCTACGACTTCCTGGTGAACAGCCTCGTCGGGAATGGCTCGCCGGAGATGGTGCTGGCGGCGGTTAGCTTCGGTCGAGGACGCGGGCGTCGTTCTGGGGGCAAGGAAAAAGCAAGACCTTGTCAAAAGATGCGCAAGGAAGAAATAGAGCGAAAGGAGGGAGAGAGGAGGCACGGGGTGTCCTGGACTCGCCGGAAATGGAGAAAAACAGTGGCGGCACGGCGGAGCTCCGACGGTCGATTCCGGCGGCCTGGGGGCGAGATTCGGACGAGAGTGAGGGGAAAAGAGAGAGGGGACGACGGCCTTCTTATAGGGGTGGACGGCGCGGTGATTTCGGCCTTCAATCGCACGAATTGAAGAGGAGGATTCGCCGGCTGTCAATGGCCATGTCGCGCGCGTGATTTGGGATGAAGGTGTCAGTGCTGACCAGCGGGGCCCACCTGTCAGTGGAAGGGAGAGGGAGAAGGAGCTGCGGGCTGCTTGCTGGGCTGCTGCCGGGGACGGTGCTGGGCCGCTGGGCTGGCTGGGGCTGAGCTGGTTCGGCCGGGCTGGCCCTTTTCTATTTTTTTTTGTTCCTTTTTCCTTTTCTATTTTTCTGTTTTCAGAAATACAAATAACTTTTGAAATAATAGTTCAAACTGATTCAAACCAATTCGAAATTTTTTGTAAAATCAAAATAATCCTTTTTAAATACTTTGAAACCTCTTTCCATAATATTTTATTTTAAATAAAATCAATTATGTAATAATTGCATAATTGACACCTTTAGGTTAAAATAACAAATAGGCTTTTATAAAATCTTTTTGAACTCAAATAAAATCCAGGAAAATAATATGAGTGGTATCATGTGGTATAACCATGATAAACTCATTTTTGTTATTTTTACCCAAAATAAATTACCCCAAATACCTTTGGCATTTTAAAAGGTAATAGGTGATATTTTTCCAAGGTCAAAATAAAATCAAATCTTTTCCAATTAATTTAATAAAATACTTTTTGGAAAGATTATTCTAAACATAGCACTTTGGCACTATACTTGGCCAACAAATGAAATCATAGAAACCAAATTATTATATAGAGCATAATAGGCCCTTTATGACATTTTTCTCAAATAGGGTTTAAAGTGGAAATAGAATTCCATATTTTGGAAAATTAAATGCAATCAAGCAAGAGAATGATGCATGCATGCATGATTTTGGATTTCCAAAACAAAATACTTAAAATTTTCAAAAAGTTTTTGATTTTTCTGATTTTTCAAAAATTTGAAAATCTCGGGATGTTACATGGGCCCTTTCTCAAAGTCGCCTTGTCAGAAGACCCATCTGCTAGTAGCAGTTGATAAGTTCACCAAGTGGGTGGAATTGGAACCCGTCAGCAGAGTCGACGGTGCATCAGCTGTGAGATTCTTCAAGAAAATAGCAACACGCTTTGGATACCCTCATAGCATCATTACAGACAATGGTACCAACTTATCAGTCGGGGAGATGGCCAAGTTTTGTGGTGAGAACAACATCAGACTCGACCTAGCCTCAGTGGCACATCCACAGTTCAATGGACAAGCCGAGAGGGCAAATCAGGAGTTGTTAAAGGGGATTAAACCTAGACTACGGGTTCCCCTGCTAAGAGCCGCCGGGTCTTGGGTTGAGGAGTTACCAGCAGTACTTTGGAGCATCAGGACGACTCCTAACAGATCCACTGGCTTCACACCTTTCTTCATGGTGTATGGAGCAGAAGCTGTCTTGCCAAGCGACTTGTTGCATGACTCGCCACGAGTCGCCAATTACGTTGAGACAGACAACGAACTCGCCCGCCAGGACTCGGGTCGATGCACTTGAGGAAGCAAGGGAGTTAGCCCTTGAGAGATCAGCAGTTTATCAGCAGGACTTGCGGCGATATCACGCACGCAGAGTCAAGACCCGGACTTTCCAGGAAGGAGATTTAGTGCTTCGCCTTGTCCAGAATAAGGAAGGGATGCACAAGTTATCTCCACCATGGGAAGGACCGTTCGTCATAAGCAAGAATCTGAACAACGGGTCGTACTATCTAATGGATGTGCGAGAGCCGGCAAGTGTAGGCAAAGGAGCTGATACAGATCACACAGTAGATCCTTATGCAGAGGCAAAGAGGCCTTGGAACATAGCTCAGTTGCGTCCATATTATACTTAAGTTGTAATAGTTTTATGAGTTGCAAGGCAAAGAGCCCAGTGAGCCATGCTTAGATGTAATCGCATTGTTATGATCAAATGAAATAAAGCCGGCTTTTGTGAACATGAGTCCTTTAGTCGAGTCACCCAGTGAGTGCGCTTTGTTCTTTAAATTTTGATCATCAGGTTCTTGGGGGCTTGCTTTTCAGTGAAAAAAGTTAAGCTTAAACTCTTGGACCCGGCACAGTAGCCAAACTTTTCCTAGTCCTTTCGCTGGTAAGTCAGATGCATCCTGCACAATATGATCTATCTACAGGCATGACTTGTTTCTCTCTCTTATGGATCCTAAGGAACATATGAGTTAAGAACCTGTCAGCACAAACTGTAAGAGAAGTCATGCAGGGCCTACTTATTCATCAGTGAAAGACTAGACGGGTTATAAGAACCAAGCCGATTGGCACAAATTCAAAATAGCTAACAAGCTAAATAGTTTAAAAGCACCAGTAGTGCATCATTACAACTCAAAATAGCTAACAGGCTACACAGTTTAAAAATACCAGTAGTGCATCATTACAGAGTTTAGATACTAACAGCACAGCATTACATAGTAATCAAAAGTCATTCAAGGGATTGTCTTCCAGAGGAGTCGACTCCTTAGCTAGAGTCGGGGAGTCCTTCTTAGCAGGAGACCTGTCCTTTGCTTGAACAGCAGGAGTTGAGGAGCCCTTCTTCAAAGGAGATTTGTCTTGTGCTTGAGCAGCAGAAGGAGGAGTCGGCTTCAATGGAGGCTTGGTGGCGACTCTCTTCATTTGAAAGCCAGTACCCTTGGGACTCTTCATGTGCTTAGCAAGCTCAGCTTGTTTCTGAGCGTCTCCAGAGACAGCTCTAGAAGGAGTGGGCGCAGCAGGAGTCTTCAGAGTCGGCTCAGCACTTTGAACAGGAGCCGCCGGTGACGATGAACTCGGACCGGTAGAAGAAGAGAATACACCAGATGGGTCCTGTGATGGGCGGCCAAAGTTTACTATCTGAGGAGTTTCTGGAGCGACTCTTTTGTTCTCCAAATCATAATGATGAACCCATACCTCAGGGTCCATCTTATTGGCAATCTCACAAGCATATGGCCGCACCAATTTTTCTTCGGCCTTGAAGTCGTCCTGAGTAAAAGGTTTCCCATCCTCATGTTGCTCAGGCTTCCCCATTGTAAGCATTGCTGGCTCTAGGACAGTTGGATAGTAGCTGTGGGCTAAAGCCAAGATCCTGATGGAGGCTCTCCTCATGGAAGACTGTTTCCACAGACGCATATAGCCTGGTGCTCTGGACAACTCGTCCACCAGACGTTCAGGCTCTTTGGGGCACTTGCCTTTATGGTTCAGATATTTGACCACAGCACGGGCTCCCTCTTGTAGCCCATGACAGTAATCAAGCATCTCAGATAGTTGCTTGCTTGTGGGCAGTTTAAGTTTTGGGGAGTCAGCCCCTGCAGAGATCAAAGAGTGATTATCAGTTGAAAAGAAATTTAGAGAAGTGCAAAAAGGAAGCAAGCAAAAGTCATAAACTCACCAAATATGTGTTGGCACATGGCACCAATGCCCTTTTTGCAAGTGTCGAACACAGCCTTCAGGTCGTTGTGTGCCTTCTGGGCGATCTTTTTGGCATCAGCCGACTCTTTATTTACTTGCTCCAGTTGAGCAGCCAGGGCTTTCAGATCCTTCTCAAGCTGAAGGGAGTGTTCTTTTTCGGCCATCGCAGACCTGGCACTGGCAGCTGCCTGGTCCTCAAGCTCTTTCATGTCTCTCTTCATCTTGGAGACAATGCACTGCAATTCCAAGTCATAAAGCACAAGTGAGCTTCACAAGTCAAATAGAGAACTCATGAGCTCCAAGTCGTCATAAGTTAACAACTTGGCGCTTGGGGGCTACCCAGGGGTCAATTTTTTCTATCAGAAAAGCAGGCATGAGTCCTAGTCGACAAGTCATAAGCTCCAAGTCGCCACAAGTTAGCAACTTGGCGCTTGGGGGCTACTGGCAGATCAGAATTTTTCATCAAGTTAAGTATGAGTAAAGTAGATATATTTGCAGCTCCAAGTCGCCACAAGTAAGCAACTTGGCGCTTGGGGGCTACTCGCAGAACAGAAATTCTTCTTCAAGCAAAGTATCAGTGAATTACATATGTTGGTAGCTCCAAGTCATCGCAAGCTGACAACTCGGCGCTTGGGGGCTACTCGTGCGAAAGTTTTTGGTCTAAGGACCCGACAGATAGTAAATTATCAGCCCCGAGTCCTAGTAAAAGCTAAGGACCCAGTGCTTGGGGGCTACAGTGTGCAAATTTTTTCTATATAGCAATTGAGTTCAGTTTCAAATCAAAGCACCTATCCTAGTCACAAGTCACCACAGACAGGTGCTTGGGGGCTACTGGGATAGGATGATGCCAGAAAAGCATATAAGGTGAAGTCAGAGGACTTACTTCATGAACCATGAGGAGAGATCTAAGAGCAGCTTGCTCGTCATCCTTCAGCCTAGCAGATTGATCGTTCAAGTCAACCGCTTCAGCATAAGCTTCAGAAAATGACATGTTATCAGCTACTCGAAGTCGGCTATAATCAGTTGACGACTTGATCTTGATGGACGGAGAGGCTGCAGGAGTCGGCTTCACCGGAGCCGGGTGAACTTGAGGCGCAATATCAGGATTCCCAGTCCCAGAGGTGGGCTGGGCTATTGTTGGAGTCGTTGCCCGAGTCCTTGAAGGGGACTCGGGGATGGTTGGAGTTGTCGCTGTACCAGCAGATGCAGCAATGGAAGGACCCGTCCTTGCGCTTGTAGTCTCGGAAGCCGAAGGAGGTGCAGGTCCACGACCGGAGGTGGCATCAGCCATGCCTGGGAGCTTGGTTACTTTAGCGCAAGGCCGAGCCCTGAAACACACAAAGATAGAAGTCAGCACCAGAATTAATGAAAAGGGAAAAAGCAGAAGTCATTTGAATACAAGTACAGAAACAAAGTAGTCTTACCCAACATTGGTCTCTAGGTCCAAGGAGGCCTGAGAGTCTGAGGAAGGCATTGACATCCCGGAGTGATAGGAGTCGTCCTTGTGAGGAGGAGAAGCCGATTTCCGCTGGTGCGAGACTGGCAGAGGCTCAGGAGCATCTGCAGGCCCATCGGAGCGCAACTTCCTCTTCCTGGCGGCAATAACACTCTGCATGTGTTCTTCAGTCTTAGTGGGAGAGCGAGAGGACCCAAGGACTCGTGAGAGTGGTACCTTGGGAACAGCCTCTCGAGAGCCATTAGTGTTTGAGGCTGGAGAAGAGGAGGAGTGACTCCTAGCTAAGGACTCCGCAGATATTGATGGCTGAACAGCAGCAGAGGTAGTGTCAGCTTGTCTCGTGACGGGAGCCTCTGGAGAGGACTCGTCGTCGTCAATTTCTTCCACAATGGGAGCCTCCTGAGAGGACTCCTCTTCATCAGCATTTTCAGTTGGAGCCTCTGGCGAGGACTCCTCATCGGCAGCATCATCTTCAACGGGAGCCCCCTGGGAGGACTCCTCATTATTATCATCAGTGTCTTCTGCCACAGTAGTTTGATCTGTGGCAGGAGTCTCCTCCTCAACTTCCTCTTCAGCCTCAGCCTCAGCTTCAGCTTTGTTCTTAGTACCAGCTCCAGAGTCCGGCTTCCAGAAGGAGTCGGTGAGCTGCAATAGAGTCAACAAAAGTGAGTCAGTAAGCAGTGCAAGTAAGATCAAGGTAGAGATAAAGTAGAGAATGATACTTACATCAGGAGCTGGGTTGGTGGAGCAGAATGGCTGGAGCCCAAAATGGGCTTGGTCCTTCACCGGTTTCCCAGTCAACTTTTTGATAAGTCGACCAAGTTCGGGTCCATCGGATAATTGCTCCGTCACTCGGAGGTCATCACCAGCACATGTAGTATATGAGCATATCATCCGAGTCCTAGGACTCAGTGGCTGGATTCTCCAGGTTGTCCAGCAGCGGACAAGATCCATATTTTCTAAGTTATGAGATAAGAGGGCCCGGATTCGAGTGATCAGAGACTCGACTCTTGGCCGGGCGGCCTCTGGGCACCTAGCTTTCATCAGAGGAGTCGCCCGAAGGCGGTCCTCAGAGAATAAGGGAAGTTTTGGTTCATTTGCAGGGGAGGTGTCCTTGCAATAGAAGAAGGTTTTTTGCCAATCCTTGATACGATTGGGAAAGATTGGCTTTGGGAAGACAGAGTTGAGGCGCCGTTGAAGAGCGACGGCGCCACATTGGAGAAGAGGGCCCCCAGAGGTCTCGGGCTGAGGGTTGCAGTAGAAGAGCTCAAGCCAGAGATTGATGTCAGGCTTAATCTGGAGGTAATCCTCACAGAGAACGATGAAATTGGAAAGGGTGAGAATGGAGTTAGGAGCCAGATCGTGAATCCGCAGCTCATAGAGTTCGAGGAGCTGGCGGAAGAAAAGATCGCCGGGGGGAGAAAATCCGCGGAACAGGTGCTCCACGAAGACAACTACTTCGCCCTTAGCGGGAGAGGGAACAACCTCATCCCCTGGGTCCCGAGCTTGAGCGCTGGAAGGAATCAAACCTGAGAGCCTATGAGTCTTCAATTGCTCCGACGTGACCACAGATCCACTCCAATCGGCGGAGATCGATCGCTTGGAAGAGGATTTTGTGGTGGCGGCGGCGATGTCCACCGTCCTGCTCGACGAGGATGCCTTGGCCTTGGATGCGGTCTTTGCGCGCTTGGGAGCCATGGCGTGCGGGCGGTGCGTGCTGGGCGCGGAAAGAGATGGGCGCGAAGAGAAAGAAGAAGTTTTGAGCTGAAAGGGGCAAGTGAGGTTTAAAACCTAATCCTTCGGTATTTATCGAGAGGGTAAAACCCTAAGAGAGTTACAGTGCAGGTCCACAGTAAACTGTGGATAACGTTTCATTAGCGACGGTTCGGTGGTTAACAGTAAAGACATAGCAGAGAAAAGGTTAAAGTCGCAGAAGTGGATGAAGCCGGCTTGTCCCAGAATGACGAGTCCTGTGGCAGTGAAAATCAAGTTGTCTGGTCCTTGTTCGCAAAAGTCACAGTAGACCCGGCCAGCATGTGCAAGGGCAGGGGTGATGACTTGAACAAGGAATGAGGATAGATTCATCTTTTTTATATTTCATGTCTTATGCAGGAATTCATCTTGGAGCTAGCAGCAAGCGACTTTGGAGCCTATGGCTCAAGTGGAAGGAGTCGACCCAGGGAGTCGAACCAATAAGTCAAAAGAAGCCGCCAAGCTGCGCCCAAGATAAATTCGGGGGCTACTGATGGGGGGATACTTTATAGGTAGGCCCATGGACCCGGAAAGTAGACCCGCCAAGACCAAGAAGGCCAACGCCGAGTCACGAGACAAGCCACATGGGCTGGGCTGGAGACAAGCCGACCAAGGCCCGTGTGGAGAAAGAGGCTCGTCCAAAGAGAGAGTCCAAGTACAACCCGGAGTCTAACTTGGAAGACCAAGGCGTAGAGTAGGACTCCGTGTTCTAGTGTGACTCGGTGTAAGTTGTAAGTCCAGGGACCCGGCGGCCTTATAAGCAGGGTCCTGGACCTTAGATCAATGAGTTCTAAGAGATAAGCTTCAACCAGTAGAGAAAAACCCTAGCCACCAGAGAAAAGTCGCCGGCTCCTGAGTTGTGGGAGCCGGGTCCTTGTAATCGAGATATAGTCAAGAGCAATAACATAGAAGCAGGAAGTAGGTCTTTACCTCGAATCAGAGGGGCCGAACCTAGGTAAATCCTTGTTCCTTGGCGAGATTAACCGTTCCTACGTACTTCAGTCATCAATGGCCCCGGAACTCATCTTCCCGGAGGAAGAACTTGCCGTGACAACCCCACGACAGTAATCATTGATGGTGGGAGTTGTCACAACTTGGCAAGCAAGGAGCTATGTGAGAAACTCAACTTGACGTACAAGAAGCACCCCAATCCTTACCATGTGCAATGGCTTAGTGACTCCGACACCGTGAAGATCCAACACACGGTTCAAGTATCCTTCAAGATTGGCTCTTACGAGGACACGGTGGATTGTGATGTGGTACCAATGTCGGTTTGCCACTTACTTCTTGGCCGCCCTTGGCAATTTGACAAGGCCGCTACTCATGATGGGCGCACCAACTACTATAGCTTCAAATGGAACAATAAGATCCTAGTGCTCCGCCCAATGACTCCAAGCCAAATCATTGCCGACAATGCCAAGACAATTGTAAGAGCGCAAGAAAAACAATCCCCTAGTGAGTTGAGTGGTGAGAGAGCGAACCACATTCACGTGAGTGAGAGCCACAAGCCAAATATGAGTGAGAAAGGGAAAAGAGTGAGTCCCGGCGTAGTCTTGTTAGCCACCAAAAGTGAGATGAGAGAAGTGAGAGCAAACCCATCCACTTTCCACTTCGTGCTCTTATGCAAAGGAGATGGCAAAGACACTAACGACTTGACCCAAGTTCCTCCTTCTATGTTGTCTATTTTGCAGGAATTCAAAGATGTCTTTCCGGATGAGCTACCTCAAGGACTTCCTCCCTTCCGTGGAATCGAGCATCGCATCGACCTCATTCCCGGCGCCCCTCTACCCAATAGAGCGCCATACCACACCAACCCCGAGGAGACAAAGGAAATCGAGCGCCAAATTCAAGAACTCCTCGCCAAGGGACATGTTCGTGAAAGCTTGAGTCCGTGCGCCGTTCCGGTCATCCTCGTCCCCAAGCAAGACGACACACTCCGAATGTGCATGGATTGTCGTCCCATCAACAATATCACGGTGAGGTATCGACATCCTATCCCACGACTTGATGACATGCTAGATGAGCTTAGTGGTGCCACTATCTTCTCCAAAATTGATTTGAAAAGTGGCTATCACCAAATCCATATGCATGAAGGAGATGAATGGAAAACCGCATTTAAAACAAAACTTGGTCTTTATGAGTGGCTTGTCATGCCCTTTGGTCTTTCCAATGCTCCTTCAACATTTATGCGTCTTATGAATCACGTCTTGCGCGCTTTCATTGGCAAGTTCGTGGTTGTCTACTTTGATGACATCCTTGTTTATAGCAAATCTTTGCATGAACATGTCGACCATGTGAAGCAAGTTTTGTTGTCCCTTCGTAATGCTTCGCTTTTTGCCAACCTTAAGAAATGCACCTTTTGCACCGACAAGCTTGTGTTTTTGGGTTATGTAGTTTCTTCCAAAGGGATTGAAGTTGACACCTCTAAGATTGAGGCAATCACAAATCGGCCACCGCCAACTAATCTTAATCAACTTCGTAGCGCCCTTGGTTTGTTTGGATTTTACCGCCGCTTTGTGAAAGATTTTAGCACAATTGCTTGCCCCTTGAATGAGCTTACCAAAAAGAATGTACCCTTCATTTGGGGCAATGCGCAAGAATCGGCTTTCAATGAACTCAAGAAGAGATTGACCGAAGCTCCTTTACTTGCTTTACCGGATTTCTCAAAAACCTTTGAACTTGAGTGTGACGCTAGTGGCCTTGGCATCGGTGGCGTCCTCATGCAATGTGGCCGTCCCGTTGCCTATTATAGCGAAAAACTTGATGGTGCTCGCCTAAACTACCCAATATACGACAAGGAACTCTATGCCTTAGTCCGTGTTTTGGAAGTGTGGCAACACTACCTTTGGCCCAAAGAGTTTGTTATCCATTCCGATCACGAATCATTGAAATATTTGAAAACCCAAGCCAATTTGAACAAAAGGCATGCCAAATGGGTTGAATTCATCGAGTCTTTTCCCTATGTGGTGAAGTACAAAAAAGGCAAGGACAATATTGTTGCGGATGCTCTTTCCCGCAAGATGATCTTACTCACCCAACTTGAAATCAACATTTTGGGTCTTGATGACCTTAAAGAACTCTATGCTTCCGATTCTTTCTTTGGTCCTATCTTTACCAAGTGCACAATTGACAAAAGATGTGATGATTTCTACTTGCACAAGGGTTTCTTGTTTAAGGCTAACAAACTATGCATTTCCGAGTCCTCGCTCCGTTTGTTACTTCTACAGGAATCACATAGTGGAGGCCTCATGGGACACTTTGGACGTGACAAAACACTCGCCATGCTATCGACACACTACTTTTGGCCAAGGATGACGCGTGATGTGGAGCGCTTGGTGCGCCGTTGCCCAACTTGCCTCAAAGCTAAGTCCACGTTGAACTCTCATGGTCTTTATATGCCTTTACCAATACCACACACACCTTGGTCCGACATTAGCATGGATTTCGTCTTAGGATTACCTCGAACAAAAAATGGCAAAGATTCAATATTTGTTGTTGTCGATCGATTCTCTAAAATGGCACACTTTATTCCTTGCAATAAGACCAACGATGCTTCACACATTGCAACTTTGTTCTTTAGGGAAATTGTTCGTCTACATGGAGTCCCGAAGACCATTGTTTCGGACCGAGATGTCAAGTTCACAAGCTACTTTTGGAAGGCATTGATGGCAAAGCTGGGGGTCAAGCTCCTCTTCTCCACCGCTTACCACCCACAAACCGATGGCCAAACCGAGGTGGTGAATCGAAGCTTATCAACTCTCCTTCGCACATTAATCAAGCCAAACCTCAAAGGTTGGGAAGAATGCATCCCGCACGCTGAGTTCGCCTACAACCGTGCATCACACCGGGCGACCAAGCGAAGCCCGTTCGAGGTTGTCTATGGGTTCAACCCCAACACCGCCCTAGACATCCTACCACTTCCTCTACACGAGCGCACCGACATGGACGTCGACAAAAGAGCCGACTACATGAAGACATTACATGAGTCAACACGAGCAACTCTAGAGGAGCACACAAAGCGCCAAGCCACCAAGATCAACAAGTTGAAGAAGCCCATGGTATTCGAAGAAGGAGATCTTGTGTGGCTACACCTCCGCAAGGACCATTTTCCGGATGAAAGAAAATCCAAGCTTGCTCCTCGCGGTGACGGACCTTTCAAAGTGCTCAAGCGCATAAACGACAACGCATACAAGATCGACATCCCAACCTCAAAGTACTTGGTGCATGACACGTTCAACGTCGCCGACCTATCCCCTTTCCACGGAGATGCAAGCGTTCAAGAGGATGACGAGTCGAAGACGACTCTTTCCGAAGGGGGGGAGATGATGTAGCCCCACATGTGGACAACACCATGGACACCATGCCAAAAGGCCCAATGACAAGATCAAGAGTCAAGGCTCTTCATGAAAAGGTGACCTCGCTCCTCTCGATGTGTGATCTCGACCTTCCTTTGAATGGCTTGCTACTTCATGCCGGTACCTTGTGCATACTCAGGTTCCACCCGGATGATGACCCACAATGGAGTCAAGGAGATGACCAAGAGAAGGTCCAAGATGATGGATGTGGCGCCCTCGCTTAGAAAAGCAAGGCCACGTAGTGAAATATGCTATTCCCTGGATCGAGTATGGATAGCAATTCACAAATAGATGTAATATCATGCATCAATGTCAAACAATTATTACATCGCGAGATCCATAAATAAAATATTCTTTACAAATTGCATAGCCAAAGGCTAGCTTCAATGCAAAGTTTGGCAGCGGAAACATAAGTAGCACAGAGAGCTTCATCATCTTCATGTGCCACTGGCATACATGTTGGTTGCAAGCTCGAAAGGTAGACGTCCTCACGCGTCATCATAATAACCTGCAACATTAATGTTGCAGCTCAGGGAATTTGGGTCAATACCTTGTGACAGGCCGGCAAGTGATACTTTGGTGGAATATAAAATGGCAAGACTAATACTACATGCTTATTTGGCTGGTGGAGTTCAAGGCTATTGCGTAAAGCAAATTTTGTCCTACTTTTCGTAAAGCATTTCTTTCTCAAATAAGAATATGAGACACACCCATGGAACGCATCCATGGTCTCATACACCCGTGTTCACCCATCAAATTTTTATTCTGAAATTGGAATGAAGAGATCCTCCGACAACTTCCTTGCTCAGCTACTCAAAATTGTCCGTAACCGGGGACACGGCTATGATCATAGTTTTATTACTCTCGAGAGTTTGTGGCACTTTCCCCACTAGACTCGATCAACCCATTCTATCCTTAACCCACATTTAGTGAAAAGGAAAGGAGAAGACCAAGACGAGACCTTTCTGAAGCACTTTCCCAACCACTACTGGCTTGACCCGTTCCAACCTACAACCCCTACATCTGCTTGTCAAACCGGGCTGGTTCCATGCTACTTACTTAGTCAAGACAGAGCCCATATGACTAGTGGCTGCACTGGAAGCAACTAAACATGGAGTGACATCGAATCTCAATACCCTGGGTGGCCATCCACAAGTGCACATACTCAGGTTAGACCACAAGAAAATGGCCCTGAGTAGCCACTCAACTTCGCACACCTCAACAAACCAAATCCACCCAGGTGATTCATTAATTTAGTAGAGTTTTCACTTAACTTACTACATCAAAATCTTCATAATTGCAGCAAGCATTTCTACTAAATTAATGTAGGTACCTAGTCAACAAGAAAGATCTAACAGGCTTGCATAGCATAATTAAAACAATAGTAAACCTATCATGCATACTACTAAAATAGTCTACAATGCATATATAATAAAATAGTAGGTCTTTCATGAAAGGGTGTATGCACTTGCCTTTGATAGAAGTCGTTGCTCACACAATCTTTTCAATGTAGCTCGTAGCACTCCGTTCAAACTATAAAATAAAATAACACCATATAAACACACCATTCATAGCAACATAGAAAGCAATGCAAACAACAGGAAGATTTATTAATTCTTTTTACTTTAGTCTTTTCGATCTTACGGATCATTAGGCAATAAATATTAGTGCTTGAGGATGGCTTGCGAGATATGGCATGAAGTCATTGGATGGCATTGGTTGATGGGACATGATGTGGTTCTACGAGAACAATTTGATAGATATTTTGTGAATACCATCAAACAATAGTGATAAATATCAAGTCGTTTAACTCTAATGATAGGAAAAGAACCCCTAAGATTAAGATTGAGATATGTTCCATTGTCTACACCTATATAAGATGACATGATATAAAACATTGATAGAAATAGATATGGTCAGCATGAGAACGAAATGGCTCACCAACGGAAACGAGTATCGTTGTAGATGAGGAGACACCAACGGAACACGATGTAGACGGAGATTATCATGCATGATCTCCGGGAAGTAGTCGATGTCGTGGAAGTAGTCAAGGCAGTCGTACTCGGGTCGTCGTCGTACGGGCAGCGGTAGTCGTTCACGGTCGTCATGGAACAATTTGGCGGCTCCGGTCTTCAGGGTTCACGGTGGGTCGTCGTGTCGAACTTGTCATATCCATGATGGTTGTCGAAATTGTCGTTACACGGCACCGGGCTTTGGGGTCGAAGGAGTTCACAGTGTCGTACACGGATAACTCGTCGGGTTTCACGAAGGGCCGGGAGCGGCTTCACGACGGGAACATCCGCGTTCACAGCACCGGGAAACGGAAAATACACGACAGAACGCGTACGGAGATGGACAAACACGGATACACGGACGGAGACTAACAATCCGAAGCACGACGGACACGGCCATTGGGATGGAACACGACACGGTAGATCTTAGCGTCGGGGCCGAAGATGATGGAGACAAACACACGTCGGGGAGCTCCACGGCACGGGTCGGGAACGAGTACGCACGGACGAGGCTGACCACACACACAGCAGTAGTAGTTCGGGCAGCAGGGAAACTGGCCGGGGCGGAGGACGGCGTCCGGGGAGGACGGGGCGAGGTCGAGGTCGGCCGGAAGAGGGGCGCCGGGCGGAGCTGGGCCAGGAGGAGGACAAGGCCGGGCCGGGGTGGGCTCGGCCGGTGCGGGTCGAGGACGGGGAAGAGCCGACAGGGGCGGCGGCGGACGAGCTTCGGGCGAGGTCGTGCTCGTCGTTCCGGAGCTTCTCAGGGCTGGGGAAGGTGTCTACGGGGTGCAGCGCGACGAGGCCAAGAATATGGAGAGGGCGGCGTCGACGACCGCGTCTAGGAGCAGCGGTAACGAACGGCCGGAGACGTGCAACGGCGGAGGTGACCTTCGGGTCGATCATGCCCTGCTCGATTTGGCCGCGGAAAAATTTAATCAAGGTGTCCCGGGGATGAGCAAGTGCATGTAAACGAGATTGGACGCGGTCTCGGGCTCGAGGGCTTACTGTACTCGCCGGAAACGAGGGAGAACGGCGGCAGTGAATTCCGGTCGAGGACGTAGTCATCATCCTAGGGCTCCTTGGTACACGTGGGGACATCTAGGAGGTGCGCACCGGCATGGGGAGGAGAGAGGGCCGAAGGGGAGAGTGAGGGGAGGTCGGAACTCGCCGGAGTCGAGCGCAACATGGCAGCGGACGTGCGGCAAAGGCGGCCAAAATTGGAGCAGCCTGGGGGCTCTCGGAGGGGGCTTTTGGGGGCAAAATATGGAGGAGGTCGAGGGCTTCGCATAGCAAGAAACAACACTTCATTTGGGGCTGTCAAACTCCCGCAATCAATTCGGGAAGAAACGGTAGTGAGAGACGTAACTCACGTCCTGGAGCTTGAAGACGATGACGTCATTGCTGACGTCATCAATTTTTCTTTTTCTTTATTTTCTGTTTTCTTCTACAAATTTTGAATTAGGTCTCCAAATCAAGTCAAATAAATTTGTAAAAATTTGTAAAATTCCAAATAGTCAAAATAGACATTTAGGATCTAATTTTGGTCAAAACAAAATTACCAAAATGCCCTTTTGGGTCAAATTTGCCTTATATGGCTATTTGGGAAATTCAAATAAAGGTTTATAAATATCCCAAAAGTTATTTAAATAAAACCCAGAGAAATAATATGAGTAATGTCATTCAGAATGATAACTCATATTCATATTTAAAAAATAAATCATTTTATAAAACAAAACTTGGAAAGTATTTAAATCATTTTCACAAATGATTTAGGGTTTATAATATCCCCATATCATTTATTTTAAAACAATAAACCAAAGGGGAAAATACTATTTGAAAATCTCATTTAAATATTTTATTTCCAAGACTTTAAAATTGAGATTTGAAGAATAAGGAATATTTAATTTAAAATATAACTTTGAAGATGTCAAAACAATCTTCTATAAAATCTTTTCTTGATTTTTGGAGACTTTATTTAATTATTAACAAAAGTTTTAAATTTTTGTGATTTTTAAAACATTCCAAAATTTGGGATGATACAATGGAGAAGATGGACAAGAGGAGATCCAAGAAGATGGGCAAGAAGAGGCGGAAAGATGCGAAGACAGGGTGGCCGGCCCCAAGGCCGGGCTCCAACCCGAGGTGGCCGGCCTCCCAACCGGCCCAGGCCGGTCTCCAGGCCGGGCTCCCTCCAGAGGCCGCCGGCCTCCATATCGGCCCAGGCCGGCCCCCAGGCCGGGCCACACCCCGACGCTGCCGGCCCCCGTGCCGGCCTCCCAGCCGGCTTCCCAGCCGGCCTAGGCCGGCCCCCAGGCCGGTTCCCCACCAGTGCCAGCCGGCCTCCAGGCCGGCCTAGGCCGGCCCCCAGGCCGGTTCCCCACCTCCCTGCCCCGTTTTGTAATAGACTATAAATAGCTTTCCACTTTCCCCTTTCAGAGGGTAGACTGAATTTGAGACTTGTGTGAGCTATGCTCCTCCTCCCTCGTAGCTAGGGTGCCTCATTGAGGTAGATCTTGTTGTTGCTACTCTTTCACTACGGTGTCTCTAGTAGTGCAAACCAATCTTTCACTGCGGTGATTCTATTGGATCGGTGGACCGGCCGGTAAGAGCAATCGGTTTTAACAAGAGTAAGTTTGGCTTTGATTCTTCGATCCAAAGGCTACCTTTTTGAGGGTTTGTTGTTGGGTGGAGTTCTCAGCAGGATTTGCTAGTTATCCTTGTGTTTTGCCCACGAATCTCCCTCGCTACCCTCCGTGTTCTTCGTGTTCATCCCCTTTTTCCCCTCAAATCCGTGAAGATCGGGCCTAGCCCCACATCACGATGCTTCCCTAGCGTGGCCATCTTTAGGCTCAGTTGGATCCTACCATCCACTTGTCGACTCCTCCTAGGCGCGTGGATAGAGGCTACTGACATTTGTTGTGACACGGCCTTAATGCCCTGTGTCTCGGATCATCACCATTGTTGGATTGAGACCAAGCTAGTTGAGTCACGTGTTGTCATTCTTGGGAGAGGTCTTTGCTCGGTTTCCCTCTAATTAACCGAGAGTTGTATTGCTTTTGGGCCTAGTTTTTCTCATTAACTCAATCACTCTTCTTTATAATCAATGAATTTAGGAGCACTCTTCTTAACATTGAAAAACAATAACAAGGTATCTCTCTAGGAGACCCCTCGGAGTTTATCAACTTGTCAAAACTTATTTTCAGAGATAGTTGATTCCCGAATGGGAAATTTGAGGGAGCTCATTGTTGTAGAGTATCCAAAAAGGGACTTCGATGGCACCCTAGTTTGGGTTTCTTCGGCAGTGCCTAGTGGGGGTTGAAACGCTATTTGCCTTCTCCGCCGTTTAGCTGCACATTCCTCCCTCCTCACCTGGATCCATTAAGTCGTGCATTGCCTTTCTTTGCTTTGATCTAGCGGTCGACTGAGTGTATCGAGGGTCTGTGTAACAGGTCGACTGAGTGTATCGAGGGTCTGTGTAACATGTATACGTGTTCCCAATGGCGACGTGTCGTTTACATGCATGACATGGTCACAACAAACTGCACTGCAAGGGTCAAGTCAGCAACATGACGTTGTTCGGTGGCTACCCTCCTTGGCTCAGACTACACATCTTCCGTCGAACAACTCGGCTCTTTCCTAGGATGGCCACGCTCCTTCCCTCAGACTGCTATGTCACGGGTGATGGTGACTCCACTACTAGGGAAAAGGCTATAGGAGACATCCTTATAGGAGGCGCATATGGCAATATGCGCCTCTGCTAAATTACCCGAGGCGCACTGTTTGGCCATGCGCCTCCCCTATTCCATGTACGGATGAATCTGGCGGCCCCAGGTTATGCGAGGCGCATTTCCGCAATATGCGCCTCTAATATCCGAGGCGCATATGATTGAAATGCGCCTCCCATAACCCTAGTGGGCCCGGGTGGGGGCGGGTGGTGGTCGGTGGTATCTTATCCGAGGCGCATACTGAATATGCGCCTCCAGTATCTCACATATCCGAGGCGCATATTGGCAGTATGCGCCTCGGATAAGTCGCGCCACCTTTTTTGCTACCTTTTGGCACATGGAGCCACCTACCACCCCACTCACTTGTCTCACTTATTCCTTCTCCACCAAACAGATCTGGTCGACCCCCTCCTCCTCCCCACCTCATTTCCCCCATTGATTCACCATAGAAGCTTGCTCAACCTCCATTGGTTGACACTCATATGTAAGTGAAGTCTCTTGCTCCTCTAGATCTACAACATGTGCCTTTGTTTTCTCGTCCGGATCTCTTGTGCAAGTCGTCGTTGGAGGAAGCGTGAAGGCGTTGCTTGCATGTATGCGTGTTGTCGGCCAAACCGACTATATGATTGTGTTGTGGTGCTTCTTCTTGTGCAGGGATTTCATTTGAGATGCCAATGTTTCGCCGGAAAGTCAATTCATTTCTTTTCCGGCGAATTTCTGGCACTCGCGGATGTCCTCTTTTTAGGGGAGGTCATGCCGAATTTTTCCGGCGATCCACGTCCATATATGCTCTAATTACCCTCTTGCTCTTCGTACCGTGTGCAGGCGACCATGGTCCGACCACTGATCAGCAAAGAGCTCGTGGATAGGTGGATGAGATGCGCGAGGGCCGACATGGCACGCGCAAACAAGACGGAGATAAGATGTCCGTGTCGCGATTGCAAGCTAAAGTATCTGATACAGCACGATTCCGGAATGCTGGAGTCGCACCTCCTCCGACGTAATTTCATGGATGGCTACACTCGGTGGATACGTGATGACGAAGATGATGATGAGGATGTCAATCATGGTGGTGATCAAGATGCCGGTCATGATCATGAAGATCAAGATGCCGGTCATGATCATGAAGATCAAGATGCCGGCGGCGGGGCAGGTGATGATGATCATGAAGATGATCAGGGTGGAGCCGGGCATGGACACGAAGATGATGAAGGTGGTGATTCGAGCTGGCTGCAAGACCCTCATTATCAAGATCTGCTTCTCAAGGAGACGAGTAACGCCAGAGCCGCTGCTAGAGAGAGAGCTAAGCTGGAGCAAATGAGAAAAGACGCGGTCGCTCCATTGTTTGAAGGATGCAACGACGGGCATACCCGTCTGAAGGTAACGCTCAGGGCTCTAGAGATTAAGGCGAAACACAAAATGACCGACGAATGCTTCGACGAAAACATTGAATTCGTGCATGATCTTCTTCCCAAGAAGGGTAACACATGTCCGACTAGTATCGCTGAGGCCAAGAAAATCGCGTGCCCTCTCAATCTACCGGTCGAGAAATACCACGTCTGCATAAATGATTGCATCATCTACCGGGGCGAGGATGCGGAGAAGACCACGTGTCCGGTGTGCAAGACATCTCGATACAAGAGAGGGACCAAGAAAGCTCCTAGAAAGGTGGTGTGGTACTTTCCCCTAACTTCCCGCCTGCAGCGGTATTTCGCGGACCCTAAGGAAGCACGGCTCATGCGCTGGCACGCGGAAAGAAAGAGGCCGGAAGACGATGATCCGGATAAGGAGGAGATGCTGAGGCACCCTTCGGATGCTTGCCAGTGGAAGGCGTTGGACCTCCAATATCACAAGCATTTCGGTAAAGAGTCAAGGAACCTAAGGCTGGGCGTGAGCACCGACGGACTCAATCCGTTCGGAAGCCAGAGCAGCACACACAGCACCTGGCCCGTGTTTGTATGGATCTACAACCTCCCACCCTGGCTGTGCATGAAGAAGAAGTACGTAACCATGAGTATGCTGATTCAAGGGCCAAAACAACCCGGTACAGACATCAATCTGTATCTCACGCTGTTGAAAGAGGAGTTGTCCACGTTATGGGAAGAAGGAGCCCGTACGTGGGACGCCTCGAGACAGGACTACTTCAACATGAAAGCGGCGGTGATCACGACGGTGCAAGACTATCCCGGTTACGGATACTTCTCGGGGCAGGTGGTCCAAGGATTCTATGGGTGCGATAGGTGCAAGGACAATACATCGTACACCCAGCTGCAGAAAGATCTCGGGTCCAGGAAAACCGTGCACCTTTCGGCTCGGAGGTGGCTTCCCATGGATCACCCATGGAGAACGCTATCACATCTGTTCGATGGGAAGGTCGAGCCCCGAGGAAAACCGGACCAGAAGAGCGGCGCGGTAATCGCCGAGCTGCTGAATAACTAGAAGGAGTGCCCTGCGCCGGGAAAGACCCAGAAGAAGCCAGAGCCGCTGTTGAAGGTATGGAAGGCGAGGTCTGTCTTCTGGGACTTGCCATACTGGAAGATTCTCCGCGTGCCTCATAGCCTCGATCTCATGCATATCACGAAGAACGTGGGCGAGAGTCTGCTTGCCACTATCCTTAACACCGACAAGACCAAAGATGGGCCGAAGGCAAGGAACGACTTGAAGCATATGGGCATCAGGGTTGAACTTCAACCACCACATAGCGATGACGAGGAGGAGGAGGAGACGGAAACGCAGAATAGCCGTCGTCGCCGCAAGGGCAAGAAGGGCGAGGTCAAGCTAAAGGCCGCGTGCTTCACTCTGAGTAAGAAGGAGGCCATACAGTTTATGAAGTGCCTCCTCGGAGTCAAATTTCCGAACGGCTTCGCGGGGAAGATAAGCAGATGGCTAGACGAGGCGAAGCAGCGCTTCAGCGGGATGAAGTCTCACGACGTCGCTGTGCTGATGACGCAGGTACTCCCGGTCGCGATCCGAGGTATAATGGACAAGCACGTCCGTGAAACTCTATTTGGCCTCTGCAACTTTTCGACGTCATCTCGGAAGTCGATAGGCATTAGGCAGCTCACGAGGCTACAGGAGGAGATCGTGGTGATAGTATGCGAGCTCGAGATGTACTTCCCCCCCGCATTCTTCGACGTCATGGTTCATCTGCTTCTCCATGTCGTGGAGGATATCGTCCAGCTCGGTCCTCCGTTTCTGCGAAGCATGATGCCGTTCGAAAGGCTGAACGGACACATCAAGGGATACGTTAAAAACAGGTCCCGTCCAGATGGAAGCATAGCAAACGGCTTCCTGGCCGAAGAGTGCATCTCTTTCTGCTCGAACTTTCTACAGTCCGAGACCCCTGTTGGTCTGCCAACCAACAAGCACTTCGGGAGGCTCGCTGGATTGGGTCACCACGAGGGTCGGCACCCAATGCATGTCGACTTCGAGGGCCGAACAAAGGACTTTGAAAGAGCAAACCTCGTCGCGCTGCAGCACCTGGAGGTGGTCGATCCATACATAAATGAGCACAAAGAGTTTATCAAGAAGATTTACGCCGACCGGGGGCGCCAGGTCCCGACGGAGGCCGTTGTTATGAAGGAGCACAACTCCGGTTTCACGAGGTGGTTCAGGAATAGGGTCTTTGCTAATCCGCCGCATGGCGAGTACTCGGAGGAAGATAAACTCATATTCGCCTTGGCACAGGGCGCCGCGCACAACCTGATGACCTATCAGGCATACGATATCAACGGATACACGTTCTACACCGAGGACAAGGACAATAACTGCGATTACCAAAACTCAGGGGTAACGGGGATATTCTACACCGGAGACGTCCCGGAAAGATACTACGGAAGGATCGAGGAGATTTGGGAGCTCGACTACGTTACGGAAAAGGTGCCAATGTTCCGTGTCAGGTGGGCCAAGAGCGTCGAGAAAGAAGGCCGGTATTTCACCACCATGGTTATACCGCCAAAGTCAAAGACCACCGGCGCGAACGCACCCGCGAGAAATGAGCCTTGGGTTATGGCTAGCCAAGTCGACCAATGCTGGTTCATCACAGACCCGTCAAAGCCTAGCCGGGTGGTCGTCAGGAGAGGCAAAAGAAACATCATCGGAATGGATGGAGTCGCCAACGAGCAAGACTTTGACCAGAACGGCGACCCGAAGATGGAAGACGGATACGGCAACCAAACACCGTACACCACAACCGCACCTAAGAAAGGAGTGCTCCCGTACAAGAGAAGTAGCGAAGACGTCCCGGACCTAACCTATGCAACCGCGACAAAGAGGGGCAAGAAGAAGATGGCCGTCAAGAAACGCTAACGCGCTAGTTCCGACCATATTGTCAAGATCGAACCATTCATAAGTGTCACTTTTTGTATGTTATAATATTGCATTGAATATTATGTATCGAGATACACATTCATAATTGTCACTTGCATTGTATTGTTTTGACAATATTTGAATATTTAAAATATATTTAATATATTTTATAGTCTATATTTGTTTGGACAAAGTTTTTACATTGTATTGTTTTGACAATATTTGAATATTTAAAATATATTCAGTATATTTTATAGTCTATATTTGTTTGGACAAAGTTTTTACACTAAATCTGGCCTTTACAAAAAAGAATAAAAAAATTGGGCCTACCAGGAGTCGAACCTGGGTGGCCAGGGGTACAGCATAGAACGCTAACCAGTGAGCTAGTGAGTGTTTAGTGACAAGATCTGAACCGCGTGCTATTTGAGTAGTAGCCACAACTATGCGAGGCGCATTTAGTCAATATGCGCCTCGGGTAATATTAAGCGAGGCGCATTTAGCCAATATGCGCCTCGGGTAATATTAAGCGAGGCGCATTTTGCAATATGCGCCTCGGCTATTCGCTGTACTATTCCCCTTCCTTCTTTTTCCTCGATCCATCTCACACTCTCTCACTCACTGCTCTCCCGATCCTGCCCTCGCCAAGGTCCTCGCCGCCGCCCGCCCGTCCGTGGAGCCGCCGCCCGCCCGTGGAGAAGGAGCCGCCGCCGCCCGCGGAGAAGGAGCCGTCGCCGCCCGCCCGTCCGTGGAGCCGCCGCCGCCCGCGGAGAAGGAGCCGCGCCCGCGGAGAAGGAGCCGTCGCCGCCGCCGCCTCCCGATCCGCCCTCGCCAAGGTCCTCGCCGCCGTAGGAGGTACTCTCCCTCCCACCTCTGTCTCCCCCACTCGCTCCCCCACTCGCTTGTAGTTCCCTGTACAAATAAACCACTGGACACAACACTAAACACAACATTCACTACTACTTCAGTTCCCAGTATGTCGAATTGTCGATAAGTAGATAGATATTTGTATGCAAGTCTACTTGAATTTCCAGTTTCCTATTTGATTGTAGAGATGTAGGACCATCCTTTTACTGTTATAATATTCGGATATTGAGTTATGCAACTATGAGTAGTCAGTGATTTTTCCTGCCATGTTGCCTTTGGTGTTGTGCTGATACAAGCTAGAGGACAAAATAACGTAGCTGTTTGGAATTGGCCATAGACGGCATAATTAGGCAGCATACCAGAGAACTCCATGGTAAATGTGTAGTTGGTGCTGTATGTTTTATTGGCTGCTCTAGTATATATGCTGCTGTGATTAGGCCTTACGAGTTGGTTAACCAAGTAAAAGCTTTGATGATCAGGCCCTAACATTGTCTAGAGAATTTGCGAAACAATTAAATTGTCAGAGCTTTTCTGAGAGCCAAGAGGTATCGGGCACCCAAACCTCCCTGTGGTGTTTTGGACTAGGATAACCCTCAGTTATGCTCTAGAAACTTATCTGCAAACCTGCCCAAATGAAAGAGAGAATTTCATTGTGCTATGCCTCCAACATTGTAGGTCCAGATCTAACCGTGTTGTTCTGTGGATACTTTCTGCTATTTCTTGGTTCATTCAGACAGCTAGAAATAAAATGATTTTGAGAGGAAGATTCTGCTCCTCTCCTACCCATCATATCACCTTATGAAGCTTTGTCTCTTATGGTGCAGCATGGGGGCGATTGTCGACCTCTCACTAAGCTTTGCGTGCAGTTGTTTGGTGCTACAATGATATAATCAAATGGTTTCAAGACGATGGATCTGTTTAATAAACCACTGGATATTTATAGAATGTGTTCTTTTTTAGCTGCAAATAATATTTTCATGGTGAAATTGTGATGTACCATAGTTGTGCCAGCTCTGAATCTTCAAAGAATATATTCCATTTGCTGTGAATTTCTCAAACTGTACATGGTCATGAATTTTGATGTTGTCTTGAGTCAGATTGCTGGCTGTGTATGTTGTCCAGCCAGCAGTTGCTGGCTGTGTTTGTGCCTTTTTAGGCCATTTTGTGCAGGTTTTTTTCTTTTTGAGTTGCCAATGTTTCGCCGGGATGTTGATTCATTTCTGTCCCGGCGAATTTCTGGCACTCCTAGGCATAGAAATACAGGGGAGGTGCTACCAAATTTTTCCTAGGAATTTTTGTGCTAATTAGTTCCATTTAATTGTGTGTTTAGATATGTCGGGGGAGCCGGGCCCTTCTAGCAGCAAGAAGCCATTTTGGGAGCAGCTGGCGGAACTGGAATCCCAAGAGGACCCGGAATTCATTCCGCCGGACGACGAGATGGAGGACGACGAGGATACCTCGTCTTCCGATGGTATTGAGGAGACTGGGAACGACGATGGCGACGCCACTAACACGGATGGCGGCGGTGAAGCTACTACGGACGGTGGTAGCCAACCGAAACCGAAGAAGGCCCGGAAGAATCGGACCCCCATCATGGTCGACACCACCAAAAGGTCCATCTTCACAAGAGTGAACGCTATAGGGGCGCCTCAGGAGCCGGAGGAGTTTGTCACGGGTTACGTAAACCAACTCGCTGCAATCCTCCGGAACACCGTCACCATCAACACGGAGAACCTGAAGGGCAAAGAGAACAGGGGTTTCCTGATTCAGCTCTTCCGGAAGCTGCACCAAAGATACGCGTTCCCGTGTGATGAAAATGGGGCAGAGCAGTACAACAATGACAAACTCAAAGGGAATCCGGTGAACAAGTACGCCATTAGGAAGTTCACAAAGGCCTTGTCGAATTGGAAGGCCCGGGTGAAGAAGCTGATTGTCGAGGACAAGCTAAGTTACTCGGAGCTCATCAAGAAGGAGCCTCTGGTCAAGGAAGAAGACTACAATCAGTTCAAGGCCAGATGTAACTCCGCCGTGGGCAAGGCCAAACGTTTGAGGGGCAAGGAGTTGAGAGCCCTGAACATTGGTACCCACCATCTCGGCTCCGGCGGTTATAGAGCCGCGAAGCCCAAATGGGACAAGGAGGACGCCGCTGCTCGTGAAAGGGGGGAGACACCTCCCTTTGACGACATAAAGGAGGAGCAGGCAAAGAACTTTGTAAGGGCCCGGTTTAAAAAAGCCGAGAGGGTCCGCTGAGTATTCCTCGGAGCCCGCCGGTCCCTTCTCTTCGAAGGTGAAAGACTTCATGAGTAACTATGTAAGTAGTTTGCATGCAAGTCGATTAATTGATTGCGTTCACGATTAATCAATGAAGTCTAGTTTTCTGATCAAATGCTTCGTGTTCCTTGTGCGTAGGAAGCGGAGTGTAGGACCTCCTCATCCCAGGGCGGGTCGACGCCCGTCGCCAAGTGGGACAACACTTTTAACAGGGCGCTGAACAAGACCAAGAATGTCGATCCCCTGGCGGCCCTGTCGTCGGCTGGTCGTGTGGTGGGCTATGGCGGCCTTACATGGTCCGAGTACTATGGCCAAGAGCGGAAGGGATCCAAGGCCGATGTGAAAAACCTAAGGGAACGGGTGGACGCCATTCCCTCTATAGTCCAACAAGCCGTGAACCAGGCTGTGTCGGCTGCCGAGACAAAGTTCCAAGAACGAGTCTCACAAGTCCAGACACAAGTCCAGTCACAAGTGAACGATAAGCTCAACACCATCCTTCCCGTCTACATGGAGAAGTACATCAAGTGGGAGAAGGGTGGTAGACGGGGGCCGCCACCGGTTGCCAACGTCGACAGCGCCCAATCGGAAAACGTGGCGCGGCCGGAGGCGCTTCTGACTCCTCCAGCTCCGGAGCTTAACTTGCCGGCCCGCACTGCCGTGGCAACAGGCAGCCACTCAGCCGCCACTTGCGCGCCCAACAAGCCTGTCGTCGGCGGCGCCTCGACATTGGCCGAGTTCGACGCCCTCAAGGTAACTAATTAATTAGCTGGGAGAGTCTCAACCACATGACCGACTAATGACTTGATATCCGTTTTACTGACGCCCCGCCTACATGTCTTTCGCAGGAAGACACTCCTTGCACCCTAATGCACTGGGTGGGCGGCCAGTTGAAGGATGTTGCCAAGGGTAGTATCGTTCAGCCGGAGAGCCGCGCATGGCACAATGGACCCCGGCAATATGAGGGTCAAATACACTATGGTGCTTCCGGGCTACGAGCAAGTGGAGCCTCCCTCTCAACCGGCTGGATGGGACGATGATGACCCGCCGGCGGTCCTCAGTACCCGCCTTCGGCTACGTGTTCCAATGGCCGAAGAGCCAGATCCGTTTGGGGACGGAGGACCAGCACAACATCACCCCAGAGGCAACACGTCCACCACATGATGAGGCAGCACATCAAGCACAACCTGATGAAGACTTTGAGATGGCGGACTTGGACAACATGGCACAGGATCCCGACGATGGAGACAATGACCCGTACTTTGGCGACCAGTTCATTAACACAAGGTTTTCAGATTATTATGAGCCGGCACTATCAGGCATGCATGATCAAGTTGCCGAGACCCAACCAGCACCGGCAAAACCCCCTTGCCAGGTGCGTCTCTTCCGAAATAGTCAGGAGACGCCGCCACCCACCCCCTACACCGAGCCTCCGAGGCCAGCAGTTCCTATGAGCACCCTCAAGAAGGCAGTCGGTGAGGTGAACGCGGCCGCCGTGCCCAACGCCGTGAAGGGCAAGAAGCAAGGTGGTCGCAGAAGGAAGGCTAAGGGTGACCGGGGCCAGGAACAAATTCCTGTTTACCGGGCTAAGGACGGCCCTGTGGGAGAAGCTTCTAGGAGTAAGCATCACGTGGCTGGTACGCCGATGATGCCTCCATCGATGCTCGACGTCGCAGGCCCGCATATGCGCAATCTTCATCATAGCTGTCTACATGTCGAGGAGCGCCGCCTTCGAGAGAACGATCAGTCGTACATGGTTTACAGGGCTAAGGTGCCTTCTGATGTGCCGTGCCTCGTCAGTGTACCCCCCGGGGATATCTTCTACTTGCGGCATACCGACATCTTCGACACGTTGAACGGGTTCCGGCTGCATGATACCCTGGTCCGGCTGTTCTCCCTGAATATGGCCATGCAGATCATACGAGACAACATCCCCGGCATCCAGATAGTGGACCCCTTCTTCATGCGTGACGCCTTCCTGAGATCTGAGGACAACATCGCGCTGGCGTCCGACTACCTCTCAGCCTTCAATGGAACAATACTCAGACAAGGATGTGATTCTCCTTCCCTACCATCCCATCACGGCCGGTGATCGGACAGGCTGCGTGCTCATATACTTAGACGTGAAAGACTCAACAGCCGTGTACCTCGACTCTAACAGTGCTATCCGGAAGGACTACTCCACTATCAGGAGAATTCTTGATGGTGCTCTCACCGGCTACGTCGCAGCGGGAGGCGTCAAACCAAGAACACCACGTCTGAAGTTCAGCGCGCACATGTTCCGCCACACGATGCAGTTCCCCTGCGTCAAGCAGCCGCCTGGCAGCGAGAAGGATGCCTTCTATGTCATCCACCACATGAAGGCGTTCTTCCAGGAACAGGAGAACCGCACGCTGCCATCTGACCTCAAGAGGTGGGCTGAAGATCTTGCAGAAATACAGGATCGCAACCTCAGGCAGAACTTCTTCAACATCCAGGAGGAGCTCGCGACAATCGTGCACCAGGAAGTCATGAGGCGGGGGGCGCCTTCAGTATCGCCTATACACCGCCCAACAAGGAGATAGACGCAGAGTTAGCGCGGCAGGGCGACGGCAGGTCATTCATGCAGATGGCGAAGAATCGGTCGGGCTTCATCAATGTCCCCTCGAAGAAGTCTTGATGATGCCATGATGTTTACCTAGCTAGCTAGCTGTTAGTTCCGAACTATATCCATGATGTCCTTGTGTGTTGGAAACCCTATCCCTATGTTTACTTGCCTAGCAAACTCTAGTGTGTTTCGTCAAACCGTTGAAACCTGATTGTGAGCGACGCTATCTAGTTATTTGTGTGTTATGAACTATTTCAATGCCTTGGTCATGTTGCTTTTTATTCGTTAGTTGCCGTCGTTTGCTTTTTGAAATGCCGATGATTAAAACGCGTTGTGGCACAATGTGTGTGATTATACCCTGACGATCTGGTGTGCCTTGTGATATGTACAAACACGAGTCGTTGTGCATCTAACTTGGCACACCAGATCCGTCAGCGGCATTGTCATTTTCGTGTCCAACCTAAGTATATATGAGGCATGCTCTATTTTTTGAGTTGGCTCTTTTCTTGATAACAAGTGCCGATGATTAGAACGTGTTGTGGCACTATGCGTGTGACTAGGCTCGCTGTTTGATCTTGTGTGGCAACTAGACTAGTAATTTGGGCATATACTCTACTTGCTGCACAAGATCGAATAGCGAGTCTGGTCATTTTCCGTGCCCAACCAAAGTATGAGGCACGAATCCAAGTCATTCTTGGGTTGCTTTCTTGTCTTCTCTTCGAGTTGCCTCTTTTTATTGACAAGTGTGTGTGTGTGTCTTTTTTTCGGGTCTTTCTTTGAAACGCCGATGATTAGAACGTGGTCTCTTACATGTTGTTGCACCATATATATGCATGATTCTATCTTGTGAACTGCTAGCTATTGTTTCCCACTGACATAATAATATCATCTTTCTTGTGTGTGTGTAGGAGATGGCGAAGAAGTGCTATGTTGTTTACATAGGTGCTGTTCCAGGAGTGTACGACGAGTGGAAACACTGCCACAACCAAGTGAACGGGTTTCCCGGGCAACCTCTACCAAGGCTACGAGAGTAGAGCGGTGGCGGAAGCTATGTGGAGACAACACCGGAGGGAGAAGAACCGGGTGAGGAACTTCGTCATCGTCATCACCATCACCTTGCTCTTGGTGGTTGGTGTATTCTCTACCTTGCCTACTAGTTTCAATGTTATTGTAATGAGATGGTGAAAATCACGTACTCGGTCTCGAGAGATATGTGGACATGGCACTTGTAATGTGATGGATATGTGATATTGTGTGATGATGATCCACTATTTGATGGATGTGTTGGTTTTATCCATATTTTGGTCCATTGGACCCTTTATATATATCTGTGATATACTGTGAATATACTGCTGAATACCTGTATATTGTACAGTATACAGGTATTTATTTTTAATTTCGAAAATGATATCAGAGGCGCATATTGGAGGTCATAGGAGGCGCATATGCCACCTATATGCGAGGCGCATCACCGAGCTATGCGAGGCGCACCCTATATGCGACTCTGCTAATCTGAATAGGCGAGGCGCATATCAGTATGCGCCTCCGATATACTTATAGGAGGCGCATATTGATATGCGGCCTCGATAAGGCAAATACCCGAGGCGCATATCATATGCGCCTCCGGTAAAAATACCAGAGGCGTGGACATAGAGGCGCATATGATATGCGCCTCGGATGGGCAAAGTGGTGCGCCTCGGCTAGCGTTTTCCCTAGTAGTGACTGGGTTGGCTAGCCATTCTGTGTGTTGCACTTCCTTAATGAACCCGGCCGCGAGCAGTCGGGCTATCTCTTCTCCTATTAACTGTCTTCTTCCCTCCGCGAAGCGACGTAGAGACTGTTTTACCGGCTTGGCATCTGGCCGGACGTGTAGAGAGTGCTCGGCGAGTTCCCTCGGTACACCAGGCATGTCCTTGGGGGACCACGCAAAGATGTCCCTGTTCTCACGGAGGAACTCGACGAGCGCGCTTTCCTATTTGGGGTCCAGGCTCGCCCCCACGGTGACGAACTTGGACTTGTCGTTATCGTTGAAGCATATCTTCTTAGTATCTCGCGCCGCCTGGAAGTTCGACTCGCCAGCCGGCTTGGCCGACTCCGGAATCTCTAGCTTCTCTTCGCTGGCCTTGCGCTTGAATTGTCGCATCTCCTCGTTGCAGACCATGGTCTCGGCCACCTTCGCGCTGTCGGTGGCGCAGGCGATGGAGCGCTTGTAGTCTCCAGAGACGGTGATGATTCCGCGTGGGCCTGGTAGCTTCATCTTGAGGTAGGCGTAGTGCGGTACCGCCATGAACTTGGCGAGCGCCGGCCGCCCAAGTATGGCGTGGTAGGCGCTGGAGTGGTCGACCACCTCGAAGGAGATGGTCTCGCGGCGATGGTTGCTCTTGGTGCAGAATAGGACGTCAAGCCGGATGAGCCCCATGGATGAGCCGGCTCGCCCTGGCACAATGCCGTGGAAGACCATCCGGCTCGGCGTCAGGCTGGACTCGGAGACGCCCAGCTTCTCCAGCGTGTCGTGGTAGAGGATGTTGATGCTGCTGCCTCCGTCGATGAGGACGCGTGAGAAGGTGCAGGCGCGCTTGGGGGAGATGATCATGGGCTCCAGGACTAGGGCATAGCCGCCTGGATTGGGCATCAGCTCCGGGTGGTCGCTGCGATCCCACGTGATTGGCTCTTGCGACCAGTTGAGGTATTGGGGGACAGGTGAAACCACAGCATTCACCTCGTTGAACCGCTCGCGTCGGGTTCGCTTGTCGCACTCGCTGACGAACACGATGTAGGCGGCGTCCGGATTCTGATAGCCGTCTGGACCCCTTGGTGGTGGAGATGGAAGGCGTTCCCTCCTTTGTTCTTCGTGTTGGCGGTCATCACGATTCCTGTCTTCGCGCCGTCTGTCGTCGCGTCTCCGATCATCCCGTCCGGCTTCATCCGGAGGCGGAGGCGGATTTCGCCGCTCGTACGGCGGAGGCCTTGGGCTGCCAAGGTTGCATTGCCTGACGGTGTGGTTCGCTGGCCGGTCGCCGGGTTCCGGCACGGCTGATCGAGCAAACACTCGTAGCTGTTTCTCGCCCTTGTCCGGCGCATGTCGCTGCTCGTCCTCATGCGGCGATTGTCGAAGCCTCCTGCCGGCCTTCCCTCGGTGGTGGCGACGACCTTGGACTCGACGCGGTCGTCCGTTAGCTTGCATTTGCCGGATGTGTCGGAGTCACGCCGGGTTGATCTTCCTCCCTCCTGGGTCTCTGTCCGGCTGCGGCGTGCAGCCGGCTCCGCCGTGATGATTCTTCCAGCTTCGTCGAGTCGGATCGGGTTGGTCATGCCCACGTCGGCGGTGGCATACTCATCAGCGATTGCCATGAGCTCCGCCATGGTCTTTGGACTTTTCCTCAGGAGCCGGTGCTTGAGTAGGGTCTGGTCCCGGCAGCCTTGAATGAAGTACTGGACGGCCTGGAGCTCGAGGACCCCTCGCATGAGTTGCGTAAGCTAGTCCATCTGGTGAGGTAGGCACGGTCTGACTCGCCGTCCTTCTGCTTGCACAGCGCGAGCAGTTGTGCATTGCCGGGGCGCAAGTAGGTGCCAGTGAAGTTGCGGTTGAACACTTCCTCGAAGTCCAGCCAGC